>OZ026623.1:65323294-65478294 GCA_964020975.1 Hermodice carunculata
CGATGCTTATTTTTGTTATGCTCAGCTTTGGCGAATGCAAGGTAATGTATGTTATAGAGATAAAATTATTTTCCCCATATCAAAATGATGACACAAATAAATTGGTTATGGTATCTTTAATGTTGGTAGAAATTGTTAGAAGGTAGGAAAGAAGATATTTTGCATTGTTTGGCGAACTTTGGGTGAGTCAACCTACTTTATAAGTGTTCTTGGGAGTGACACTGTCCTGTCAAAACCCAAGCCAATGGATATTTGAGCGGCTGAGGGAAAATGCCACATTATTATCACCGTAGGTTGTCTGCAGCTCCTCAGAAAGGGCAGTGACTAAGAGTTGGAGTGAATGATTTAAGCTACACTGTGCACACATTGTACCGATAAAGTAACCCGAGCAGAATATCAATATCGCCGCCTCTCCAGCCTCATCATTAAATAAAACCGAGGGATTCAAGAGCTAAAATGCGAAAGAGAAAGAGAGCTGAGACACTTGTGTAAGTTATATCCAATCCACATGTCTGTGGTTAGACCTGACTTGGCAATGGAGTTTATTTATCTCCCCAGTGGACTGCAAAATTAAAAATCTACCTGCTATGTTGGTTCTGAGGATAGTTCCTCCTCTGGTCAGTAGATGGCATTTATCGAGATAACTTCGGTCAGGGACGTGCTACAGATGGATTGCCAACGGGAGCGCTACTCCCTTTAGTGGTCAACTGGGCGCGATGACTACAAAAAGTACAAAGCGTGTTCAGGAGCGCCACTCAAGTTAATCCCCCCTGCTCAGTCCGATTGTTGTTGCATCTATGTTTCCGCGTTCGGTTGTATCGGGTTATTTGCATCGGGTGTGCTATTGTACCAAGTTCAAAAACGGAGAGTTTTATAAGTGCGCAACCAGTCTCATCGTTTGAATCAGAACCGTGCGAGTCCATCGATGTGTTTTTCATTGAAATCGGCCGATACAAGGGTTAGTTTTTCCTTTTTTTTTCTGTCCAAAATGATGCAAAGTTATACTTGATTCTCCAATTTGCTTACATGACTCTGTAAGAACAGAAGGTCAGTGAAAAAAAATAAACCAAGTCATCCCTGTGCCGGGGTACTGCTGGTTTTACGTGTAAGCCTAAGCCTGAATACGGCGTTTTTATTTTGCTTGAGCCTAGGGTTACAATATTGGTGTGTATTACCTTGTGTAATTTAAATTTACTTTTAAGGGTTACAAAGCTAACAACTCTGAACGTTGTAGTTTTCATACGTGGGCATATAAGACTCAGAGGTAAAGTTATTACATCTAAATATAGGCTTGTTGCTCTTGATTGGAATATGTCATCGCTGGCATTAGGCATCTGGAAGTTTTGGGACCATAATAGTGTAGATCTTCTCTGGTCTCAGACCTGAGAAGGGCGTAACAGGGCATAGTTCTCCTGTCAGCTCACGATTTCGTTCCAAGAGAATCACTTGTCATGAGTAATAGGTAAAAACTTAGGCCGATTATAATAAAAGATAACTACTTATATGCAATTATCTTAAAATATGGTCCTGCAAATCAAAATATAGATTTACACCTTTAAATGCAATGTAAATAATTTATTCATCATTATGTTTGTTGTACATAAAAACGTGATGATTGCTTGTGACATATTACATTATTTATAAAGGAAAATGCTAAGACTAAGAATACATATAACATTAATCTACCGAAGTCCGCCATCCAGCTATAGGCCTATTCACTTTAAGAAGCAAACAAAATCCACATTCCATGGCCGGCTCTATGGTAATCTCGAATATGCTCTTTTCTGTTTATTTTGGCCCTTATTGTTATTTATTTTATGTTGTTATGATAGCGAAAAAATGCAAAATATCTCCCAAGAAAAAGATAAATAAGGTAAATTAACAGGAATATGATTATAGGCTATGAAGAATAAACAAAATTTAATGAAGAGTACAATACAGATAAATACAGATTATGGTCTACTTAGGCCTATATTCAAGCAGAAATAGGCCCTAATTTAATCATGTTAATTTTTATTTGGTCGTTTCAAGCCTGCCATCCGACGTGGGAGGGTAGCTGTGGATTTTTCTTGTTTATCCGTCTATCCAACATTGTCGCATGCATATCTCTAGAGTCTATGTAACTTTTAGTGCTAAATTCATGATATTTAACACAAGCTTATATTGTGAAGATGCGCGACTTTGGTTTCGTTTATTCGGGCATCCAACCACATGTTTATCAGACAATGTTATAACCAATTTTAACGAAAATGACCATTTAGTGAAAATGCATAATTTGACGTCAAACAGGTGGGGCATCGTTGACAATTGGGAACATTTCTATTGAAACATCATTTTATTACATTTTGCCATTGGGTTATCGTTTAGAAAATAGCGTATTTCTATATATTGGTTGCTGGGTTTTTTTTGTTTTTTTTTCTAATTGAATCCTCTCACAGAACCAGCAAAGCATTGACTTTTCTCACCTACAGCAGACTGGACAGGGTATCGACTATCGCGGGGGTGGACACTTGTTCTTTGTATGCATAGGCTAAGGCATGTTAGAAGTACCAATCTTCAAAGTAAATTTGAGGTCAATTATAGAAATATTAACATTTTTTGTAAAACTTTTTGATTAATGTGCCTGTCAACATCGGTAATGTACCATCAGTACATGCTGGTATAGTCCCTCCTCCCTGTATTCTTTCACTTTCCTCAGATATGCGTGCATAAATTCATTGAAGATTTGTATGTATATTTGATTTTATTGTAGGGTCAGTTGCTGTTTATTTCTGCCACCTCTAACCTATCATCCACAGTATACAGTATCCTTGTAACAGACGAATGTAACATATCAGGTACAATTACATTTGTTCATCTGTATATCTCAATGTATTTTCTTCCCTTGCATATATTTATATTCTTCATAATAATACGAATTTAAAATCTACATTGATAATAATATTTACTTGCAGTTTTTAAATTTAGGGATAAACATTAAGATGGAAATAGGGCAGTCAAAGAATTTATGCATGTGGCCCATCATGATGAAATGTGGAATTTATCTTTTAAATCTTGTGGAAACAAAAAACTTGTTGTATCCTCACCAATGGAAATATTGCACACAGAAATATATTGTAAATATAAGCCAAATATATGATTATAGGAGGACCTTAATCATCCACATATTTATACATTACGCCCTCACAATCATGTCTGCAATATTCTACCATTCATTGACACACAGTTGATAGTACCAAATAGTCAGTGACCATTACTTATCAAGATCGATATCCGAATTCAGTCGTATTTCGAATCCGTCCAAATATATGACAAGTGAACATGACATGATATCAGTTCACAGAATTTTTCCCACACAAATGACTACGTATTTGAAAATTTGGTGTTTATTTGGTGAAGTAGATAAAACATTCAACATACCCGTGAGGTAAATTTTAACTTCTAGACTCTGTCGGACACATGCACAGTGCGTTATGTTTGATTTATTTCAAAAGATTGTGTTATATGG
This sequence comes from Hermodice carunculata, assembly GCA_964020975.1. NCBI lineage: Eukaryota > Metazoa > Annelida > Polychaeta > Eunicida > Amphinomidae > Hermodice > Hermodice carunculata. The sequence continues at coordinate 65,326,803 of OZ026623.1, forward strand.
TGAGCAAATCCTAATACAAAATTGATACAAGTAGGTATGCTCAATTTCGAAACTGTTGCAGTTAATTTAAACAGCCAACCTTTGTGCGACAGTGGCTGCCCGTTCTTAAAAAAATATTAGTCTTTATTCCTCTACTTGTATCGAAAATCCATCTTCCTAAGCTCCTACTACAAAGTTTGTGTTGAAATTTCAAATCCATGATTAGGTCCAGTAATATCGGCATGAAAAAGTTTGATGGTTACAAGTTGTTTATTTTTTCTTCAAAGTGTGAGAAAACCAAGTTTCTCAGAACCTGTCTGAAAAATCCATCAAGCTTGGGAGATCTGCCTACTTTTGCAGGTTGTTTTACAGGTTCAAGCAAGTCGAAGCTTTGTGGACGTTTATCCCTATATAATTATACATTTCAATTTTGACAATTTCAACATGTGTGGTTTTACATCATTTTCAGGTGACATTTAGTGGAAAAGAAGCAAAGCCCCTTCGATTTTTTTTCCTTGATGTCCATAGAATTGATGGCCCCTTCCTAGGTAATATTGATAACAATTTCCATGTGAGCATATAAATAACTCTAAGCGCAAAATGTATGCTCGCAATTCATATCTAGACAGAAACCAGACTTTCACAGACTTTCCATTGGTCAAAAACATTTATAAAATTGAAAATGAACGTTAAATACTATGACATGTAGCGAGATCATACTTTATCTAAGTGAATGCGCTTAGCTTACACAGCACTCTTGGTCCCGCACTCTATCTCCAATTAGGCCTACATACAAATTAAAAGACAGTGCGCCTGACAAAGTTTCCTGATACATTTAAATCGATTAATAGCGTATTTTATCACAAAAATAATTACTTTGAATTGTGTAAATGTCTACATTATGTGTGTCTCTGTGTGTGTGTGTGTGTGTGTGTGGCGGTGGGGTAGGTGGGCGCTTCCTCCGATTCCATTGACATCCCTTCTACTGACCTGATGATTTCTAAAATGTTAGATCTTTAACCCTACTTGTATATCCTATACATAGAATTGTGATGGTTTTTAAAATTTCTTTGCAAGTCATACGCCCTTCGCCTGATCAGTTATTAGTATTAGGTATAGTAGGCTAATAGTTATGGTTTTACTCTTGCCAATTCCAAGATTTTAGATACACTCAAATTTCTCTGTTGATACAGCTACAACGTTTAATGATAAGTTAATTGAAATGAACATTCCTGTTGCAGGCATAAGCAACCGCACTGTAATGCTATATCTTGCGCGCGTCTTAAATTGATTTTTATTTTTGATCCATTGTGGGCACATGGCGCACTTCTTGCTTATCCATGGCATAAGGTCACATCATTGCTCAATAATCATCCATCTTACTCTCGACTAAAATTCTCTTCTAGAATCCTCGGCCTCCTAATAGGCGTAGGCCTGTATAAATTTTTGTTTTTGTCAAAACCCGCCACAACCCCTAAGATTGCCAGAGCTGAGACTTGCATGGAACTGTAAACCATCTATATACTTAATGTAGGCATATACGTGTTCATCAAGCAAACTGATTGCAATTTAAAGTTTATTTCATACCTGGAAGAGGTTACAAAACACAATGACGAGTACACAAATATAAAGCAAGGTTACAGTTTTTGAGGGCGCTGTATACCTCAGAGAAAGGGACAAAGTGCGTTGCAAACGATTTTGTTGTCACCTTAATGAATAAAAATTAGCTTTATTATGTCAGAAATATACTTATCTTGCAGGATTATGCGTACATATGCAATAAATGATTAAAAAAAATGTTAATATCGCGGAAATTGACTTTCTGAACGCTCGCCCCCCCCCCCCCCCTAAAATATTCGGCGCTCTTTACCCGTCCGCCCTCCAAATATAACTGGCCTAAATGTCCAATTCAAAAACTAAACCAACTTTTGAATTACCCTAACATAGAGTTTTTAAATTTTTAATGAATCTGGTGAGGTTGGCTAAGATGGGTGTATTGTATTGTATTGTATTGTATTGTATTGTATTGTATTGGCATATTTTACTCAGAGTTAGTTGGCACTGTCACCAGCCTAGGTATATTTACATAGGCCATTGTAAAATATTATTTAAAAAAAGTTCTTAGCTATAACCAACTTTGCGGGTGTATAGGCCTACCCTAATAAGTACTTTTAGTGATCTTCAACATTAGAAATAACCCTGTTGGCCACCAAATCAAGCCTGTGAATGAGGGTTCCTCTTTTGGCCTCTAACTAACAAAACCTGTGTACAGTTTTTGATAATTTCCAGCAAAGTAGCCATTTTTCTTGAAAGAATATTACATAAGCCAATGAACTTGAACTGTAGAACGCAGTGCTTCTAGGCCTACAGACAAGCCTGACACCTCGCTTGAAGCATGGAAAACTACTACAGACGCACAGGCTTGCACGGATCTCTTGTCGTGAGCCATCCTACTCGCCACGTGAACAGTCAGGGCCAATGTTGGCGTCAATTTAAAATAAGAGCGATAAATGGGTCATATGATTTCACACAAGTGACGAGGAGTGTGGTAAATGAGACGAAAGCTAAGCAAATAGGGTGTGGTAGTCTCTTCATTTCAAACCCAACAATGTTCAAAGTTTAATTTCCGACATCCCTTACAGTGCACTGTACATAATTTATACCATGGCGACCCGGGGAATCTGAATTCATTGTGTCGCCGTATGCCGGCACAGAAAATTGAACAGATAGACGTGTTCTTATACATTAATTGTTATAATACCCATTGATAGAGGTAAGTGTATAGCCAAGTTTACTCATCAATCACTTTTTGGGTAAATCATCGAGATTTATAACAAGCTACGGATTGTGATGGCTGTGTCAGCAAGTTAGTTTATAGAGTATAGCACGTCTGCACAAAATGCTCGGATTCTCTTCACAGTTGTGATAGTGATACCGTACATTTGAAGCATGTAGCCGATTGCAGTGTGTTACTGCCGTTTACGGCACATGCCTAGGTATGAGGTTCTGACACGTGGTCTATAGTTGATTGATTGGAGCATGGTTTTTGAGATGCGCTGGGAAATAAACGAGTAATTGGAAATTTCATGAGCAAGCGTAGCTTGCGACATGAAGTTATAATTTTATAAACAAACTGTAAATATGTAATATTGTATTCCCTAGTTAAGCTTCCAAATCAAGCCATTCATAGCTGCAAAATCGTAGCTCCTAGACCTCAATTTCACTTAACCTGTTCTCGTTTGGCTGAGACAATGCCTCAGCCAAAGAAAGAACTCCAATACTAGAGTAGAAATACAAAAGCTGTTTATTCTGTTCCTACACTTAAATCCACACCCGCCACCACATTACCTGTAGCAGAACCAAACTTGCCCTGGAAGTACCTCAAGAAAATGAAGGTCTACTCCTTGCCTGGAGCTTCACTGCTGTGTTTGTCCACCTGGAACATACAAAAGAAGTAGCACCTTAGGTGTGTCTCTGCACTCATCAGTTGTTATTTAATCCCTTAAAGGGAAGGGAGGGAGGGAATATTACATCTTATACGGTTTTGTTTATGGAATTATAACTTCATGTCGCAAGCTACACTTGCTCATGAAATTTCCAATTTCATGTCACAAAACCTCCAAAGATGTAATATTGTAAGTTCAAAGCTTCAAAATGGCACTCTGAAATTTCTGGCCTTTAACTTCAGAAGTGATCTCCCTCCTATAAAACCTCTTGAAGGTGCTTGCCTTTGTCCAGTTTCATCTTTCCATAATCTGTTCTATTGGGACTGCCACCGAGGCTGCCTTAGAAGTACCAGCTGCCCTGACGGAATGGGCTTTAAACACCTCAGTGTCTATGCCTGCCTCATTCATTATCTAAGTAGGCCAACCAGCGATTGTGCATGAAACCACCTGTTTGTGTGGCTCCTTAAAACTAAGAAGCAATTGGTTACATTCTCCATCCGTACGATTCATCCAATTTGAGGACCTGCCTAGGTATACATGGAGGCATTTGACCACACACAGGAGGTCATTCTCTTTACATGAAGAGAAATGTACTTCCGGAACCGAGCTCGCTATCCTCCTATGTTTAGTTAGAGCACTCAAACTGAAGGTAACACTGTCTTCTGAAACCCTCATGAAGCGCACATCCAATGCACGAAGGTCTGAAGACCTTGCACCGCAATTCAAAGCCAACAACATACATAATTTCAATGTAGGGGACCTGTCCGACAAGTTTTTGTTTATACCCAATTCTTCCAAGTAGTGATGCACCACTGAAACGTCCCAAGTACATTGGTATCTAGGTTGCGGGGGTCTCTCATTGAGCACATCGGCAATCAACTGAGAAAGCTTTGGGGGTTCACCCACTGCAAGGCCCTCAACATGGTTGTGAAAAGCTGAAATAGCTGAACGATGCAAGCTTATCGCTCGGTACTGGTAACCCTTATGGTATACGTTAGTCAAATATTCAACTACATCTGCCACAGAGGACAGAACGGCATCAACTTGTTTACCACTGCACCAGCTACACCACTGTGATCAGTCCGATTCGTAAGCTTCTCTAGTGCCTGGTCATCTGGACTTGCACAGAAGATCTGAAGCCCTGTCCGAAATTCCTGAATCACTGAATTTCTGCCTGACACCTTCCATGCTGCTAACATGAGCGACCTTTGCACTGACAGTGGATGGCTCTCCCCCTACGGAGACAGAAGAAGATTGTGTAGAGTAGGGAGGAGCACTGGTAACTCTACACTCATCTCTAACAAGACCGGATACCAAGGTTGGCCCTGCCATACTGGGGCAATGAGTACGACTGTTGCTTGCTCCCTCTTTACTTTCGCCAAGCAAGGGCTGACTAACGAAAAGGGTGGGAACATGTAACCTATCAGCTGATTCCATGCCACCTGGAAAGCATCTATTTTCCAGGCAAATGGGTCCAGTTTCCAGCTCACATACTTTTGCAACTGTGCATTGTGTCTGAATGCAAACAGGTCCACACTGCATGGACCCCTCAACTGCATTGACTGGAAGATATTCTCGTCTAGTTTCCAGTCGCTGGAATCCTGCCAATGGCAGCTTTCCCAGTCCGCCTCTACATTCAGGATCCCTGGCAGGTATTCTGCAGTAGGCATGATCCCTTTGCCAAGGCAATACTGCCAAAGTTCTGTCGCTATTTGAAGCAGAACTGGGCTCCTCGTTCCTCCCATCCTCATCAGATAGGCCACTGCAGTGCAGTTGTCGGACAAAATGTGAACGTGAGTCTGGTGTGACACCAGAGATCTCACTGCCAAATATTTGGCTTTCAACTCTAGTGCATTTATATGCAGCTGGGACTCCTCTTGAGTCCATATTCCGGACACATGGGTTTCCCCGGACACTTTGCCCGACCCCTTCTGAGACGTATCTGTCCGTATCGTCAACTCGGGAGGTGGTACAACAAGTGCCTTTCTGTTGCAAAGTGAAAGATTGTCCACCCACCATCTGAGTTCTCTCAGGCAATTCTGGTCTAACAATACACTTGCATCGTAACTGCTGTTCTGTAGCAGAGCTTTTATCTGTGATACCTGCATCCGCCTGTAATGAAGGTGGTAAGATTGCCTGCACTGAAGCGGTCAGTTTTCCAATCAATTTCGACAACTGCCTTACAGTCGTTTGCCTGTCTTTGATCATGGACCGGCAAATCTGTATGATATCCTGCACTTTCTCTTGAGGCAGGAACAATGACATCTCCACAGAATCTATCACAAACCCCAAGAATTCTATTTCCTGAGTGGGGTTCAGAATTAACTTCTTCAGATTCGCGATCAGGCCCAAATGTTCCAGGAGGAACAATAGAGAGTCCCTCTGTTGGATCAATGCCTGACTGTTCTGGCTCATAAGCAGCAAATCGTCGAGAAAAATTATCATTCTCCATCCCAGCAGATGGAGAAATGATATTAGAGGCTTCATTAGCTTGGTGAATGCCGATGTGGCCTGTGACAGACCAAATGGAAGGGACTGAAACTGAAACGTCCGACCCCCCCCAGCAAAATCGGAGAAATTTCCGATGTTGCGGACACACCGGGACACAAAAGTACGCGTCCTTTAGGTCTAATTTGATCATCCAGTCCCCTTTCAGCAGGAGTTCTTTCAGCATAAACATGCCTTCCATTTTGAAATGGTAGTACGTGAGGTATCCGTTCAGATGTCTCAAATTGATCACCAGCCTGTTCCCCCCATCCTTTTTAGGTACGAGAAATATATTGCTCACAAACTGGTCTGGGCATGGGGTTACCACCTCTATGGCCCCTTTCTGTAACATCACTGCAATCTCTAACTCTAACTTTTGGCTTTTTACAGTTGAGAAAGATGGCAGCCTGGGATCACTGACTGACAGGATTTGCACAAACTCTAACTGATAACCTTTCACAGTTTGCAGAACCCACTGAGCCCTTGTGATCTTTTCCCAGTTTGCCACATAATGGGCTATCCGCCCTGCTGGTAGCAAGTTCCCCTTTGCAGGAACCAAGTGCAGGCTTGCAACTAATGGGTGCAAACCTAGATCGGTTTCTAACACTGGTTAAGACATCTGGTGAACTGGACTTTGTATGTAAACTTACATCTGGTAACGAAACAGATGGGGATTGTGTATGTACACTTACCTCCCCCTCTGGGACTGGCAAAGTGGATGGAACGACCCCACGGCGCTGGCCTCTTCCTCTGTTTCCACGTGAGGGTCCCTGCTGAAAGGGCTGTTCTACCTCATACCCCTTGAAACGATGAGCACGGCCTCGGGTACCATTCCTGCCACCTTTCTTACCCTGCAAACTGAACACATATTTTGTTTTATTTCTGCATTTGGCCAATTTTTCAACCCATTTACCAAGCTTCTTACCAAACAGTTCGTTTTGGGATGACCCCTCAAAGCATTTGTGATTCTTCTTAACCATTTGCTTTGCCTTCTTGCTATCGTTCAATAACTTTGAAAGCATAGAGACACGTCTATGAAAATTGATTGCCACATTGGCCTGTCCAATTAGCAAAATGGCCTGCTCTAGTTGCTGCAGGGAAGAAGGCAAATCCACCTCTGTACCTGACAAATGAAACTGATCAATGCCCTGCCATACTTTAGCTAGAGGCCCTACTGCATAAAGCCAGTGCTGCTGTGCATTTGCCAAACCCTTGTCCGTACTCTTCTGAAAAGAACGGCCTATATCTTCAAAAATCTCCTCTAAGTAGGCATCCACCAAAGGAGCCTTCTGAAAAACCGCCACATTAGAGGGCACAGGGTTCGCCTTCAAAATGGCATCTTTCAGGGCACTATCTTCCACGTACTCCGTGAAATATTTATGAATATACACTTTGTGTTGATGGGACACTTCCCATTTGGACCCTGACGAACCTGCTATTGGGTGAAACTGCGTATAATCCCAAGCAAAACTAGCACCTTTCTGCTGTGTACCTGCATCAGAAGGTTCCGATGCCTCGCACACTTTGGACTTGTCTTCCTTGTTAGAGGAATCAGAAGGTTGTTCCTCCTTAGAACCCGAGAAACTGGAGCTAGAACTTGATTCCCACTCCTCTGAATCCTCACACTCGAAAGACTTATCCGATGACTCCACACGAGTCCACTTACTGTTTTTTGCCCTTTTCAATTTAGACAGTTTCAAATGCTTGTGCGAAATTTTGGGGATCTTGTACCCTGACAAAGCCTGAGTACTGTCAGTCTCCATGTGTGTGGCTACCTGTGACAATTGTGCCGGCTGCTTGTCACTATGACCTTGCAAATGGCGGTCTCCCGCCTGCTCGGCACTGGGTGACTGGGCCGGTACCCCGTCCTGTGTCCCCTGAAGCACTACAGCTGACTCCGACTGCTCCATGGCAGTGTGAGAGTCCAGAACCAATACTTACAGTACCAAAAAGCTGCTCTCTCACCCCCACAACACACACAAAACCACAAAGTGTTGGGGAAAACCTTCGTCGGCTGAGCAGACGAAGCCAAACAAGAAAAGGTTAAGTGAAATCGAGGCTCTAGGAGCTACGATTTTGCGGCTATGAATGGCTAGATTTGGAAGCTAAACGAGGGAATACAATATGACATCTTTGGAGGTTTTGTGACATGAAATCGGATTGACTGTGGCCCAATAGCTGATTTATTGTGGCATGTTCACGTGAGATGGGCGAGGTTAAAGCCTCGCCTATCTCACGTGAATAATTGCCCTGATAAATCAACTATAGGACCTCGCTGATCTGATTTTAGGCCTACATCAAAACCTTAGTCTACGCAATAGTGTAACTCATGCTACTGATGTAACCATTATGGTTATGAATTTTGTCCATTTCAGCTTGAAACCAGCGACAGGTTTTTAAGATTGCTAATTCAGTTTAAGAATTTGGGATTAGAATCTAAAGGTGAGGTGACTGTTAGCCTATATAATATACAATGAGAAAACGCGAGCGTATTACGAAAGCAATGGAACTAGGGTCACCTGTAAGCATCGAAAGTCGCACAATTTGTCACTTAGATGCCATCATGGCGCAGGCAGGACGAAAGTTTGTTCGGCGGCAGCGTATTGTTGACAGTTATTTTGCAGCTGAAAGGTCTGGAATAAGTTGTTATGTCTTGGCTCTTGTAAAGTACATTGTTCAGTAAGTTAACAGTTCTTGCATAGTTAATGTCTAGAAAATGTGAGTGATTTGCCACACCAACAAGGATCCGGAGTGAGAGAAAAATAGTTACTCACCCTGCAGCCTTGTATTAAACATTTTGTTTATTCTGTGTTAATTGGGTATTCATCGCATAAATATGCCCTAGGCCTAGTTTTAACGCCGACCTGGTGTGCCGTGCATTATTTACGTTCGTCACAATTAATTCACGTCATGCGTGATGTATGATCAAAGATCGCTCGCGCACATTTGATTTTGTCTGAATGTCAGTGCATCACGTCACTGATGCCGGGGCGTCCCAATTTACTCATAACAATGTTTAGGTCATCTGATCTACAGTGAGTGACTACTTTTGAATTTCACTCTAGAAAATAATAATTCACTTTCAAACATAGAATAAAAACTGATTTATCACTTAACACTAGTCTTGTGCACTCGTTATTAAAAGCTATCAGGGTATTACTGCTCGAAGAAAGCATTATTCTGCATTGCATATCAATACTTGTGTCCACATTGCTCATGAGTTTGTCAATAATATCAAGCCAAATGCACATTGGTTCATTGTTATTTATTTATTTTGTGTTAAGTGGGCTAATCCTGTCTTGAAAGTATTTGATTAACTTGTGTGCTAAAGTGTTGTATTGTACTGCTGAAATAGGCTTACTTACCTCTGAAGCCTTTTCACATATTTGCCTGTCGCATGATTTTTTTTCTTTTTGTGCAATTTTCAATGTCATATATCATGGTAACACTTTCCTGCTTTGTTACAGCCAATGTACTAGCATTAGTAGCATAGGTCTGCCACTCGTCATTTTTATCTATTCAACTTCAGTTTTCTATCTCAAGGACATGTTGTGCAGCTTGAAGTTAATCAGCATAAGTGGTCCATTTACTTAAAAAGGTGTTTTGCTTATACAACATAATTTGTATAGCATTCCCCATTTGATAGACCAACTTGTGCAGTGCAACTCACAATTATAACTCAATGAAAAGCTGTCAGGTCCATGCATAATGACATGCGGATAGAACGTACAAGATTGGCATTCATAAGGTAAGAGCGTTTTGTAATTTGTGTATCATGCTTCCCCAGAAACCTGCAAAAAGTGACGGACAATGCTATGTACAACTGACTTTCCCTGTCACGGTGATCCGTGATTAACATCTGATACAGAGAGTCAAGTAGAGTACTTGGCGCCGTTGAGACAAATTTGAAAAGAGCGCTGAGCTGTTCCCATACATAAGACTGCGTAACCTTGCAAGTAGCTTTCCAACCTTATTTCGCCAAGAAATGTCTTATTCTACCATATATTTTTTATTGTGTATGAAAGTATGAATCCAATAAACTGTTAGTCGGTATGAGGAAACTAATAAACCATTTTTGTGTTTAAGGACACAAAACACCTTCCTGTATAGGTTGCTACAAGTATACCAATTATGATAAGGGCATCCACAGTATATGTTAATACAAGTGCCAATAATAAAAAGGTAATTTTGCTTGTGTGTTTCCCTCTCAAACTCGTTTCCAATTTTTCATTTCTGCATATCATTATGTAGAGTACCTATATATCAGACACACATGCAAATTTATTCTCAACGATGAATATACAATGTAGATGCATCAGACTGCTTTTGACGGAGTCTAGGCGCAGAGGAAAACACGTCAGTGACACTGTCTGTCCAGGGTGTAACAGCGTTGTAGCAGCAAGTGAATATGCTAATCTTCATAATCGTGGATATCGCGTACTTGACCTTGACAGGTAAAAAAAATGTCAGCTTCCTTTGAATGGTAGTTATTGACAACAAATAGTTGGTCACAAGTAATGATATAAAGGACAACGATCTCATTGTCTGGCAAACGTCAGACCCGTACAACGATCGTGCCATCAACACGTGATTGTTCATACGTCCCACGTCTTAAAAGTGCATACAACAGGATATAGCTCAACAGTACGTTGGAAAAATCCCAGTTAAAAGACAGATGGCGGTTGATATTTACGTTGACGTCACAAAAGGTGTCCTACAATGAAACATTATATCTAAATATAATAAATAAAGCAAGTGGCCACAATATTATCCTCACAGAAAAACTTGGTAATATAATAATAGACGTTTGCTCTCCAGACTCTTGGTGTTGCAAGATCACAAATTCAATGCTGGTGGTGAAATCACAGATCCGAATATATTAGTTTGAATACTTGTAACAGGAGAACCTATAATGATAAATTAACTCAGGTATCGTTATATCAGTAATTAAGATGTAAACAATGCAGAAAAAATAAACAATATTTTCAAGACTCGGTAAGAATCAGAACTTTCACTTTGAAGTATTTTTCAATGAAATCATTAAAATCAAGCCATTGAAGATATATATATATATATATATATATATATATATATATATATATATATATATATATATATAGATATATAGATAGATAGATAGATAGATAGATAGATAGATAGATAGATAGATAGATAGATAAAGAGATCTTTATCTTGCAGGTTAAGATAATCACCATAGCGAAATTGGACAAACTGGCCATCAGTGTCAATTTTTTTCCGACAACTTGATGTGTAACATTTGCAGATACAGTTTTCTGTAAACATTTTTTTCTCACATTTTAATTCATCATTTCATAATCTACAGTTGATGTTGCCATCACGCGTTTTACTTTGATGTAAAGATTTGATATCTGATTTGCAGCTGAAATGAAAGAGACAGGAAAAAATTGTACAAATGGTTTCATCTTTTGTAGTCATACAGTCAATATGGCCATCAGAAACACGCAACGTCGAAATTTCAATTTGGAAGCTGAGCATTTATACAGGTGGGGAGCATTCTCCCTGTTCACAAAACTGCAGATGATGCCCATTGATGCAATATTTGATGTTTGTTCTGCTCATTAAGGTCATACAAAAAAAGAGTTCATTGTTTGATAAAAAGTAGTTGTGGTATCATTGTATGAACACTTGAAAAAAACAGGAGCATAACAAATGCTCTGCTCTTGCTCCTGATTTTCACTAGTATTCAAGTTCAAATGACTTTCTTGTACCGAATGATACCGATGTTAACCTGGGCACCCATATTCATTGCCATTGTCAGAGCAATCACACACACCATCACACACCTAGCACTAGGGACACAAGTGTCGGTGCTGCACTGTTAATATAAATCAGCCCAGAGATGGTCATATTGATGGTATTGTTGCGTAAATTATATGTTTTTCCGCACAAAGCCATTAAAGGAATAGCAAACAGGTTTTCAAGATACCCCGTCAGTCCTGTCTTCTCAATCTTTTACACCATCAAAAGGATAGAATGACAGAATTCACATTGAAGATTGGCAAGTAAACTGGTCTTCAACACATTGATGTAATACTACATGCTTATTGTGTTCGCATATCATGCATGTCACCTGATATGTAGAGCAGCTGCGATTTACACCATGCAGCGGAGGTAGGAAAAAAATCTCAGCTGATCAGGTACCTGTTCCACTACGCCACATATAATTGATTTGGCCCGACACTTGCACAAAGTTTAGAGAAGACCTTATCCTAGTGCTTGTATTTACATCAAATACCCAGTAAAAATGGACCAGAACTAAAGTACTGATTCTATGTGTCTCACTTGCAGTGCCTAAAATTTGAAAGTTTTGGTCTGTGATTCCTCTCGCTTTGTCAGTTACACTTATTAACATTTATTTATAGTGTGATAGATAAATCTTCACTGCTTAGTCAGATGCTTTTAAAGTCAATACGGCAGGCAGGTCATAAGTTGCCCACTTTGCACGTTCACGACGGAGCCCAGCTATCAGCCCCCTGCACCAACAATTAGTAAAATTGCAGTGACATTAGTTAATATTACGCTATTTTCAGCGTCAGCTTGCTCAGGTCACCAGCCATATGCAAACACGGGTGTGTGGATCCGTTCACTGCTTCAGTTTGTGCCACAATAATAACAATGTCCACATCCTTTGAAAGCAGTGTCTGCATTAATTTTCCGTTCAGAGTTATTGGTGTCTAGTGGAAGGTTGGGGGAGAAGGGTCCGGTGTGAGGTAGGCATCTGTAGCTGTGCTTCAGAAGGGGCAGCCTTTTGTGCCAAGGCCTAGATGGATGCATGTTACCTCTGCAACAATTGCTCCACACATCTTGCAAAGTTATGTTGCAGACTCAAAGGACATGTAACTCTCCTTTTGTATCAGAAGGAAGGATTTTGATGTAACTGTGAGAGATACCCAATAGCCCAAGCACGGTGGTCTAGCTATTTGCAAAACATTATCAGGCTTTATTGCAGTCTTCTTGAAGTTTTGTATCTTTGGCATTTAATTAAAATTCATATACACGTGCTGTATACTGAAGTTTAACATTGCAGGACACTGTAATCCACCCAAAATTGTGACTGGTAGATAAGACAACCTTACCTGAGCAATATCGAGATTCAGTCCAATTTGGTTGTACAACGCGTAGAGATTCTTTCACTAGGGAAATTTCAATTTAAGACTCATGTCAACATTATTGCACCCAATTACTTATATATATATATATATATATATCAATGTGTGTACGTTTACTCATTATTGATGCAAGCAGTTTTAATGTATGCCCATGGTTTACATAGGAAAAAGGGGGAAAGAGCAGTTTTTCTTTTTTGTGGAAAATCAGATATTTATTCTTTGCGATGCAAGAGACACACAACACCCAAGAAATTGTAAGCCAATGGAAACTAGACGGGGAGGGGAGTATCAGTTTATCAAACAAGAGTAAAAACACTAAATCAATGTGCATTGTTCTATTAAAGCATAGTACAGAGAGTTATTTGACAATAATCAGAAAATACAAACACATTTACGGCCCCTTAAAAGGGGGTTGATGGACTACAGGAGAAACCTTCCAGCCGACCAAAAACCAAAATCCAGGATCCACTACCTGGAGACGTGGACTTATGTTCAGCTGACCAGACAGGTCAAGACCCTTATTACCCTAAGACCACCAAGGAAAAAATTGCGAAGGACTTTCTACAGTGCGACCCTCGCATCACTTTGACCATGAAGTAAAAAAAAAAAAAAAAAAAAAAGGAAAGAGAAAGTAATATAGTGGAAATACACTGCTGATTTTGTACTTTAGTATAAAACAAGGCTATTCCATGCTCCGATGATATTTTTTAAATGCTTGAATCACTGAACATTTTGGGAGTGAAGAGTTCTGCACTCATGTTTTTTGGTTCCCATTTGGCTAATTTCCGGTTTATATGCAACATGTTCTCATTCCATTTATATTTTTTGCTACTTACACTTATTTCCTGCCCTGAAGAGGGCAAAAGGAATGTACAGACTCTTTTTTCCCTGCTATTTCTTTGTATCAACCTTAAATGATGCCAAGACCGTAATACTCTTTTATAGAGTATTTCTTTCATATTTTAGCCTTTGTGACACGCCATGTCACTACTTACAGCGTATGCACACAATATGTACGTGTATTTCCAGGCCCCGTACTTGCAGAAAGACCCATGCTGTTTGTTGTAGCTTTTGTGACATGGTATATCCCAACTTACATTGTGTGCATACTACATTCATTCTCAGGCCCCAGGTTTGCAGAAAGACCAATGAATTTGACTGTATATTTTTTTGCATTTGTGCCAGTGGATGTTAATAATATGTGTAGTCTTGACCTCTTAATAACGTCTGAAGTGGTTTTGTTACATATGGGACGCTATGATTTTCCGAGATACGTTTCATATTCCAAACTTCATGTGTACGGCATTCTACATCATAGTGAGCTGTAAGTACTTTATCACCTGTAGAAAGACTTCCGTATAAGATTGTATATTTTTTGCATGTGTTCCAGTGACTATCAATAGTATCTGTAGCCTTGACTTCTTCATTACCTTTGAAATGGTTGTCAACTTTTTTAACATAAGGGAACCCAAGATTTTCTGGGACACGTACCATTATTCTGTGTGTACCACACTCTACATCATAGTGAACCATCAGAACTTGTTCATTTTGACTTACATGTGGCAAGGCTGGTTTTTGAACATTTTCCATTTGTTATTTCAGTTTATTGAGACATTACACATCTGACTGTAGGGATACTCATCGGTACCCAGCTTTTCTGCCGATATCCATATCCAGTATTTTTTTCTCTGAACGTGTTGCATGTTGACTTTTACACAAATAATACCTTTTTACAATGGAGTTTAACGGATTGACTTCTGAAGTTCTAAAACGAGTTTGGTGGCGCAGATAAAAATAACTTGAATCACTTGTTACATTATCTGGAAGAGTTAGATAATGCAATTTCTGTCGTCTCTGAGTCTCCGTGTATTGAATGTGAGCATCTGACACCGTATCTGAAACCTTTTCCACAAAACTTCTCAGTCTTAGGGTTAAACATATAATCCTTGAATGCTAAATTTGATAGGTGCAAAACACTGATAGATAATCTCGCGGAAAACGATTTCACTTTTAGTACTATCTGTATTCAGGAAATTTGGATTGTAGGTGATGAGCCAGACGTTTCTTTATATGAGATGGAACATTATGTGACTATACCTCTTGGAGCTACCTGCTCACATAGTGGTCTAATGATTTACTTGCATAAGAATTTTCAATATACCGTCCGTGATTGTTACTCTCCTAACAGAATATGGGAGGGTCAATTTATCAACATAATGGGACATGATTTAAAAAAACAATTACATAGGTAACATTTATAGACCCCCAAGGGACTGTAATGGTGACTTAGACTTATTCATCAGTCAGATTACTCCCATTCTCGAGGCTTTGTCTAAAGAAAAGTCTGACAAATTTATTGTTGGAGACTTTAACATTGATTTATTACAGGTAAACCTGAGGGAAAAGGTTTTGGAGTACCTAGATGTCAATAGTTTTGCACCCAAACTTATTTGCCAACACGTCTATCTGAAAGACGTGCTACTTTAATTGATAGCATTTTCTGTAGCGCACCTCATTCTAAAAAGTCCTGCCGCTTAGGCAACATTTCACCTCACTATCAGATCATTTTTCCCTACTTCACTTGTTGAAATCACAATTTGAACTTACCCGGCCCTCCTAAATTGGTCAGTATTGAAGTAAGAGATAACCAATCTTTGACTAACTTTTACTCTGAACTAGCAACTTTTGATTTTATGCAATTTTTAATCACTGATCCTTCCCAAGATCCCAATGTTTATTAGAATACACTTGAACGCACTGTTTGTCAGGCCAAAAATAAACATTTACCTATCAAAACTGTCAAATTCAACAAATACAAGCATAAGCATCCCCCTTGGATAACAAATGGTCTCCTAAAATCTCTGAAATTTCGTGACTCTCTTTATATAGATGCACATAAAGATGAGATGAAAAGGAATTTTAATATCAATATTTCTGAAGAGGATTCCTCTATTCCACTTTTGTTCTGGATACCCAAATTACATAAAAACCCTTTTAAATCTAGATTCATAGCTGGTGCTTCAAAATGTATTACAAAGCAATTATCAAAAGAAGTAACATTGTGTTTGACTGCAATTAGGAATCATTTTCGTAAATACTGTCATGCAATTTCTAGAAACTGTGAAATAAATTGTTTTTGGAGTATTAACAATTCTTCCGAGTTTGTATCTAAAATCAAAGATGTAAAGGCAAAAAATATCAAATGTTTTGATTTTTCTACACTGTACACAAATCTACCCATAGATGAAGTCAAAAGTTCACTTTCAGAATTAATTAGCAAAATGTTTAAACATAATGGTAAACCATACATATATATTAATTCATATACAAAGAAAGCATATTGGTCACACAATATATATTCAAAAAGTAACGTTAAATCTTACACTGTTGAAACTTTGATAGATGCTATAAAATTTCTCTTGGATAATACTTTTGTTCAATGTGGACCACTGGTTTTTCAACAAATAAAAGGCATTCCAATGGGTAGCAACTGCTCCCCTTTACTGGCAGATTTATATTTAACCTGGCTTGAATTTAAGTATATGAATAAATTGATGAAAAGGGACTTTCAAATGGCTACAAAATTATCAAACAACGCAAGATATATTGATGACATTGCTTGTGCAAATGCACAAAATTTCAGTGAAATTGCTAAAGAAATTTACCCAAAAGATATCCCTTTGGAGGGTAACAATTCAGATGGTCTCAGAGATGTGTTTTTGGACTTGGATATTCAGGTCACTAATGACAGGTTTTGTATTAAAGTCTATCACAAAATAGATGACTTTAACTTTGAAGTAGTTAATTATCCTTTCCCGGACAGTAATATTTCGGATACTATTGGATATAATACATTTTTGTCACAAATTTTGAGATTTGGTCGTATTTGTTCTAAATTTCAGGACTTTGCATCAAGAACCGAATTTATTTACAATAAACTTGAGTCAAGAGGATTCAAAGGTGTACTTTTGATCAAATATTTCTACAAATTTTGCTGTAAATATCTCGAGATGGTTAGAAAGTTTGGCTTCAATAATTTTAGAGATTTTAGACTTGCCTGTTTTGCTACTTAATTTTATCTTTTGACACCATTATGTTTAAACGTTCACCTTTTGGACATTTTAGGCTGGCTTGTTTTCTGTTAGGTAAACTCCCAGGGGCTACAGGTAACAAGAAGTGGCCTACGACAGTTACAAGCTTGCCTAATTGTGCTTGATATCTGGTTAATATTTTCATTGCATTCTCTTGACATAAATACAAAAGACTTCCATTCTTTTCTGAATTGCCCTATAATTCTACTGTTAACATCCAAAGATTATTAGAAAGTTTGGCCGCAATAATCTACAGGTTTTTAGACTTGTCTGTTTTGCTACTTAACTTTATTTTCTGGCATCTTTCTGTTTTAAAATTCACTATCAGATTTTCTAGGCTTACATGTTTTCTGTTAGGTAAACCCCCAGGGGCTACAGGTAGCAAGAAGCGGCCTACAACAGTTGCATGTTTGCCTAATTGTACTTAAAATTCTGTTAAGAAAAATTGTTTTGATAGCATGTTTTTGGCATAAATGCTAATGACTTCCATTCTTTTCTGACATGCCTAAATGCACATTTACTCACTATTAAAAAATTACTCAAAATTGACAGTATTTTCTCAAGTGTCACAAACCTGACACATTAAGTTGACACATTGACTCAGGGTTGGCAGTTAAATAGAGCTTAATTGTTTGAGGAGTAGGTGTCATCATGGAGTTTGTTTTACATCTCTGGTACAGGATGTACATTGTTGCAGTCCTTGTTAGGATTTTCCTTGGTTTGTACAGGTGGTCTAGCTGCAACTGTTTATTTTACAATCACTGGGACTGAATATAATGCCCCAGCTTGTTTCCACTTCAGTTAAACATAGGCGGATGGTTTAACTAGGAAAAGCTGTCTAGCTAGAAAGGGTACATTTTAGTTCAGGGGTAAGTCAAATTGTTCTTATCTGAACCTGTACTATGAAAATTTGGTATTTATGGTTTGTTTGACAGGTATTCTTCTTTGATATGAAGCTCTGCATTTCCAAGCAAAACTTCACATATTTAGCTAATTCATCAATTGCCACGTTCATATTTATTCATTATTATGTGGGTTGTCTTTGCTGAATATTTAGCTTAGGCAAGGAGCCGCTACTCAGAGAGACATGTACGGGTAAAAGGCTCCGAAACATGTTGAGTAGTTTCCCGCTGAAGACCCTTTAATTTATTTGGGCTGATACCGCCTATGTCAAAATTTTACAGAGGAACGTGTGCAATATAGACAATAGCAATTTCATATATATACAGGTTAGACAGGGACAGGTTAGCTTATGGAGAGTAAAGAGTTCGAACTGCGGAATAGGATATTGACTACTAGGAAGTGGTTCTGGGCAAAAAGACACAAATACAATTCTGTTCGCTTTGAACCATTGATGCTTGGTTGATAGGTCTGTACAGGCTGGTCCCCGATCTATGATTTTCAATGCATACTGGAATTCCAGGTAACGTCTTTAGTCTAGCACCCATTTGGACTTGTTTCAGTTATTGTTATTGTTATTGTTAATTTTGTTACTCGTTGGACTTAACAACGACGAACCAGGATAAGGTTTAGGGACGTGACTCTAGATAAATGGCATGATGGGCTTTCAAAATTATGTTTAAAATCTAATACAATCATGAACAGTGAGATAAACAATGAAAACGGTTCAGCGTCAGCCTCGAGCGCTGATTTTGGAATATGTTTTGATGGAAATTGTAATTGTCTATTCTGCAAGTCAAATTTCACAAAGAACAAAGAGTTTCACAGTAACGTTACTAACAAAAATTTCAAATTAAGGAACCCCCGATTGGAAAATTTGGTATTATCTTGTGAATCTGCCAATATCATTTATTTGTTATCCTGCATCAAAAGTAAAGCACAGTATGTGGGCCTAACTACTCAATCAGTTAAAAAGAGGTTCAGTGGTCATAAAACTACAATTAAAAATCACAAGTTAAACACTTTTTTGTGTAACAATTTCAATTCTGCAGAACATTCACATTTGGATTGCCGGATACAAATTATTGATTACATGGAGCCAAATTTGTCAGACCAAGACAGTTATGTTAGCACAAGGAAATTATTACAAATGGACGATTTTTGGATCAAAACACTTAATTCAGCTTTTCTTTATGGACTCAATGACAGAATTTTAGGCTTCGGTGATGTTAGGAATTTGGATTTTACAACTCTTGACAGAAGTCACACACCTTTTCATAACAATCAGGCCGGTATTCAGAGAAGAAGAAGAAGTCATGGAGAAAGAAAATCACGGAAAAACAGGAAATGCAGGAGCATGGATACAAAAGACCTTGTCCAAAATTTACTACAGGCTTTCTCCAATGGTATTGATCAATTACATACAGCTCTTAAAACACTATCATTACGAGACATAACAAGAATTAATGAATATTTGGGTCTTACTGATTCAGAACACACATTTCCGCAAATTTTTTGTGAAATTGTGTATGCTTACACAACAACTATTCGGAAACCAGATTCTAATAAGAAAAAAAATAGATCAAATGTTTGCAGCATTCGTTTCAAACACAAAATCATTGACTCACTAAACATTCAGTCCCTTTTCAAATTGAAATTTGTTCGTAACATGATTCCCAAGGAATGCAAAATAAAAGATCCCCCATCATTTCCTATAAATATGGCAACAATATTGGACAAAGTATCATGAATTACAAAAAATTTCTGGCTTCAATTACTCTTGAGGATATCGCAGCAAATCAAAATTGTGACTGTATGTCTAATAGTAAATATTCTTATTTTATTGATGCACACCACAAACATGTATTTACAGGTAACTTGGATATAATACAAAATTGAGGTTTAAAAGAAATAATGAAAAAAGGTACAAAATTTTGGATATGTCCCAAGTTGAATATTGACAGTATTTTTCAAGATACATGTGATGCACTCGACTCCTACTGTATGAAATGGGCAAAGAAAGAAAAAATTGAATTTCAAAAATTTGAACGATGGTTATCAAATAGGTATTCTTCTTTGATATGAAGCTCTACATTTCCAAGCAAAGCTTCACATATTAAGCTAATTCATCAATTGCCACGTTCATATTTATTCATTATTATGTGGGTTGTCTTTGCTGAATATTTAGCTTAGGCAAGGAGCCGCTACTCAGAGAGACATGTACGGGTAAACGGCTCCGAAACATGTTGAGTACTTACCCGCTGAAGACCCTTTAAGTTATTTGGGCTGATACAGCCTATTTCAAAATTTTACAGAGGAACGTGTGCAATATAGACAATAGTAATTCCATATATATACAGGTTAGACAGGGACAGGTTAGCTTATGGAGAGTAAAGAGTTCGAACTGCGGAATAGGATATTGACTACTAGGAAGTGGTTCTGGGCAAAAAGACACAAATACAATACTGAAAACTACGTCACAAGATACCATTGGTTTTCATACCACAAAACAAAATCTTAAGGTTCAGAAGAAATTCTTGACAAATAATTCGACATCTGAAACAAGAGTTTAAGGATCAAAAATTGACACAAAGGAGACTTGGGAGACTATGAAGACACTTCTCAAAATTAAAAAGAGTAAGACACACTTCCCTTCTTTTTTTCAAAATCAAAAACATAAAAGTGTCCATCAAACATGCAATTGCTTAACGCTTCAATTCATTCTTGACTAATATTGGTCCCAAACTGGCCAGGCAAACACAGGTGCCTAACCGACCTCATTTTTCAACTTTTCTCAAAGATACAGTTGTACACTCGTTTTCCTTTGCACACATTATACATACTGATGGTCTCAGCATCCTGAATCAATTCAAAGGAAAGACTAGCTCTGGGTATGATCGTTTGACCATGAAACTTATTAAAGGCGCAAGTGCTTCACTAGCAAAGCCCTTGTCCTTAATTATAAATCAGTATCTCAGTACTGGTATTTTCCTGACAAATTGAAAATAGCAAAAGTTGCACACATCTATAAAAAAGATGATAGCACCCTAATGGATAATTATCGCCCTACCTCCCTACTCCTTGTTATGTCAAATGTTTTTGAAAAAGTTGTATAGAGCCAAATTTACGATTACCTTAAATCTAATCTTTTACTTTCCAAAAGTCAGCATGGGTTCCAAAATTACATTCCACGGAAACAGCGTCATGGGAATTTCTTGACCGAATTTATAATGATCTTGATACTGGTGAAACACCAATTAGTGTATTTCTAGACTTGTCGAAAGCAATCGACACATTAGATCATGCCATTCTTCTAAAAAAGCTGGATTACTGTGGTATAAAAGGTATTCAGTAAACTGGTTACAAAGTTTTCCTTCTGATCGAACTCAAATTGTTGGTTATGATGGTCTATGCTCTACAACATTACCTATTACAACCGGAGTACCTCAAGGGTCCATCTTTGGACCCCTTTTGTTTCTTATCCACATGAATGATATGCAGTCAGCTTTTGATAACTTTGAGTCAATTCTCTATGCAGATGACACAACATTACTGAAGTCTCTCTCTTTTAATAACTTCTCTACCGGATCAATGGACCAAAAGTTTTCCAAAAGTACAAATTCCGAGTTACAGAGGGTACAGAGTGGTTAGCAGCAAACAGATTATCTTTAAATATCTCAAAACCAAATATAAGATCTCCCATTTTCCTCCAAGAAAAGTGTTGCTAGATTTAGACCTCAAAATCAAGGATACTAAAATTGAAAGGGTGGATGAATTTAATTTTTTAGGCCTGCAGATTCATAAACATCTTCCATGGACACCACATATAGATAAAATTGGTAATAAACTCTCCTGAGTCATTGGTACTCTCTGGAGAATATGTTCCTATCTACCTACTTTGGTGCTTCTTCTCATATATAATTCTATCTTCATGCCTCATCTGAATTACTCTTTTTCAGCCCGGGGCCCTTCTTCTGACAGAATTTTTAAATTACAGAAAAAGGCAATAAGATGTATATGCAACACCAATTTGCTTTCACATACTGAACCTTTGTTCAAAATCCTGAACACCCTTAAACTCAAAAACATATTACGTAGAAAAGCCCTTAAATATTTTATAGGAATCTAAACAACCAACTTCCTCTCTACTTTAACAACACGTTTTTGACTCAAACTGCTACACACTGTCATAACACCAGATACAGAGATGTTTCTCGATCAGCTATCTCTGTCAGAAATTCCACACAAAACTCCATACGTTTCTACATCCCTAATTTGATAAAAGCAACTTCTTCAAATATAACAGAGTCTCCACTCACTCTTACACTGGATTTTCAGCGTATTGAAAATTGCAGTTTATCCAATGAATACTCCGAAATATGTTCTGTTGTAAATTGCTATATATGTAACAAAAATTAATCGAATGTTTGATATGCCACATTTTAAATTTTATTTATGGTCTTGTTTTTTGTTTTTTTTGTTTGTTTTTTTTCAGTCCCACTATTGCCTAAATTACGTTTCTCCCTGAGTCCCAGATAACCAGTGTTTATATAATATACAACCAAGTGCTAATCTTGTGATCCCATGTTTTCTAGGTAGCTCCAGTGATAGCGGAATTATATATTCCTTAAATGAAGTTATCCTGACAGTATATGTGTTTGAACGTTATTTTGTGTATTGTACTGTTTTGTCGATGTATTATTTCAAACTTTAATAACATTCTGTCTGATATGTTCTAGAGTTGCAAAATAAAACCATTTGAAGCCTTGAATCCTCTTTGTGGGAGAGAAATCACTCCATTTCTTGCAACAAGAAGAAAGACGTTAAAACTGAGGTACTCAAGGTACAGACAAGATATACGTGTACAAGTTTGGCAAAAAGGTAAGTTCAGTTTGGTCCACGAGCAGAATTTTAAATTGAATGTAAATACATATGGATTTACTGTTAATTAAACATGACATAGTAATATAATTAAGATAATCATAAGACGTACTTGATAACATGACTATGCTTCTGCTGTTAGCAAAGACATAATGCCGTTATACAGTTTTAATATACATGTAGCAGCTTTGTGCTTTTTGGTCATGTTCAATACCAGAGAAAAGTAATTGGAAACACATAAAGATGTTTCATGAGGCATGTTAATTATATGAGATTATTGAAACAATTCTGTTGCAAGAACATTACTGAGAATTTGATTCAAAGAGTCAAGGGATTTTGTAGGGGTGCTATCATGGGGCTTTATTCATAAATAAGACATCTAAATTAATTTGCTTCTGATTAAATGAAAATTATGGCAGTGAAACACGCTATTAAATTACTTATATGCAGTTAAATTGGTACCAAATGTTAAACTACATGTTATACATTGTATGATATGTAAATTGAAAATTGTTGTTGTCTGGTAAATACGTAAAGGCTCCACCCGAAAAAAACGATCTGAGTCACATTTGTGACATTTTGAGAAAAACCGAAAATAAGATTTTGTAACGTTTTGTACTCCATCGCTAAAGTGATAGCAGTTTAAAAAAACGCTGAATAATTGTTGGTACCCTAAGTTATGTATTTTTAGAATATAATTTTCTTTGCAAAATTACAACTAATTATTATAAACCTTTGGACTCAGATGTTTTTTCCCATTGCATCTGCTACTCAAGAGGATAGAACTGCCAATATGATCAAGCTTTACACCTTTTTAAAAACGGTATTATGGTTAATGCCATTACAGAGCTCTGATTGGTCAAATAAGGTGCTCAGTGCGTGACTAGGCTCTGATATTTTTGAAATTTTCGCGTTCGATTTAGTTTCACGCTACCACCCAAAGCGCTAAAATAAAATGCTCGAAAATAAGTTGCATTGTAGTTCACTACGTTGTATGGCATTGGATTGCGCCAAATCATAATGCGCGAAAATACTGTAATTTAAGAAAAATTGAGTTTGCGCGAAATTGAACAAAAATTAAACGACAATTTCTAGAACTACAGTATGTATGAAATGGAAGCCCGTGGAATACCTTATAAAGTAGCACCACTAGTTCTAAATGTTATAAAATGCGAGTCAGATCGTTTTTCCAGCAGTGTCGTTACATGTTTACAAAATAGGCATGTAGCTACAACTGGATCAACACATAAATGCTGTTTCACCTGGAAAGGGGTAGAATGTACCTCTTGGATGTCCTTGCATGCAAAGCTATTATATGTATCTATCTTAAGCTCTCAACAATGAGTCGACAAAGGGGTCGATATAATATTATTCTTTCTGCTTATTCTCCCTGAAAATATTCAGTTTGAAATGCGCGTAAAAGATATGAAGTACAAGCCAGCTTTTATTTTTAGGTGTCATAAAGGTACACAATGCGGGAAGAGAGTGAGGATGAACTGGACACAATCAGGGAAAAGATAGATAAAGAGGAAGAAATTAAAAGACTGGACTCTGGAAAAAGTCAAACATTTGTCCTTGATCAGTCTCTATCAGAAGTTTATCAGTCCATGGACAGTCCATGCATACATAATGGTGGCCAAGGCTCCAGTGGACCAACAGAAGAAAAACAGCCGATTGTCACTACAACAAAGTCTAATGGTGACAGGAATGTGTCTGTGGATGAAAATCTGAAATTGGAATCTGAAGATGTGCAAGTGGTGAAATCAATTATGAGACAATTTTGGCAGCTGTTGAAGAAAAATCATGTCATCTTTAACAACGGCAAGACAAATCTGACACACAAACTCCGATTAAAAGGTCGTCAGGCCAAATGCCGCTAGTCAGCAATAACTCTACCAAGGAACATAAAGACCTAACAAAGCCAGTGAGAGTTGATCAAAGTCGGGAAAGCTCTTCAACTGACTCTGATGATGAACCATGAATACAACTCAATCAAAGAACAATTAGAGAACAGCAAAACTTCAACCAAACCTAAACTACGACAGATCGAAATGTAATGCCTACAATAACTTACATTAGAGGACGAAAAAGCAAGCAGAAATCCAGAAAGACACAAGACCTAAAGACACTGTCACAAACATTGAATACTACAATCCCTAGGCAAAAGTTGAAAATGACTTTCCCATAGCTGCCAAAGGAGACAACAAACTAGACATGTCGGGAAAAAAGTCTTTCAAAGCCTGCATGCACAACAAAACCTCAAATTACGAGGAGTCTTACAAACAACCTTACAGATCAAAGTAGCAGTGTTTTGGAGAGCCACCATTGCTCAATGTTGAAAGGCTTGACAGACTATTGGCAAGCAATGGCCTCAAACGCAAAGGCATCCCTGCACATGGCAATTGCTTCCTTGAGGTGACCCTTCACCAAGTAAGAAATAGCTACAGTCAATGGTACAGTGATATGGATGACTTAAAACAAGATTTATTTTGCAAGCCGAATGAAAACAAGGACACCTATTTGGCACTACCGGCCCTCATGAGTGAAGATTGTTGCATGGGTCAAGCGGAAAAGCAGCAATGGTTTAAAACTGTCATAAACAAGACGAAAAATACAGAAGTATGTGACCCAGCATTGGCAGAAATAATGCCTCTAGTAATCTCTGATATTGTCTCTCAATCTGTTGTAATTTACACCAGCTTGCAACATAGACCCATAATCAATTTTGATCCTCCAATAGGACGAAAATCAAATTCATCTGCCATCAAATATGCATACAACTTAGCACTCAAGAATATGATGCCTGTTTACGTCTAGATACAGGTGTGGGAGAGGTCTTTTCATCCTGCAGTGAAGCACAAACTTCTAGTTATCAAGGAAATGGAAATGATCTCTACACTGAGACTTCCTGTTCACCAACTAAAGAGAATGAGATCAGCAGCAGTGAAGTGGAACATATATCACCAAGCAAACATGCAGAGTTTAGGAGCCTTAATCCAAAACCAGCATCCAGAAAAAGAAAGGCAGATCTGCGCAAGTGGAAAAAGAATACCCACAAGAAACTGCATGAATAGCAAAAGCTATGAGAGCACTCTTGGCAAAAGCATGAGAGAATGGTGTTGTATATACCTTGACTGCGCAAATGTTGATTTAAATGCTCAGCAAAAGTAACACAGAACAATGCACAGGAAATATTTAATGCATTCTGGGAACTTAGTGATTACAAAAGACAATGCGATTTTATATGTCAAAATGTGCTAGATGGTCCATCTCAAGGACAGGCAAAGAGCTAAGTGTGTACCTTTACTCTACAAAGTCAAATGTGCAGAGTATGTAAGTCCTTTTTCCTTGCAGCACTGGACATTGGTGAGAGAACAACTGAAACTGCACTCGAAAGCAAAAAAGGCAGCACATTTGGCGGGAATGATGGTGGAGGAAGGCATAACCCTGCAAACAAAACCAGTGGTGAAAAGTTAGAAGCAGTGCGTCAGCACATTCAATCAATCCTGGCTGTTGAATCACATTATGCTCGTTAGGAATTCTAATAGGCTGTTTCTTGGAAGTGATCTCGAAATCAGAAAAATGCATCAACTTTTTGTTGAGAAGCAGAAAGAAAAACAGCAGGATTCTGTCAGTGAAACAGTATACAGGCAGGTTTTCTGGGGTGAATACAATTTCTCTTTTCATGTTCCAAAGATGGATCAATGCTCAACATGTACTACCTACAATGAGAACAAAACACAAAAGAGAGCTGAAGGATGATGATGAAGCAGAATATCAGGGGCACCAGGCAGGGAAAAATCAAGCACAACAAGAAAAGCAAAAGGAAAAAAAATGCAAAAGAAGACAAGCATGTGCATGTTGCAACATTTGACTTACAAGCGGTACTAAATACACCATGTTCACTTGTAAGTCAAGTTTATTATAAACGCAAACTAAGTTGCTACAACCCATCAACATATGACCTGGCAACTGGTAAAGCAGAGTTTTATCTATGGAACGAGTCAGATGGACAAAGAGGGTCATGTGAGATTGGGAATTGTCTTGTGCTACATATTCAATCATTGGCTTCCACTGTTGAACATGTTCCTTTGTACAGTGATACATGTGCAGGACAAAACAGAAACCAGTTCATCTCGGCTGCTCTCCGCCAAACTGTCACAACTACTCACAATGTGCACAAAATCGATCAAAAGTATCTTGAATCAGGGCATACCCAGATGGAGTGTAACAGTATCCACTCAGCCATTTAGGTTGCAAAGAAGAGCACACCCATTTATATCCCAAGCCAATGGGATACTGTGATCCGAATGGCAAGGCGCAAGGATCCTTATGCTGTTGTTCCCTTAAGATTTGACGACTTCAAAGCTCTTACAACATGCAGATTATGACAGTTGATATTAACGGTCATAGAGTGAAATGGCACCAAATAAAATGGATCAGAGTTGACAAGCAACATCCTAACTTTGTTCTATTCAAGTACTCATTTGACGAGCCTGCCCTCAAAATGATTAAAGTCACACAACCTAAAGGATCAAAAGGGCGGACAATGAGAGTTGAGGTCAAGAAGAGATACAATGGGAAGCTACCCATAACTGAAGCTAAGAAGAAAGATCTGCTCTCCCTCTACGAGTACAGAATAATTTCAATTGAACACAAAGTCTACTACGAGTCTCTTCCAAGCGCAGGGGGAAGAAAAGATCGGTTGCCTGAGCCATATGTTCTGGAACATGAAGATGATGACACGGATATCGACCAAAGACATTTGTTAGAACATAAATACAAACTCTGTGGAATACCCATGGTGTAAGTGCATAGAATGACAATAGGTGTAAGCAAGAACTCTGTTAATTTCGTTTTTTTCTCAATGGACTTGCACAGTTACCTAGTAAAAGGTGATCAATTCAAATGTCTACATGATGCACGGTGGCTTTATCAAGGTTACGCCTAACATAAATGATATCAATGACATAAGTAAAATCCCACAGAATACCAATGGACATGAAGACCGAACTCAGGGCAATTTTTTTTCTTTTGAATGGACTTGCAGAATTGTCAATCAGAGACGAGATTATTTCAAGTGGAAGCACGATGCAATATAGTTAATGATAAAATGTATTTTAATATGTTACTCTTTGTTTCATTACTCTACTCAACATGTCAGTTTATGTCTTATAGCACAGCAGAATGAGGAAATAATATCAAACCCATGTCACAACACTAGATACGTCTTCTCAACCCTGCCATCCGCTGCTGACTGCTAGGTGCCAAACAGTCGTATCTTGAAATACAACATTTGGTCACTGCCACCTGCTGCTGATGCCAGGAGCTAAAAGGTCGTATTTATACTTTGCCCTAAAAAGGGCTGAAACCTCTGTTATTTCCCTACACTTTTTATATACAATGTAGTGGCCATGTATATCTCCCAGTTATATTTTTTCAAGATCATGTATAACAAAACCTGATTTTTTGAAATGTGTCCAAAACTGCCCAATATCTCAGAACTTTCAAAAACGTAAATACGACATTTTGGCTCTTAACCCTTGATGTATATATGATGTTACTAGTCTTCTGGTACACAACACTGCAAAATCCTAGCTATAATTCTTCACTTACCTTACATCGTGGCTAAATTTCTTTCATACAGTGTGGCACATTTGAACACTGACACAAGACAAAATAACACTCTAGGATTCAGTTTATGTGTATCATTTTCTCGATATATCACAATGCTAAATTGTATAAAAACTTAATATATTCAAATAATAGGGAGGAGTTATATATGGCTAGTCCATTTTTTGTGATGATTTTTTTTTTTTAACTTCAATTTCATTTTTAATCAGACACAACAAATTAATCGCTGTGGTTATTTCGAAAAGACACAATCTGAAAATATACGTGAACAATAAAACAACATATTATACACCCTTGGTAAAGTGTGTGAAATATTTCGCTTTGTGAATGATTGACAAGACTGTATCAAGGACCTGCAACCTTCTTTTGACGTAACCATGATTGATCCTCTGTAACTTACTCTGTTAAGACATGGATATTACCAAACACTTGGTTCTGACAAGAAATTATATGGTATCACAAGATGGAAGTCTGATTCCGAAAATATAAATATTAAGTACATTTGGCTGCCTTTTGTACATTTTGGCTGTCGGTGGCGGTGGCCAGTGGTGATTTTCAGCGGCCAACCGTCACTAAAACGTTTGAGTAGTGCCCTCTTTTCTCCTCTCCCAACAGCATTATGTGTATTGACTTGTGTTCAAAATGCAAAAGCCAGAGAGCAATATTCATAGGTTGTTTTTCTAATATATATGTCATTAAAATTGATAAGGCGCAGGTTTGGTACAAAGTGAATCTAATATGCATTCAATTACAACATCATCACATGAACATATCTTTATTTTATCACCACTTTTTATCTGAAACACGCTTTTACTAAACAGGTCCTTTGCTTCGTACAGATTCACCGGTTGATGTTAATTTACACTTTGCTTACAAAATCATAACATCAAAATAAATCATGCCGTCTCTACCGACAGTCCTTTGCTTACAACAGGCCTTCTTTCAGATGGCCACTGAATCTGCAAAATGCCAGACCCTATATGGTTTTTCATTTTCTGAATTGGGCATTTCTTTACACTAACTCCTCAAACGTCACTTATGTCAGCAAACCTTGTGCATGTAAATAAATTTAATCATTTGATTTTATCTCTCCACCATGTTAACAAAAACGGCCAATGGAGGTTCACTACGACACTGCAATGTAAGGCAATACAATGGAAGACAAGCATGTCAGGTCACCGAGTTTCAATAATGCAAACATACATTGATAAAAATGTTCCCTTCAGGGGTACAAATAGACACAGAAAATTCCCACTTTCTTATTCATACATTACATTTAGGTTTTGTAATTCATATCCTGGTTGAGGCTAACCTTCCTGAGTATCTAAGAAGTGCTGTCCCGACAGATAATACTCCAACTCTGCCCACAGGGCTTGTAATAATCATCAGATAACACACTTAAACCACTCTTAATTGTAATGAGACAAACATGTGTCAATATCATAATCAAATATCAGTCCAAGTAAATAAACCGTTCAAATCTTGACATATCCAAAAACAAAGTTAAATAGCGCTGTCGGAAAACACTAGAAATAAGTATATGGGTAAGGACACTCTTGTGCAAGTGAAACCTGCACAACTTAATCTACACGCCATAAGGAAAATGTCCTTTGATAGTAGCAGAAGTAAAAGATTATGTTCCCTCCAGCAACGCATATGTGGGTGAGGTGTGTTTGTTGTGGTAGAACTGTTGGGCCCAATTGGCATCGATATAAATTCCATCTGTGTTTGCAAACCAGACACTTTCAGACAGAGATTCCCTCTCTGTGGATAGAATTAGACATATATTCCAAAATAAATTCTTTTACACTACTTACGTTGTCTTGATTCATTTTACCATCTTAGGATAATGAGTGCTCTCAACACGGGTGTTTCAAATATGAATCTTGCACTACAGACTATCCTTATTTTTCATTATAAAAGCTTGCAAGGGTACAGATCAATTTCTAACTTAAATAGAGCCAGCAAATATTAGGCGTCTGCGCTATTCGTATTTAAAATAGCCGTGTTCCATTTTTATTAAATGGTAGAAAAGTAATAAAGGCATGACAGGAAAAGACAAGTAGAAATGTTTGCATTTTTTAACAGTACACTATAGCGTAATTTACACCAAAGTTATAATGTAGAATACGTTGTTGCAGAGCCTTGCCAGGCATGGCCCTGTTAAGTGACACTGTAACAGGAAATGCCACAGAACATTACAACCTGGCTGGATTTGTGTATCAACTGCAGTAAATGATACAGCCATTTTAGCTCTGCTGACCATAGCTCACAAAGCTTGTGCTATCACTCATGTTTGTCAGTCCACCATTTTGTCCGCCCTTCCGTCAGTCAGTAAATATTTACTGACATGATTGCGTCTGAATTTCTTAAGTTAGCCTCTTGATTTTTTTTTAGATATATATTATGAATAAAAATCTAGATTATTTTATTCTAAGTGGAGCCACCTAGTCCATTACGTTGTAGAGAGTCCAAACTGTTAATTACAAAAATGAAAATTATGTGCTGTGTTTGATTTTCAAATTATTCTAATGTAATTTTGGGGGGAAATATTTTGAGGACAATTGTGTATTATCTGAGCAATACTGCTGGTGCCAGGTGCAGATGAACGGGGAATATGGCTTGTTATTTGCTAAACTATATGAAATTTATCATCTGGAAAAATTACAAAGCTTCTTTCCTCAACAAATGTGTATCATGTGCAAGTTGAATAATAAATAAGATGGGTGACCTTGACCAATTTTCTCAAGGTAACACAGCGATCAGGAAATAATTTTGCTGTGGTGGTTATTTCATCTGAATTTGTGGATACCCATCCATATACCAGTCCTGGGATGCTATACAGACAAAAGTCTATGAGATGTGGTTTCGTGCTGGTGCCACTTATGGTAATTTTGGGAACTAAAATTGTGGGGCTATTTTAACACAATAGATTTATTTTTGTAAGAATAAATTGACACAGATGTACAAAATTTACACCAAATATGCGTTTCGCCAATGTTCACATTCTGTGAAATATTGCATCACCTTGATGCATTTGTCCATGCTATTAGTTACAAGTACATGTATGTCACAAAGGTTTATCATGTGTAGACGTTAAATACTGTACAATTTTAATGACATTGAGCTATTTTATGAACGCCATGGAGGGAATGTTTTCAATAAAAGGATATGCTTTTGTACCTATTTTTCATTACAATTGAACTTGTTGAGATAAATCAATGTAGCATAACTTGAATATTTAACAGGCAAGATTCTTTCTCACATGTGTGGGTATAGTGGCATTGAGAAAGATAAGACTTACATTTAGGAATTAAACTTCCTCTCTAGTGTAATTACAGGCGCATGGTTGCAGTTTGTGTGACAGGCATTTCTGATGACGCGCCGTAGCGCGTCATTAAAGAAATGCCTGTCACACAAACTGCAACCATGCGCCCGTAATTATAGTAGAGAGGAAGTTTAATTCTTATATTTACATTTAACATCAATTGCTATTGACATAAGAGTAAGTATTATCATTGACAGTTCATTTAAAATCGTTTTTAGCTTGTTAATTTACAAAAAATTGCCTTTTTGTTTACAAGTGGGAGGAGCCAAGTAGGCGGGGCTACTACATCAGCCATCAGTTGTCAAGGCAACTCCTGGAACACAAAACTAGGAAAAAAATAGTTCCTAATAACACAACAACTTTATTTCAATAAAGCTTACAAAACCGGTAAAAGAAAACATTTAGGCAAGTTTTGCAAGTAGATATGCAATTCTTGATCATCTGATACTGTCTTCCCGTTATGCTTAGGCCTATGAATCAAACGCTTCGGAGGCGCTAACAATTGGGAAGTGAAAATAGTCCCAGGCCAAGCATGAGGATATTATTGCGCAGCACGTTGGTTGCACGAGATGCTCTAGTGTAACCATTGCCTCATGAACTACATTACGGTTCCTATTCTTTCAATGCTAACAAAAATAACAAATGTAAATATTAACAAATATACTCCAAATGTTTGTCATTTAGCGAACTTTGATATTGCATAATATGGATAACGTTGACCTACTTTGTCAAGGTCACAGAGGACATGAATTTTATGAAGCAATTTTTGTAATGGTCGTTACATCTCAACTTGTGTTCATACATCCATATACCATTACAGAAACATTATACAGAGAAAAAAGTTGAAGGCATCAGAAGTCATGGTCGGTGGTAGTTTTTGGAATTATTATTGGTATCAAAACACATTAAATTCATCATCGTGCTGATATATTGAGACGGAAGTACAAAATTGACATTGAATATGCAATGGTCAAGTTTTGCATTATGTGTTATGAACTTGACCTATGTTTCAAGGTCGTTATGCACATTAAAAAAGGACTTTAAATGCAATATGTTAAATTAATAAGGCAGATGATACGAAATAGATCACAGTTGTGTACCATCTGGAAATTTGATATTGCATGATAGGGGAGATCTATACTAATTTCTCCAGGTTATAGAAGGAAGGTATATCGGGAAATTTATAATAATATTTTTTTTCATGATGTTCTTCATCAGAGCATTAGGCCTATGGACCCCTTCTTTAAATTAGTTACTAGTATTTGTTTACCACCAAAAGTACAGGTTTTTATATAACAGGTAAAGATGTCTGAAAAATGAAGTATTACACTTTGGAATTTGGATGCCATGAACACTGACAATGCCGCAAATCCAGGTCATTAATGTCTTGTACAAGTGCTCTATAGGGACCATGTAATTGCTATGAAAATGTGTATGGCTGGTTATTTTTATTTAGAGAGGTCACTGTATTGATTGAGCATGTGCCGGACCATTCAATGAATACTTTGCTAGGTCACTGCACAGTTACTGAGTTGGCCTGTTTTGTGGGAGACCCACATGTAACTGATAAACATGTGGAATAAGCTAGAATGGTGACCTACAATCATATGAGATGATCCAGACAGGTCTCAATGCACTGGGATGTGTGACTAATTGGAAAACTCTGGATTAAATTAGGGATTTCTGTGTATAAATATAAAGCATATATTTTCCTGACTGGGAGGAGAAAAGAGAGAATTCGGAAGAATCTGACAGAAGCTTGTGTTGCCATCAAGCCATTGGGACTGTGGGCCATTGTTTTCATTGTACCTGTGGAGTGTGGACAGTGTCTTGAGTGAACTTGTATATTTGGTGCTACCCATTAACACCGTAAACCTGTGGAGTGTGGACATTGTTTTTGAGTGGACTTGTATATTGTACCACATTGAAACTAAACCGTACCTCTGTGGGATTTGTACCAGATCATTTGGCACCTGTAATAGGACTTGGAACTGTTGAACAGTACATGTGGATAATCTCACGAGGGATTATGATTTACATAAGACTGTTTGACTGTTGAAACACCAGTGGAGACAAGTTTACATACTTTGTACTGACTTTGATTGCTTATATATTCTTATTTTTTAAGTTATACCAGTGTTGTCATTCTTTGTTGCGTTCTGGTAATATTCAATAGGTGGGCATCGTAACAGTAATCCTAATCAGAAATGCATGTTGAAGTGTTTTTTTCCCTCAAAAAATCCTCTTAATACGCCAACATCATTGTTATTTTTCAGTTATCTCTCCATCGTGATCATAGGGCCAGCTGCTTTGTTGTGACCTACTTCAAAATAGTACAACCATATTTTTCAATATTTAATACAAGCTTCCTAGTCAAATGACTATAATTCTAATTGCAATAGGTCAAAACGAAGTCAACACACTTACTCCCTTGTCAGCAATATGGCACGTGACAATATTCTAATTGGTAGTGTATTTTAACCATAAATTTTGAACATCTGCAAATTGGGTTTGTTAATTTAAAGATATCAAATATTGTATATGAATAGATTATGAATTTCAGGGTATTCGTTAGCCGAATTTAAAAGGTCATACCCATTCTTGGGAAAATCATTGCTATCATTTACAATTGAGCTTTATTGCATACATATGCCCTCAAAGGGCCAAATATAAAGCATATTGTGTCCTGAAGCAGGCTCAAAAAAGAAAACAGATAGGATAATGTTCAAGGCGGTGCTGCTCCTACACGGTCTCCCTTGACACTAAACACACAAGAAATAAAATCAGTACATTGTTACTAAATAATTACAAGTGCACAATACCATTTAATTACACATATCCAAGAGCAGTCAATATTCCCATCTGGATACTTCAGTGAGGGATCACAATTTGCTCTTGGACCTCTCTTCCATGCACAAGTAAACACATGTTAGCACCTCCTTCCTTACATGTTGGTCACCCTTGTTGTGTGTGATTAAAAAGTAGAACTGTTCCTGATTTGTGATTAAAGGAAGATCATATGTGCTCAGTTCATGAAATAATGTTTCTTGGAACGGGTTGTAATCTGGAAATTTCAGCATTAGATGTTTTCACCTTCTTCTTCACTACTTGGGCATAAGCTGCAGGATCTCCTGTCTGCACAAAATTTATTGTATCTACCCGTTTCAATATTTATGTCGTGAGCACTGATTCTTAATTTGGCGAATTTGCTTTACCTATTGGTATATTGTGATTCAAATATTCTTCTCTTAAGTTTGCAATAAGCTCTTTATTTGTTAGTTTCGCTCCCCTCTCCATTAATATATTTCAGCCAATGTTTTCGCATGTTAAGCATAGATGTTTAAATAGTTTTTTGATGCAAAGGTTTATATCGACCCTCCTGACATTTCCCTCAACTACTTTCCATGCAAAATTTGAAACAGAGAGTTTTATATGTTTTAACCAACATATGTCGTTGTTGTTTTTTTAGCATCTTGTAGTTTTCCTAGGGATTTTTGAATGCTAGGCTGTCTTCCTCACAAGCGTGAGGACAGATCTAGAAAATCGCTGCAGAGCACGGGCTAGATATAAGGAGGAGGTAGTTAAGTGCTGCTGTGCAGGATTTCCTGTGCACCCCAAGAAGAAAAGGCTTAGTTTGACATGGAGTTGCTCAGTGGATACACGCTCACACATTTGCACAAAATTTTCAGCGTTAGGACCATGTAAAAAGTAGGAAACTTATACTTCACTAGCATAGGTGGCAACTGGTACCACCAGGTTCTTAAAGAGTTTCATTGCCAAATCAATATTTCCCTGAGCGTAAATATTTAAGGTTTAACAGAGCCTTATTTGCGTTTGCTTTTAGCTTGGAGATTGCTAAGTTAAATGTATCTGCTGCTGAGCATTCTTTGCCTAAATAGCAGTAGTGCTGTACGATGTCAATTTGGACATTCATGTAGTGGAAGCTAAACCTTTTAAATTTAAGTCCTCCCTCATTGAATATATATATATATATATATATATATATATATATATATATATATATATATATATATATATATATATATATATATATATATATGTATATATATATATGTGTGTGTGTATGTATGTATATATAGGTTAATTGAGATTTACTCTAAGTTTCCATCCTTTACAGAACTCGCAAAATTTGGTTAATCCATTCTGAAGCCTGGCATCGCTTTCAGACAACAGGACCAGGTCATCTGCATATAATAAACAGTTTATATTGCATGGGTCCACTTGCACAGGGCAGCAAGATGCATCAAATATATCAGGGGGCCTCTGATAAACAAGTTGAAAAAAAGACTGGGACTCAAAACACATCCTTCTTTCACTCCTACTTGGGAGGAATATTTTTCGGTGCATCCATGTTCAGTTTTAATGGAACATGAAACCTCTGTATACATGTTATGCAATAGGCCTAACAAAATTGACACCTATGCCACATGTGACAGTTTGTAAAATAGTCCCTGTCGTCACACAGTATCGAAAGCAGACTAAAAGTCGACAAAGCATGTGAACAGATATTCCGTGTAATCCGTTTATGTATTTATGTATTGTTGTTTTTAACATGAAAAGGTGGTCATAAGTTCTGCAGTTGTGATCAAATCCAATCTGATAGTGTGGGATATTTTTTTGCTTTTCGGTAAAGTCCATGATTCTGTTGTTTAGTATGGAGCACAGGGGTGTACTCGGTTGGCTAGAGACAACTATACCCTTACAGTTTCCAGGATTGAGTGCATTGTCCTTTTTATGTATAGGGGTGATTCAGTTCACCTTACAACCGTCTGGGAATACTTGATTAAGAAGGATCAAATTAAACGGCTTGGCTAGGATTGGTATCAGCACCTCTTTACCGCTTTTGATCATTTCATTTTTGATGCCGTCTAGTCCTGTTCACTTCTTGCTGGGTGATTTTAAAATTAAGTTCACTGAGAACCAAATCTTTATTTTGAGTTATACATTTGTCCAGATTGGACTCGTAATGGTTGCCACTTTGGATCAGCAGGCTTTGGAAATGGTCCAAACACTTATTAAGGCTAATGGTGTTGGTTTGTTTTGATTTGTGTTCGGTTCATTCATTGTAAACATCCCAAAATAAGTTTGGATCTCTAGCTTCTAAATGTTTCAGCTGAATTAGTAGCCCCTGCTCAAAGGTTTTCTTTCTTTTTTTTTAAGCATTTTTTTTGTAGAATTTATGCCTTAGCATATGTTGCTACCAGCTGTGTATCAAAGGGTTCATCTCTCAGTTGTCTACACATTTTCTTAAGGTCTTTGTATGTGGCAATACAGTCTAAATCATACCACTTTTTAATGCATTTCTTTTTCTCTCTTTTATCTTTGTAGATCTCAATTTTACTTTTTAAATATTTGCTACATGGGCAAACGAGTTAAAATTTCGTTTGATGATACTGGGTGCAGAGTATCAACATTTTATGACAGATCAGCAACCTGACTCAAGAACTTTTCTGAGAGTACGGCATGTTGCAATTTAATTTCATCTCCTTTGGCCCAAACAAATTTGGGGACTGAGGACAGTGTGAGATTATTTTCAGGTTCATGACAAGAATAGATACCAGTTGTAATATAGGTTGACATGAATGGACCTTGGCGAGAGGCTGTGTACATGGAAGTATCACAATCTATCAAAAGGGAAACATGTAGTATGTAATGCTAAGTGTGCCAACATGGTTGAAATTGGTAGAGTATCCCCTGCTGTCGCCTAACAGTTTATTATTGAGAATCCTCACGCCAGAGGTCTTGCAAATATGTAGCAATGTTTTTCCGTGAATTTCAATTTTTGCATGGTCCATATTATTTCTGACAACAGCGACATCAAAGATGTAGTTGTCTGGCACAGGCACATGGGGACACTAGTCGTTTGTAATAGAATTTTCAGGCTGTGCAGTGCAAGCATTAAAATCTTCACATACCAGACATTCTCCTAGAGATGAATACTATGCAATGTCATTGTCAAGGAGCTCAAAAATATCGTCCCTCACTTAGTTGATTGACGTGTTACTAGGACTAATGTAGGCAAATGAGATGTAGATATCAGACTGTATTTGAAAGAAGTGTTTGCAAAGTTTCAGCCAAAGAATTTCAGAGTTATATTTAGCACTATTTTTTACACCCAGTTTTATGGAATTGCGGATACAGACAGTTTTTCCCCCAAAGGCTTTCTTGGCCCTGGATGATTTTTTTCTCATACAGTTTTCAGTGATATATCCATCCAATTTTGGGAGATCTCTATCAGAGTCTAAATGAGTTTTGTATAAATCTAA
Source organism: Hermodice carunculata (assembly GCA_964020975.1). Classification (NCBI taxonomy): domain Eukaryota; kingdom Metazoa; phylum Annelida; class Polychaeta; order Eunicida; family Amphinomidae; genus Hermodice; species Hermodice carunculata. The sequence goes on from OZ026623.1 coordinate 65,364,987, forward strand.
TTATGTCGGGATTATTCACTTCTAGGAAGTTTTTATCAATGAGTTTACAAGACCTCTGGAAACCAAGCTTTTTGTTGAGACCAACAGCTACCCATGGTCCACAGAGATCCAAGAATTGACCATTGTAATAAAAAAGTACAATGTAATCTCAATAACACAATATCAATTATACCTGAAAAAGGTTTCAATCAGTGAGTAGTAGATGAAAAAAGTACAAAAAATATTTAAACTACTGAAGTAGTGACTAAGATACTAAATCATGAATTGTATAAATTAAGTGTGGTGTGTCCTTTTCATTTGTGACATCCAAATACCGTATAGAGTGTTCATTGTAATGCAAATCCATATGCTGACCTTAGACAGAAAAAAATGCATGGAGCATTGACCCGCATTATATGCTGTAGCATGTCTTTGGCCAGTCATGATAAGCGGGATAATCCGGCAAGTTACAATGCACTGCGATAGCAAAGATTAAAATCTGTTGTGAACATGAGAGTTGTTGATTTAAAATATCATCGGAAAGATACAGGGGTCCAATGTACTCAATAAATAGAGTGATTTTACATGTTCGAAATAAAATAATTATTTTCACTTCAAGACAATACAGCCATGCGCTTAAAAGTTCTGTGGCGGAGAAAATTTTGATCAACACAGGAAAATTATGAATATAAGTTGATGCTTAGCTAATTCATAATGTAATTTACCCAACATATTTAGTTTCTAAAGGTTTAAACTACATTAAAAGAAATGAAAAAGTAGTTATTTCTTGGACTATTTTCGTATAAATTGCTTGGTTATTGTTAAGTGGAGGACGGTGATTTGGAAGACCTTAATACTTTTACCGGAAGCCGACGTATGTTACCCTTCAACAAAGAATCTACAATGATCTGATATTAAATAAAATTTACTTATTGAGAGGAAAGGGTTCGGACTGCGGAATTGGGTAATGACTGCCCGGAAATGGCTCTGGACAAAAAGGTTCAAATGCTATCAATATTCCTGTAAATTGTTTAGTGATTATTAAGCTTTAATTTGGTATGCTTCATGAGAAAGGACCGAATATTCAAAAACGTTCTCGCACTAGGGAGTCCGGATAAAATTCCACGACGATGCAAATATCGGCAGTATGGTTCGAGTTCATTACACCGCCTCTTATTCCCCTTCTTTACCCAAGTATATAAATTGTATATGTACTTTTCATACCATCAATAAGTTTTACTTTGAAATATATTAACAATGAAATATCTGCTGAAAATACTAGAACCAATCGCTCCTACAAAATCGCGTAACATTATAAAAGCATGCACGGGAGGTACCGAAGCACGCTGTTGAGACCAGCCGGTGAGACGTTATGCTTCACCGACATGCATAGCCACCTGCCCGTCTTGACTAGTCTCGCTAAGCTTCATTTTTTTCAAAATTACTTCACAAACCATATCTAATTATATATCACTCGAAAGGTCTTTGTAAGGGGGATACAGTGCTAGTGTTTTGTTTGATATTTTGTTATGCAAGAGTCAGAGAAAAATCTTTCAAACAAATAATTTTTAAAGGCTAATTTCATTCTTTTTAACAGCATTATATTTAGAAGATGTTAAAGCATGGTGTATGCATGTAAATTAGCTGAGATAATTAGGCGGAATATCCTTAGAATATGGACCATATTCCTCGGTTTTGTAATACCAATGTGGCTATCTTAAAACAATTATTTAGAAGAGTGCAAAAGAAAAGTAGCATTCCTGAGACGGAATTCAGTAGTCTCCTGTGATACATAATTTTGATCAATTCAATACTGAAAGTTATGTAACATGACTGCCAGGTCTCTGTTCTAAAGTACATATGGCTACTGAAACGTTGAATGTTGGGCAATGCAAAAACCAATTACCACCAACACCACTCACGTACAGCAACATTTAAGTGCATACGGTAAGACCAGAAATATCAACTTGGCATTTGATTGGACCAAGTTTTCAAAACATATTAAAATATTTATTAATAATAACAACAACCATGATGATGATGATGATGATGATGATGATGATGATGATGATGATGATGATGATGATGATGATGATGATGATGATGATTATTTGCAATAGGGTTTGCAATACCCACAGAAACATCACTGAAGTTTACCTTTTTTCAGGGGATGGGTGCTCAAGAGACTTAACCACACACTACAGTCTTTCACCTACAAGATACAATGTTGCGAAATGGCAAATAGCTTAATGCGGTCTTGATATACGAATGCAAAAAAGAAAAAGAAAAAAAAAAGATATAATATAAAAAAAAAATAACTGACCGGCTAAAGATTTGAATCAAAAAGATGGTATTCCGACGAGCTTGCAGCTTCTATTTATAACCTGTTTCAAAAGAGCACTAATGTTCCACATTGTGGATATAGCTGGTGTTCAGAGTGTTTCACACCCTTGAATTATGCCAATAGCGATTAACATCATATACAACGGTTCGAAACGATACAACCAATTGGCGGTCTTCCTGTTATAAATGAGTTTAAAAAATTACAGTATGAATTAAGGCCACAAATTAGCAGATATATCATATTTCACACAACTGTACACAATTATTTTGTCATGATTTTAATTTTATTCCCATGGTTGAAGTCGACCAGATAAACAGGAATATGCATGTATTGTATTCAGGCTGTCTAAAAGGCAGGATGAATTCAAGAAAACAACTTCCAATGCACCAAATCTGTCCACTGAATTAGTTTTCAAAGGCTAAAATCTACCTTTCCTGTGATAGGTATATGCAAAGCACACCAAACTTCAACAGTCTTTTGTTCAATGCAATTACTATATTTTAATACACTGAGCCCTGCGCGGTAGCACAGCCCCCTGAATTTAATGGGACCATCCAATTTTTCAAGGGAAAACGGAAGGAAAATGTCGCATTCAGCTTTGTATGTTTGCTTCCTAAATCCACAGGCAATCTCTATTTCACTCATTACTTCAGTTTACATTGTTATCATTGTTTTTACTTATTTTTTAAAATTCCCCGTGTAATGGGTGTCTGTTCGTACTTTGCATACGATTATAAGTAACAGAGGCACAGTTGGACACCATCTACCGGAGAAATGTCCAACCTACTTGCCTACCAAACATTTGAACCCCGACCTGATGTACCATTTTTCTTTATGTTTGTTGTACTTATCCCACATCACATATGACATAGCCATATAGTTCAAGCACCCTCGCTCACTTTTGGTTCTGTGTACATGTTAATGCATTACGTCATTGTAGCACGCACGTCATTTAGGTTGTAACAATGTTTAGGTCATGAGTGGTATGTTGAGCTACAACTTTTGAAATTCATTCTGGAAAAATCAATTCACACCCCCCCCCCCCCGCCCCGTAAAATAAAGTGATAAGCATTAAACGAAAAGGTGTGAAATAGTGATTATGCGATTTTCTTGGACTTTTAGTTTATGGAGTCTATAAATAGAACAATTCCATCTTAAATAATTACTAACACGTAATTTCTTTGAATAATTATAAATCAGATTGTACATTTATTTCTTCTAGGGTTTCTATAGCAATATACATTCAAATTCTTGTCTTGATTTTACGCACATCGAAAGGGGAAATACAGTAGGGTTCCAGTTAGCCTACCTCTATAAGGAGACAATTTGTATCAAAAATAAAAACCACCCCCAGCTACAACCTCTCTCCTATTAAAATCATACTTTTTCAGTCCCTTGGGTGCTCTTACAAGGACGATTTCACCGTTATGCAATCCACATGATAATAAATCGTATAGGTTTGTATAAATATCAACAATAAGCTGTATGTCATATTCCTTGTATTTTAACAGAAAAGCAGTTAAAAACAAGAAAGAAGAAAGAAAAACAAACTGACCAAAACATTGCTAGTTCATTGTTTGTTGTTAGACGGTCAAACTTGAAATGCGCTTTGTTTTAAAAAGCTACGCTGACTAAAGTCGGAGGGATGATGACATCAAAAAAAAAAAGCCTATTGCATATAGTGTAAACATTGTATCACAAAGTCTTCAAGTTCTATAATTGCAGTGCTGAGACAGTGCATTAGTTCTGGAGAGGGACTGAAATAATAATGTTTTCAAAGTTGGTCACCACCATCCAAATTTAGATAGATAGATAGATAGATAGATAGATAGATAGATAGATAGATAGATAGATAGATAGACAGATAGACAGATAGACAGACAGACAGACAGACAGACAGACAGACAGATAATAAATATATTAGTCGCTACTTTCAAGATTTACGATCAGAAAAAAAAATGTACTGACATAAAATAGTAAGCAATCCTTATTACCAATTTTCAATATTCTATTCCAATAAATTTTCCTTCCCATGTAAAATTTCTAGACTTTTCGTCACAACAGTGGGAGCAAAGTTCTCATGAACATTGAAGCTGATCCACTCAATGGTAGAAAATAAATACGTTTAAGTGCTTTACCAATGAATGCAAAAGATATAATTGATAGAGGCCAATCTTGTAAACCCAAAATCATTGATGTATGACAATGGAAACAAATGAGCAGAATCCTCCATGTAGAATTAATCACATGCATTTCACAGTTTTTGCAACGTACATTTCTTCGTTTTCATTTGTGGCATTGGCACAAATGTATAGAAAATAAATTACGCATAAACATACTTGGACACTCACATGCACACTATTTAAGGCGGTACCGAATTACATGCACTACTGTTTTTATGTTAAAACGATCATCCGTGTAGGGCTACAGACTGCAAGATACAACACACGCCAGGCCAAACAGAACAACAACTAAGGCGACGCTCCCGCATTGACTTTTGAGACGACATGTATGCCTGGTGTTTTGACATCAAGTTTGTTCTTTATAGCTGCCATTGTTCTTCAGTAAAAAAGTGGCTCTATGTTGTGCTCAATGGTCTCTCAACATTAAATCCAACTTTGCAAATGTTTTGAAATCCTAACTGTCTCTAGGCTACTTTGGAAAAGATTCCATTTTTTTTTCTTGAAGCATATATATATATATATACCCAGCTATGTGTTTTTTTCCAAAACTGGCGCCTCAGGTGTATGAAAGATAAACAACTCTGTGCTTGCTTACTTACTTTCCGATACTGTGAACCTCGGCCCCATCCGGTTCGAGAGTGGTGACATCGTTTTTGCAGTTACTTGGGACATGCGCTTATATTTATATTGTATACATTGCTTACAAGCTAATTGGCATCTCCCAAATTATATAGAATTGGTTTTAAATTAGAGTCTGAAGAAACTTCTATTGATGCCAGCTGACAGACTATGGTGTTTTTTATATCATATTATTGACCACATACTAAAACGTAGTTAGGTTACTGCTGGCGTCTCTATCATAAAAGTTATAAATTCCGTTGGGCAGCAAGTATAAGAGTTTGCTTTTCCAGTACCCAGTAATTCTGGGGATCTTGTTCAAAATGTTTGGGTTGACCTGCTGAAATAAATAAACTTGATCTGAAATTGATATATGTAATCTACACTAAAGATATCGGTGTGAGACCCCCATATGACTACAGGGCCAATACTCTTTCTGGCTGGATCTGGACAGTAGCAAATATTGAGCAGCGAGCATGTAATTGACCATATAAGCAGGTTTATTGAACTTGAATAACCAAATTGCAATATATATATATATATATATATATATATATATATATATATATATATATATATATATATATGAGCCTGACCGAACCCTAACAACTTAACTTGAGTTTACTTGGCTTCACGATTGAAGTCCGGCTCGGGTTCGGCTTTTATGGTCGCTAAACGCTTTGGTTCGGCTATCATTGTCAACATTGACAATAAAGTCAAATAGAAAGGTCACCGAAGTTAATTTTCATAATTGTATACACGTTAATCAATACACCAAACGATACTTTGCAATTAAGTTTGTCACATGTGTTGCTTTAATCGCCTTAATAGCGTTAACAATAGTAATGCCCCAGTGCAAAAGGGTGACAGCTGTAAACCCCTGTCGAACGTTTTCATGTTTGAATTTCCTATACCGAACCCGAACGGTGCCTGGTTCGGGATCAGTAGTATGTACAGAGTACCAGGTTCAGCATCAAAATGCATGCTCGATCAGGCTCTTATATATATATATATATATATATATATATATATATATATATATATATATATATATATATATATATATATCATACTTTTTCTGGGCTATTATTCCTGAATGAAATCGGCTCCTTAATAAACCACTGGTAATGTAGCTAGATTTAAGATTAAAATAAAAAAGTACGAAAGCATTTCGAAGTGGTACTATTTGCTTCAAGGGACGTAATCATAAGTCGGGACACAATGAAGATTGCTTGAGATAGATGAAAAGAGACCTGTACATGACAGGTGCTGGTCCAATCCCCGCTCTGCTCCATCAGAATATTTGCTGGCGATACAGTCTTTTAACCCCCCCCCCCCCCAAATATGAGCATTAGGAATTATTTTCAAAGAAAATTGGCCTGATTTGGACCTTTTAATTCCAAAATATTATTTGTATTATTCAGAAACCTGCAAACATAGTAAGAGAACTAAGATATTTTTAGAGACGCTCGTGAATATATCAAATTCATCAGCTGCACATATAATACAGGCACACTCTCAAGTTCCTTTGCAACTCAACTGTACTATGTGATACATTCCAAGTTGTCGCTTAATTTTGCAGACAATATTTATATTTTGTTACCTCTGATCCAACATGGAAACACTAGAATACTCACAAGTGATTGTTAAAGGAGGAGGGGGCAAGGGAGGGTCTTGATCACAGTTCACAGGAACAAAAATAAATGTTTTCACAGTTCACAGGAAAAATTATTCAGGGTATATGCATATTCACGATTCACAAGCAATGGCTTAATCAGGAATCCCGAAAATTAATTTTTTTGTTTCACAGATCACGGAAAATGAAAAGATAGGATCACGAGTCACGAAAATACCCCCCCCCCCCTTAAAGCTCTCTGCTGGTTCAGTATTCTGTGAGTGATCGTATTGTTATTTGGAATTTATATATTTACGCGTTTCCATTTTTAATAGATCTGTGAGTGACCTTCATGTATGGTAATTATTCAATTATATTTACACTAAATTTGTCAAAGTTAATTGTTATCAAAGCGGTCAGGGGTCATATGTTGAGTAGTATTTGTGGTCGATTTCTGGTACAGCATACAAATTTCAATCTAGTAACACACATTGATGTATTTATGAATGGGCATACCGTTTGAAAAATATTTTGTGCAGACAATTTATACAAAATTAATTTTGCATCCTCGTAACAATTTGGTAGCTACTGTATCGCGCTCAACTCAGACAGATGTCGAGCCATACTACATACTAGGAAAGAGCAAAACGTTTCCAGTTTTAAGATATTTTTTTCAACTTAGTAGCACACTGTGCTATCAAGCTGAGGAAAACATTTAAATTTAACCTAATTGCAGAACATGATCCGAATATAAAGTTGACAGAAGAGAAATATATATATATATATATATATATATATATATATATATATATATATATATATATGTGTGTATATATATATGTATATATATGTATATATATATATATATATATATATATATATATATATATATATATATATATATATATATATATATATATATATATATATATATATATATATATATATATATATGCTTTCCACCTGTCATTGCTTATGGATCTTTTTCCTTTCGTATTGCAGACGTGTATAGCAATGCACATGATTTCATTAAATGCTCCTACAGGTATGAATCATGTAAAATGAAGCTCCTTGTGCATACCTTTCTTGAGGATGATATTAGCGTCACCTTGACTTGTTACTACCTAGGCTGCTGGGGGATCAACATTTTTTAGTTTGTCTTCACTTGCGGAAGGAGAGTTTGCAGATACCACCTTCTACTGGACGTTTTGTTTGAAATAACACAGGATACAAACCAAATTTATTCCATGTGTACGGGTGAATTATCATTTTAAAGAGGAAAACTCAAAAGTAGCAAATTACTTTAGATCACATGACTTTCACATTGTTGCAAGTAAATTGTAACACGGCTGCATCAGTGACGTGATGCACTGACATTTAGACAAAATCAAATGTGCCCCAGCGATGTTTGAATATGCGTCATGCGTGATGTGGAATAACTGCAACAAACGTACACAAATACCGCACAGCAGGTCTGCGCTGAAAGTGGGCCTAGGGCGATGAATACCCAATAAAATATAGAATTCCATGTGTGGAAAATCATTTATGACCTGCGGTCACCCCTGATTTTCCCCAACAGCAACAATACCTCCTGAGAGAAAAATAGCACCTCACTCTCAGCCCTATAAAATTCTCTGTGTACATACAGGCTTCAGTTTTTGTATGTGACACCAAGCCAGGCCTACCCTTTCCATCTTTACTCTGGGCAAAATTATTAGTTGTGTTTCTTAATGAATATTTGTCAGTAAAGCAGTTTAAATTTAAGCCACAACAGTAATATTCAGTTTGAAAGGAATTGAATTAGAACACACATTTGTACAATTTTTGTTTCTTTTACATTCCTTTCCCCAAAAATTGAGTTAGTTCAAACGATATTGAGCAAAGATTTTATAACACCATACACACTTACGCTATCGAATTATGAATTACCTGTTCTATTGCAAGGGCTGCTGGGGTTCTTTTTTGGTTCATGTCTTCTGACAGTTGATGAGGAAGTGTCAATGTTCACATCAGACAAATTATTGCCTCATGAGATTACGACAAAGGATGTGCAGAGGAAGAGTGACAACTGAACGTTTAAAAACATCATGTGTAAGATGGTACATCTGAATAATTAACATAGCTTTTCTAACTCGAAACAGTGAGACTAAAACCCACAACACAAGAAAAAAGGTAAATGTTACACAAGATCATTATAATGAGTTGGAGAAGAAAAGGTTACTCATCAGGCCTGAATATAGTCAAGTATGGGGTTTTGCAGGATTCATCCGTAGTTTTTAATAATACCCCCCTCCCCCTGAGGACAAATTTCAAGCAATGGACGTATGCAAATTGCACTGAAATTGGTACTCTTAGGAGAGAGGACAGGCAAACTCCCAAATAACATAGCAATTAAACTCTGCAAATAAGAACACCCCACGCTACCCCTTGAATACAAATCCATACACATATTTCAGATTTTTTATTGTAAATTGGCTATTCTGGTACAAAATGTAGCTGTTGCTAATGACGTCACAACCTGTGACAGCTATTACGGGCATAATATAGACGGGAATAAGCAAAACAATGCAGTGAAGAATAAATCGCTTCACACTAGTATACTGGGGTGCCCAATTGTCGGACAGCTAAGCGCAAAGTTGCATTCATTGCCAGGCTAAAAATTAAATTACATATACTGATGTTGTTTGGCAGTGCCACTGAAAGCACCAATAACTGTGGATTGTTGGCGCATGTTTTCTTGTCAAACCACATTCTTTGGATTGCGAACGCGCACACATTTTTACAAAAGATAATCGAGAAAATCCTGCGACGAGCAGAAAGTTAGGTGTGCCCAAATGTCGGACATGGGAAGGTTTTTGGCTCCACGCTTTTTCTGTTCACGTTCTAGCTCGAAATTAAACTCCAGTCCTTGAGGGGAGAATTTCTACATTGTAATACACATATTAGATTTAAAATTATTATCTTGCAAACTGCGTCGCACGGGTGTCGATTAACACTTGCCAACTATGATGGATATTTTCTATCTAAAAGCTGACATTGTGTCTGGAAATACGCAAATTTAAAAATAATGGTCAATTTGTCTTTGATCCCACATCAATCTCTCGGTACTTATTAGATTAATATATTTTTTTACATATCTTGTCGATGAATGGCAAAACTATCGACGATGTCCGACAATTGGGCACGGTTCTATACATTGACTTTACCGAACAACAAGGCATCAATGACATATCCAAAACAATCCGTGCACAAAGATTGTCATTTATGGTTTGAAACTAAGTTTCTGTATGGTAAAAAGGAACGTCCATACAATAAATTCAATTCTTGTATAAAAATTTGCTTCTTTCGGTTTAAGGAACAAAGCATTCAGGCAACAGACCTGGTCTACCTTCTCAAAATTCCTATTCACAATAAAACCTTGACAGATACTTGAAAGTAACATTATCCGCATTTATATATATATATATATATATATATATATATATATATATATATATATATATATATATATATGTGTGTGTGTGTGTGTGTGTGTGTGTGTGTGTGACGGTGTGTGTGTGTGTGTGTGTGTGTGTGTGTGTGTGACGGTGTGTGTGTGTGTGTGTGAACACAGGTGACTTAATGGAAGACATTTTTGTTTGATAGCTTTATTTTCTCTTAACAAAAATCATGGAATTAACACATCACAAGTCGATCTCAACTAATTTAAGATATGTTAAATCATGTAATAAACACATCACAAGTTGATCTCAACTAATATATGTTTAATAGGAGATAGGCAAAGCCTGGTAAATCAAGGTGAAATATTCCTTCCAAACTTATTAATGAAATAACATTATTTATAATTTTCCACAATTTTGTTACATTTTGATTATTTGTTTTAATTAGGCGGGAATAATATTGCTTTCAGGAGATACGCAAAACATAGTTTTAATGTATTTTATCAGATTTTTTTTTTTTGGTAAATTTACTATCATATGCCGTGGACCTCATGTTTGGAACAATATTTCTGCAAGCATTAAACAGTCACCATCTATTTACCTTTTCCAAACGAAATGAAAAGCAAACCTGATTTCATTACATTTTTATTATGCTTTTGTTGTTGTTTTCCTTTTTCGGGGGGGGGGGGGGTATGGTTTACTTCCTTTGTATTCATGGTACTCTATGCTGAATATATGGAATTACTCAGCATGATACATAAACACTACATGAGTAATCATTCATTGTTGAATGGTTTTTCCTTCATTGTTTCTGTTTACTTTTATTTCCATGTGCATTTGCTACCTTGCATGTGCATGTACTTTCTGTGTGCATTTATTATTTGATCGGTACTATAAGCCCGACTTCGTTTCCATCTCCCATGTGTTACAGGGGCTTATCTTGATGTACCCATTTATTTTAAGGAGCTTCAAACCTCAATATATGTTGAGATACCTGCAACACAGCCCTTAATTATTGGTCCATGGTAAGTAGAAATACTAAATTCCTAGACAATATAAACAGGGAAACAGAATTTTCTAAACCAGCTAAGAAGGAAATACAAGGAAACTGACAAGGAAGAGCAACAACTAGGGGTATCTATAAATTTGCTGTTACAGATCCAATATCTGCGTCTGGCCGAGCCGTTTTATAGGGGCTGCATATCTCTGATAGCTTATTTGGAAACAGACCACTTAAGATAATATCCAACTGCGGAAAATGACTTTGTTTCTAGTCCAAATATCACCATATGCTAAATCCTAATAGAAACTTTTATACTCAACTGATAGCATGGCTTTTCAGACTCCAACTGTGCATTAGTTGAAATGGGACAAAATCTAAAGCTTCTATTATGTTTTTATATGTAATGCACAAGCATCACTGCATTAACATTTGTGATGGTCTGTGTTTGTGTCTTTTTTATCTATATATATCTCCGTTTGCTGGTTTTTGCTGGTCCATATGCTGGCTGGTGCAAGTGTTGGTCTACGCTCGGCAATGCACTGGTTTATTGCTAGTGTCAGATAGAAATAATGAAATGATTGCAGTTTATTTACAAGTCATCTTTTTTCCTTCAAAGCGCATAAATATGCAATACACAATTTTGCCATTATAATTCACAACACGAAAAAATCACGACCAATGGTACTGATTTTAAGTTAGGCATCATATTTTGCAATATGTTTGAACTATCAACACAAAATTCTGGTAAATATTTCAGGCGAACGACCAACCTTTTCTGTGTAAAATTATTAAAAACCACTTATATCTTATGAATACAATAGTAACGTAAACGGCCATGTTTGACCGTGAATATTACACAGCAGAAGTAACAAGGAAGGGTTATACATTGTGGGGATGACCGAGCATATTGACATCATATTATTAAAACCCAGTCAAGGATTGGTTTTATGCCGTGGAGATATTACTCACACACTGTGTGCAACCAGAAGCGCATGACAACGGACGTAACGGATAAAAAGGCAAAGCGTTCATGTGACACTGCTCTTCCACAGTGGAACAGTCTCATATGGAAACCCCAGCCCCACTCTGGCCACGGAAAACCGCCAGTGCACAACTCCATCCACATACAGTGTTACAGCGTTGAGATCTCATTAATCAATATTTGCAGTTTCAAATATCAGACAACTTAGAAATTTGTTATTCCATCCTTGGCGCATAAAAATACTCCACGATACATACACGTACTATTTTGGATATCAGAAAAACAGTGATGACCATGTACCCTTTAAATAATCATCCCAAGCTGTAGGTAAACCTATTATGAATGAAGAAAGCATATTTCTTGAAACAATTCTTTTTAACCTTCACCAACATATATATTTGCATGCAATTTACCCTCTTGTGAACCAGATGTCCGAGATATATTCTGTCGAGACACACTTATTCTAGTAAAATCAGGATGATAAAATATAGTTAAACCTATTTTGAACAAAAAAAAACTTCTTGAAACAAAGCTGGCAGTTCTTTTTAATCCTCCTCTACACATATATGAAAGTATCTAATTTCTATCAAAGAACAAAGTTTTACAAAACACCAGATAAATTGAACTGTCAAGGAAGGTCTTGTAGAAAAAAAGGATACCGCCCCCCCCCCCCCCCCCCCATGCAATGAGGATTAAAAAGTAGAATACATTAACAGGCCGGGCTAATTTCCATGCAATTTACTTTCTTGTAAACCATCTGTGACATTAGTGAGATGTCCGAGCTGTATCCTGTCGAGGTAAACTTATTCTAGTAAAATAAGGACGATGTAATGGCATCATACCTAGAGTCACAACGGAGGTATACAGGGCCGTAGAAATAAATAATAGGTATACCTGCGGGAAAAGGCTTGCTAAGTCCCTTATTTGTAATGCTCTCTTGGCTAAGAGAAATTGTTGCAAATTTTCTTGTAATACCAATTACATTTGCCGTTCGATTATGTTTTACACACGCACATAGAACACGAGAAATAAGAATTGAGAAAGTTGTGGCAAGAGCGTCTTTTACACTTGTGGAATGGATTGCATTATTGGTGCACACATGCAACGCATCTTTTAAGATAACAGCGCAACGCACCTACTTATAGGTGGCGTACTTTTGAAGATGGCAGCCCGCAAGCACATCCTTCACGAGAACCAAAGGACTTTACTGCGAACTCACCACTGTGATCAAGTTTTATGATCAATAATATATGTTAGGGCGACAGACCAGACCAGGAAGTATTTTGGCAAAGATATAACTTCATTCGTGTTAGTGAATGTATAATTATGTGAATAATGCTTCCCTTTAGTATTGGACTCACAGTTTTACTGCCCAGTTTTAAGTTTTAAAATATTGTCTAAATCAAACAGAATCATACTGTATCAGCTGAATCTCATATAGAACAAAAAATAAAAAGTATCAAAGCTACATGTACGGTGTCCTGGGAAGGGAAGATATATATGTGTGTGTGTGTGTGTGTGTGTGTGTGTGTGTGTGTGTTAAAGACATTATCACCTGGTATTTACATTTTCCATCGTACATGTTTTTATTTTAAAATGTTGACTTGAATGCATGCTGTCCACCAGTGTATGAAAATTCCAAAGGGGAAATTCAAGAGGGAGTAATTAATGTCTTTTCCTAACGTTAATACAAAGAAAATGGTATTTCTTAACACAAAAATATGTGATGATAATTGAGCAATGATGGGATGTCTTTGTTAATGCCTTGGTGCACGGGTGGCTGCGCCGCAGCTTGCTCGCCTTTCATATTACTAGCATGGGTCGAATGACTCTAACTGCCCATTTCTAAGTCTATCCACCTCACGATTAGGCAGCACCAATACACAAACATCTGTAAGACAGAAAGTGATTAAGACGGGTTTGGCCAGCTTTGCAACCCGCGTAAAACAAACGAGTCATTAACTTCTTTTAAGGGCCAAGCTTTAGCCAAGTTTGGGGGGAATAACATTTAACTGACACTTTGAAATTACATTACTCACAAAATAGCCACTACACCACTTTTGAATCATATTAACTTAAAAAATAACCTGAAATCAGGGAGCTGAGGTACATGCCAATACTATGGATATAGCCTTGGACAGCCAGATGTTTGTGAGTGGTCATTGAGCAAACAATATACATATATATGTATAAAGAGCAGGAAGCAGAGCCTTACCTTTTTGGTGAATACTAATATGCCAGTAATATACTTAACAAGTGTCTAAAAAGCTGTTGACTCAGACTAGAAAGTGTTAAAGCCTCAGATATTCTGGCTTCAAGGGCGGATCCAGATTTTTTTCTGGGGGGAGGGGGTGTCAGTGAGTTGAGGGTGAAGCCCGAATGCGAGTGCCGACGGCACAAAGCTTTGGGGGGGGGGGGGGGGCTCAATACTGGGCTCAATGCCAATATACTTGGTTTATAATTCAAGTTGAAGCAAGCACAAACAAATGCCGCAAAATATATTCATATACTTATTGTACATTGCACTTACCACATAATGAAGTCAGATGGGATTTATCAGGACATATAGACACAAAAATGTAATGTTTTTTTTAAATGTCGGATCTTATGCCATAGATATAGATTTCATCTTTGTACATATCAGCATGTCTTGTGCGAAGATTGTTGTAATTGTTCTTTTGGAAGCTCACAACAAACATTAGCTTGAAATTGCACTTCAGACTTTTTTCACAATAGAGATTGAGAAACCAACGTGTGCATACCCATTTGTATGGGACCTCCTCATCGGTTGACTATTCAAATGGTCTCAATATAGCAATGGCACCGGTACATATTTTCCTCTCATTTACGTAAAAATATATATATTTTTTTTATCAATAGGTTCAGAATTCTCTTCGTGCAAGGCGTGTTTGCTGCAATTACGGTGAAAGTGGGTCTTTATTCTTATTTTATCCATGGAGCATTTTTTAGAAGTTCAATGGAATATGTACGTCTTGGGTAGGTTTGTCTTCTCTTAATGCAAATTTTCTTCATCAGCATTCAAAAGCTCTCACTGTGGAACAGATCTGTGGATATTGCAAACGACCTGAGAACTTCCTGTAGTTTGTCGAGCCTTTATTTCTAATTTAAGCACGCCACACGTGCACATAATGGCAATGTGTGTGGCATAGGCTCAATGGAGGTCCAACTGCGCACTGCACAGAGTAGTCATTCATTATGGATTGTGAATCGTTTAATTGTTTTTGCTTCAATGAAAATAAGCATTGTGTGTTCGAATTCCATATGTTTCCATAGACCTGTGCTTCAAAGCTGCTTCTCCTCCTACTTTTTAAAGAATAGAATGAGTTAAATGGCGTAGATCCGAATAAAATAAAATAAAAAGTCAAAGTCTCTAAACTATTTCCTTGCCACTTACGGATATTATGTATATATATATATATATATATATATATATATATATTGTTCTGATAGAAACAGATAGATTAGTTGTCAGTTTTATGTTTCTGTGCACAAGTACGTGTGAGTTTGCATTTTAAGTTCTTTAGGTACAGGTATTGAATACATATATTGAATGAATATAAAGCGTCTTACCTTGGGGTACAGTTTCATCACATTTGTTGCGTTTGCCGCCGCTTGGAGAATGGGGATAAAATTGGTCGATATAGAAGTCTCTGTTAACGCCGGAAAGTTCCTTATGCCCGGGCTATCCATTTCTGTATTGGAATGCATAGTGTGCGTTAATGCACGGGGAACCAAGGAGAGACAAATATGTATTATATGCTTTTACTACCGGGGAATATGGATCTGCATATGAAAGGTCTGATCTGACTGACATGGACACATGGATTGCGCGACCTTAATAGCCAAGCCAACATGCAGAAGATACATGCTTAAACTGATGAGCAGTGAATAGCCCACATGGGCAACTCATAACCTTGTCTGAGTATAGTATAATGTTCAAACTAAGTCCTAAACTCTATTATTTGCAAATATCTGACTCAGATGTATGAACATGCTGAGGCTCCAATAGCAAGTGACCACAAATTAGAAGATCAAGACAATCTGAATGTAGTTTTCAGCAACTGATGCAAAACAAGTGCCTCCGCCTGTGCCCAGGTAACAAATTTATCTGACGTCAAAAGAAGTAATGTGTTAAAGCGGAAAGAACATCGATTTTCAACATGTTTCAACAAATGTCCAAGTTACCCAAGGCCTAACAAAAACATATGTGTGGTTCCAGTAACCTGACAGACCCTACTAAAAGGCCCTACCCTAAAATTAATGGAATAAAAAAAATACTTTCAAGCCGGCCTGCCCCAATAAATACTGATAGACCCAGGTCAGTGCTACGAACGCTTTCAGGTACCCAAGTGGCCTATTTTTTTCAGTGGCCCAAATGTTACCTACACGGCTCAAAGGGCCGATGGCATGTTGGGGGGGGGGGGATCTGGGGGCATCCCCCCGAAAAAAAAATTGAACATGCATAATGGTGCATTCTGGGGAGGTGAGTATCTTGCCTTCACATGGTTGACGAAATCACAACATTTTAGTCATTATTGTACTGATTTGGCTGTTTTCCCTCAGATTGTACAGAAATCTGATGATGAAATTTTTTTAACAAGCCGAAAAACATCGCCGTGTTATCAATTAAGATGAAACAAATTTTGTATTCATACATGTAAGGCTTTAGAGCATTTTGCACAAATATTATGTTTATTATTTTGGGGAAAATGAACATATAAATAATCCGGCAATTAGTAAGTTGTGTATTTTCTCTACAAAAGCAAGAAAAAAAATAGATTAAGATAAGCTCTAGGCCTGAATGTACTTAACTTTTATCACTAAATGTTGATTGGTAATATTTTATGCACATTGCCAGGATGTTGTAATTATGTTGCTGAAAGACACGCCAAACTATGATGCATGAAACAGGAGTACTAAATGGCTAGGAAATCTTGCCTTGGCTTATTTCCATGGTGGACCACAACATGAAAATAGCAGAAATGCAAGTATGAAATCAGAAAATTATTAAGTTGCTCTGCATAGGTTTGTAACTGATACGCTTTAATTATTTATGAATTTAAAGATTGATCCATGTGTTCAATAAATTAGTATATAAATAAATATAAACACCAAAGGCGTATTTTTATAACTCCAGGGTCCTACTACACATATGTATAAATTGCATGTCCCCGATAAAACTAAGATACTGAAACTATAAATATATGAAGGATAAAAGCGATCCCTTTCCAGTACTCTCATCTCGTGTTTCCAGAATGATTTCAACTTTTTTAAAATGTTCTTACAGTCACTCTCTTTGATATACCCCGGCGGTTCTGCATAGGAATATGTATAATCATGCTGTAGTAGTACCTGCAATTACTGACCCTAGTCCCCACCTGGTCAAAATGACCAGACCACCTTGGCACGGGCGCTTTTGCCATGTTAAATGACCTGACATACAAGACCACAGTTCCCTCCAATTGCAGCAGCAAATTTATATTCCCTGGATCATTTTGTCAATAAAATTCACAATGAAACAATTATTTTGAATAAATTCTGTGGTATTTTCCAAAAACTGCGATGTAAATTTTGCTACAATGGTCCAGTTGGACAGCCTTAGACTGGCTGCAAGACCCAACAGATCAGCAAAATCACCCCACAAACAACCACCCATAAGAAAAACGGTCATTCACATCAGCCGTAACTAAGTTGTGAGACAAAGTTAGCAGAAAAGCTGGCCAACGTGTGCCGTTATTTTGCAGTAAAGTCAAATCAAACACACCATTTTATTTCAACTTGCTTGGGTGGTCAGTTTAAGCTGGCAAAAAAGCATAGCTGCTGCATATAGCCACGATGGGTGCAGTGTCGGTATTTAGTATTGCTAGGTCTCAGATGTCCGTTTACCATACCGTTGTCGAGTTACCAGAGCAAACGATCGTCAATGTATTTTTAAAAGATGACTTACAATCTTCACTTTAATGTGCTCGCTGGGTTGTGTCTGAAGCAGTTATCAGCGTACGTTATAAATCTAAATGCAACACAAAGAGACGCACACAAACACGTTGGGTGCCATTTTAAACAAGATGCAATATATTGTGGGAAAGGAAAATCACAGTGCATCGTAGCCAGGTGTTTGCAGCACAGTTCCGGGTGTCCATTCTCCAAGTTAACAGGGCAAACGGTCGTTAGTAATTTTAAAACGTGACGTACTATCTTCACTTTAATCTGAAGCAGTAATCATTGCAAATCAAAATGCAACACGGCTCACTCGAGTGCCATTTTGAAGATATCACAATTAATGCATTGACTGCAAGACAGTCTTACAAAAGTACACTTGATTTGGATATCAAAGTGAATCGCGGCCACAGCATATACATCGTTATTGATGCTCTGAAATAATCGCAAAATATATACTGGAAAATCTAATTAATTTAACCATTGTTGATAAATACATTCACTTACATCTGTTTTGGCTTTGCCTGGTGTATGTATTTTATGTGGTTGTGACATTGTTGAATCCCGTGAGTAAATGTTTGAACAGTTGCCATGTTGCACATTTATTTATCTCTAATTTAATCCAAAAGCACTTCACTCTTTTTAGTATTAGTATACAGGCACTGTGTTTAAAGTATTTCATCAGTAGCAAGGCTCGGATTGGTACTTTTAGTGGGCTGCGTACATATTCAGTAGGGCATACCAAGATAATTTGTCAGCAGAAAATCATAAAGTAGCAGACTGTGATGCCAAAAACTTTCGCTTCATAATGTCGCGTTTTTTCAGTCTCTGAGAGTGAGATAGCACAGCGCTCCAGTCCCCCGAAAAACTTAAGAGGGGCAATGTTAGTATAATCTTTATAATTTTTTTATAAATCAAGAGTATTTAGAAAACTCCGTTGTACGCAAAGGACTTGATTTATGAAGGTATGGCATGTAAAAAGAGTTTACTTCTTGCACCACTTAACCAATTAAATGTTAGATAGCTGGCACTACAATGTATTACTGCCCATTTTTAATTCAAAGCAACTAAACCTTGACATATATTTACAGATGACAGACAATGAGCCAAATTGGAGGTTTAAAACATCCTTTTCAGCAATCTACCTGCCTAATTAAGGGGTACCACTACATGATTGAAATCGATGATCATTGACCTCCACAATAATGATGTCGAGTCAGCCAGACGCAAGCGGGTTTCACAGTGCCATATAACTTGTCACTCCTACAATTTAGCAAATATAAAGTTACTGGGTTGTTCAAAATGTATTTAGTTCACAGATTCAATAAAAATGCCACAGGTAGTTGTCTCATTTATTGCACCAGATAAATGTGTCGTTCATCTGGCCGTGCTAGAGGGAAGCATGGTCAGGCTCGTTTTTATGGTCAAACCCAATACCATAGTCTCTAGTACCTGTCCCGCCCCTTGCACCAGTAATAGGCATTGCTCTGCTGGCCATACTCCCAGCTCTCTCTTATAGGGGAGTAATCATGCCCGTATGCTTTACCAGAAGTGTCAAACAGGAAAGAGAAAGAAAACAACAGGAAGAAGCAAAATAAAAAATATTTTTTTCTCCCAATTATTGTCTAGAATTGTCTTTACTATACTACAGAATAAAACTAATAAAATTAGTTTTATTTTGTAGTCTTATTTCTCTTTTCTGGGGTGGGGGTTTTGGGCGCTGGTTGATTTTTCAATTTTCTTATGTAAAGGTGCAATTCCGAAAATTAAGATCTGTCTAGCAAAGTACATGAAACTATATAGCCAGTTGTTACATGTTTGCAAAATCCGAAATAGAAATCAAAATGTTTCAGATGACAGAACTTGGCATATCCTAAAAGCTGGTGACAATGTTTCGCGCTCACAATTTAATATAATTTTGGGTATACCGAGAGCCGTCGGCAAAGGGAATGGTGGTGTCGTTTCGCGAGATTCTTTTATAATCATATTCATTCAATTGTATATACAGGAACAAACTGACCTTGAATGTTGTAAAAACAAAATCCCAACTGATCGGTACTATGAAAAAAAATAATTCCACCACTATTCCACGACAATTTAATTACCACCAAACTAAGGCTCACAAACTACACTCGCAGTCTTCAATATGATGGTAAAAGGCGTTGGAATTCCCTTCCTACTGATGTTCACTCAGCAAAATCTGTTGAAACATTCAAATATCTAATTATGTATTACCCAGGATAAATAAAGGATCTAACTAACCAACTAAATCCCTGCATTGGTCCCAAGTCTATATTGTTCCAAGATAGTTTTACACCATTCAGTTCAAACATTAAACTCCCGGCGGACTTTCATATGAAAGATTTAACTTAAGCCAGAATAAGACCACCCAGCACTTGCAAACCCAAACATCGCGCACCTAGCCGCGCTTGACCTGTGTTGGCCCTGGTGGTCTCATGACCCGCTGTGTGTTTAATTGAACCCAGGAACATATATTGCTTTCACGTGATCAATTTTACTTTGACCAAGAAGAATGCCAGGCTATGAGTTGACTTTTTCATGTATATTATGCACATCAATTTGGGTTTCCCTACACTGAATGCAAATCTCAGATAGTCTGCGTATTTCTTGCATGTGACGATCAGTGACTGGATACCCGTTGCTCATGAGGAAAAAAGCATCAAGTAGTGTGCATAAGCGATATAAGTACTGTTTCAAAGTTTCACACCTTGCTCGATACTATTCAGCTCAATTAACGAGTCATTCATGGAAATACCAAAAACTTTTGACGAGAGTGCACTGCTTTGGCGTGTGTCTTGTGTAATCATAAAAACATTGCTAAATAACCCTTCCTTTTACATTTTGAACAGAGACCTTATTACCATCTACAGAGGAACATGGGTTGTGCTTTGGGAAGTGCGGACTGGAATTTGAACAGGAGACCGGCATTGCATAAATGAACACACAAGATATAAGTCGGTACACGAGTGATGGGTAAACTGTGGGGGAGTTTTAAATATTCTTTATGCGACTGAATTTTCAATGAGTTTCCCTAAAAGATATGTCATTTTGTAATACTGTTTCATTCCATGGGGGGGGGGGTAATAGTTGTTTTCCTACGACCCCGCAATCTGTGCAGCCATATATATATATATATATATATATATATATATATATATATATATATATATATATTTTTTTTTTTTTTTTTTTTTTTTTTTTTGCGGTAAAGCCATATGCTGACCCCTGTGCCTGCAACCAAAGCTGGGTATCTCAGTCTCTTTTTCTCTTTCTTCCAGAATGTAGATTTCATGCTCTGGTTCAAACAACTGACATCCTTGCATTCCTTGGCCAATATCTGGCATATTTCACTCCTCGTTGTATTTTGTGAATTTCTTTTTTCCTGATTAAAAGGGATCTTCAAATTAGTACCTGTTTGTCACCAGGAGATTACAATTATTCCATTAGTACACCTGTACAATCAGAATTTTGAAAAGTCATTACAAATTAGAAAACAACAGCATCACTGTCAAATTACCAAGCGTCAATTGGAATATCCACAAAGCATATGCCTCATAAGGAATTATGCACTTCAAGTGAGAGTTATCAACACAAAATGATATATCTACACCTGAAATGATTTTGGAAGCTTAGCGTCAACCCTAGGCCTATTGCACGCTCTGGTGGAGCCTACATTTGCAATGCAAATAATAAATGTTGTTTATCTACAACAGTTAATATCTTAGAATCAACTGTTGAATGAAAATGGATGTAACTAGAATGGACAACGGCACTTATAAATACTAGGAATATGAAACACCATTTAACTACACAATAAAATTAGTTAAGGCTACCCCCCCCCCCCCCATGTACATTCGTCCCGTTCTAAGACATTGCTTATGACCAATACAAGATTGCTTAAACACTTTTTAAATCTCTCGACACATAAACGTTTTGCAGCAATGTCTGAACAGGTCTTTGCTTTAGGCAATACACACAGATATTCTTTTACGAGTCCAAGGTTTACATCTGTTTTGATACGCGTAACAGTATTTTTAAAAATTATTATATACTTAGTGTGTACTCGTCAAAAAAAACAGCATATTTGTACAACCTTGCAGAATTTTATTTTAAAATCATGTTCTTTAATCGTACTGGAAATTGTAATACTGATGCCGTTTCCCAAGACTTATCTAATCTACGTAAAATAATACTTTATATTCAAACAGAGATGTTTTAAAATGAGACTCAGTACTTTTGTCACAAATTGGGTTATTGACCTTTGCATTAACTTTAAACTGATGAGCTTTCACAGTTGACTAAATGACGCACTTTACCATTTTCATTGTGCAAATGCTGTTCGAATATATTTAGGATTGGGTTGCAGTGAAACATAGATACACTTTCAGAATACCAACGTCCAACTATAACAGAATACATGAAAAAAAGCTGTTGTAGTTTACTATGAAATAGAGTTTATTCATTTAAATATTTTTAACCAAACGCCTTGAACATAATGTTCATTATGATGGGGGGTTGGAAAGAGGAGCTTTTTCTTGCTATCCTACTGCATAAATGACTATTATGACAGAAAAAAATTGTAGAAACCTAAGTACCAATTCGTGTGGTTCATACTGTGGAAAAAGACTGTAACACCCTACGCAGTCCGGCGGCCTCTATAGGAGTTTCATCATAGGCACTTTTACACCTAATCATGTATATTATGGGGAAACCACTTAGCTATGCATTTTGGTAAATATTAGCACATCGTCCAAGTAACTGAAAAAGTCGAACGTGGTCTGACAGGAGGCAGACTAAGCTCACGGTAGCATGATGTTAGAATGGTTGTGTTTGTTGTTCTGCCGTCTGGGCCACAAGGTGGTAAAAGTCGCTGAGGAAATAAAACATATTTATACAATCAATCTTACTGCATATATTGTTTCCTCGAAATAACCTAGAGAAAGCGATTATTTTATTACATTCCCAATGTTGGTACTTGTGATGAGACAACATGAACCAGTAAAGACAGGTACTATTTTTACTGGGGAACAATATCGGTTGAAAGGAAAATCGTCAAATCAAAACATCGTGCTGAGTTGGTTTCTCTCTGTCAACGTGGTAAATTGAAATTGTTTTTATGTTTATCTAGTTGATTTGGCTTCTGTTGTGACTTGTGTTTTATCAATGTTAGAAAAAAATATATCCAAGGACATAGAGAAGCAAACAACATTACAGCTACAAGTAAAGGGGGGCTGGATTATAGTAAACCATTTTTTAAAAGTAGTAGACGGCTCCATTTATAACCTTCATATTTCAGAGTGCCAACACTGTATTTTGATAAATTTTCAATTTGTGGGCCACGGGCTCTAGTCTAATCTAGCTTTCTAAGTCTACTACCTTTGTTCAGCTCTACTTATCGTTAAGCGGTCGGAAACTAAATGCCAAAACAGTTGTTCGTTCAGTTAATATCCCGTTGACACAGGCACATCAACAGGCAGGAAAATCCCCGTAAGAGATGATGGTGATGATGATAATGATGATAAACTTTATTTTGTATAAGTAAAAGCCTCTTAAGCATCGCTTATCTACCATAGGGCCTAGAAGGTTATTATGATGAAAACATGAAAGTGATGGCTATGTACAGGTGAAGTTATGATACAAGAAGTAGGGGATAAAAAGCTGTCGAGAAAGTCATTGATGTTAGCTGTTCAAACGCAGATACTGTGGTTCTCTGCCTGATATTTTTTCGTCAAAAACTGCAGTGGCTCTTTATCAATGGTTTTCTTGGGAAACTCTTCTCTTTTCGGGTATGTTAGCCTCATATATGATTGTTTGCATGGCAACTCGTTGGTTTGTCTTAGACAGAAGCATAAACATATTACAAATAATATATATAATGAGGCATTTGATGCCACTTTCCTTACTTTCAAAATAAATCAAGCACTTATGAAAGAACAACGAAATATCAATTAATTTATGTTATGGTATAGGTCAAGAAAGCAAATATGCACCTTCCATTCATCTCAAAGCATCACTCTTAATTGAGTTTTACCTTTTCCACTCAATGACAATCAAGACCAGTGTTTACCTCATTGTCAAGACACTAAGAACGAACTAAACACGGCAATCTTGAATTTAAGCTAAGGGTTGATTTTCACACACTTTCTGAGATGCCTCCGGCCGGGATTATTGCCTGAAGTTACACAATTGTTAATATAAGCTAACAGAGTAACCTGTATGAAAATTAATGAACTTGGCAAGTGGATGGACACCAGACTGCCATAAAGCTGCAAAGCTTGTCCCTACATAAACGCTGGCAATGATGTCTCGGAATAAAATCCAGCTTTGGTATGTGAACGACTAATCATTAACTGAATTGAGACAATTAAATTTGGCATTGTCCATAGGCTGGCATGAAGCCAGTATTGCAAGAATGTACTCCGAATGCCCTGTTATTATCTTCCTCCAGAGTGATTAGGCTCGAAGATGCTAATGGAGCGTGATTTCCACAAGGAATGCCAATAACCCCAAGGGCGCACCGTAAAACCCTTTAAGCACTACGTCAGATTCATACAGTGTAACAGCCCAGCACAGTAACATGCAGCAGCTGTACTGTCACTACTGGCACTATACTGCCATTGTATAGTATGTCCACAAGAAAGCACTTCCTAATGGCGTCCGTTGATGTTATGATAAATGAAGTTTATGTGCAACAATAATCAGCAATTGTACGATAGTTTTCTATCTCTGTAGAATTATCATGATAACCGTGCATACTTGAAAACAAGACATGTTATTCAACTATTGAGCGCATACCTCAGGTGGAAAAAATATTCTTGAAAGTAAGGTCTTAAGAACATAGCTAGTGATCAACAATTAGCACAGGCCACACTGGTACATGACAGGCAGGTGTGCTACACTGTGTATGCCATGAAAAGCAAGCCACGCTGGCCAAACATCTGACAGTCACTACTGGCACACCATTGTACTTAAAACCCTGCAGGCCTTTGGCATAGGCTTTTATGCAAGGCACTACAGATACTCTGAGAGAATCTCTCTAGACCAATGTCATTGAGGTGCACCCCACCCTTATTCCAAACATCGGTGGTGACATTTATCAGGCGTTTGTGATTCCAAAATTAAGGCTTATGTGTTGGCTCAATTAGATCCTTGGCAAAACCATTTACTGTGGAGCGTTTACACTCACATTGACGCCCAGTGATGTAGCAAGGAGATATATGCTTGAACACCTCACACAAAATAACCCTGTTGACTCAAAAATGGGTTGCCAAAAATCGACCATATCGGTCAGTTGCATTACTACAGTTTCCGGTCTTATATTTGGCTACTACAGGTCATTGCAGCTGCTCTGAATGACTTCACATTTTTTCATCTGCACTGCCATTTATTTTTAATGTAAAGTTTCATAACAACAGGCCATTTATTAATTGATTCCTGGTACCGTATTATCGAGACATGCAGATGCACCACTCTTTATCAAAGCAGCCGGATTAATTTCGTCCGTATATAAGTCGCTGTGGACTATACGTTGTAGCAACATATAATAATATAAGAGCACCCCCTTTTCCAGATCATGAAAAGACGTAAGCAATGAACATAGGCATAGTCGCAATTTTTGAGTGTATAAGCCATAACATGCTCACAATAGTTTTTGTTTTGACATGACGCAGCTATGCACAATTTTAGGATCAGCCTTTTTTTCGCGGGTACATATTCCACCACATTTCAGCTCCTATTACTTTCCCGATTTTGCAAAGTAGTTTGAAGTTGTGCTTAACCTCTCTGTTTCTAATCTTCTAGTTCTTCCCGCAACGTCTGTTTAACAAAATAAATGGAGTAAAAACAAATCAGCTCTCTCTATGATGTCGATCTTGTAAGATATTCGTAAGATTATTGCCAGGGACGGATGTTTTAAGCAGCTATATTAACATGACTGTTGCACGGATTTCATGGGTACACCAATCATGTAGCTCATGCGGATTGTGGAGGTAGCCACGTTTGTTTACGGTATTTGTTTACTGCGGTGCAAAGGGTCATGGCAGATGTACTTTTCTCTTTATAATATTTCTTTTAATATCTGACGTTTACCCATTCATATATCCACTCGCCAGCTATTAATTTTTTCTTGTTAACCATTAAACATTCGGAGTGTAAACGTTTGTTTTGTACGTCATATTTGTAAAGCACAAAAGCAAAAAAAAAAAAAAAAAAAAAACAGACTTGTGATTTGTTTTTACTCTTGTGCTAGTTGGCATACGCTATTTTTTAAATTTTAACATACAATATATTCTGAACAAGGAGCAAGTATCTGTAATTTCTCGCGTTATTTGTCTGTTGAAAAGGGGAAAAAGATAAATACAAGTACTGGACTTCATTCACGTGACGTGTGTGTGCTTATAGCCTACATGTTTTGATGCTCGTTGTACAATGGATCGCGTTTGACTCATCAGGCTATAAGCCCAAACACATGATGCAAATAAGGTGCTTCGTTTAAAAAAAAATCCTCTCACTCTTTGAGGCCCGTTCACGCGATATGAATTAAGTTAATTTCTTAAAGATTTCCTTACGTTTCAACATGTTGGTTGATTCCGTGTGTGTTCGGTGTCTGTGTGTGTGTGTGTGTGTGTGTGTGTGTGTGTGTGTGTGTGTGTGTGTGTGTGTGTCTGCATAAAGGAGCTGTGGTATACAAATATTTCTTGGATATGTGGACAATACAGTGTTGTTCACAAAAGCAGCTATCAATAACTTCTGGTGCATATAAAAGAAGATTCTTTTTAACATATTTTGCAAACCCATATGCATTCGAGAGCTAAATCTACCATTAATCTTTCTTCTATGGTGGTCCTAATACCGTTGGTGTGGTTGGCTTCTACTTAACATACACAGTACAATGGTCTTGTAATCAAGCTCCACTAGAAAAAGCAGTGAGACAATACTTAGGTTTATAATATCACTCTTTGCCAACGATCGATAAATGACTGTTCTAAGATGTGCGTATGCCATTGATTCTAGTCGTATGTCCACAAATACATTATTTAGCTTAGAAATAGGGACAAATTTTACAGTCATTTCACAGTTTGTGAGTATTAAAAATTTCAGCTATTATAAGTATTATTTTGGCAACCTTTCCTGATATTTTGGACAACTTAAACATCACGTCATCAAATAATTCCAAGTACAGGTCAATGCCTAGTCCTCTTTATCATGTAGGCCAGGAGCATTAGACAAAAGGCAGAAACAAGAGGGCTGTGTGAACAGTCCATACTCAGCTGACCTAGACACTCATCATACTTGCGGCTCTGTGAACTCAGGATAGGATCAATGTCACCAATGTACTGACTAAGTCTGACCTTTATAGAAGGACACTGACATGTGCAACATCAGGGTCCCAGTACAACTAGTTCTCAAGTTGTAGTGAAGAGTAAAATTCATGTATGTTGCACTGTGGCCCCATAAACGAGGTCAAGATCACTTATGTACTTTCTACGCATGACCTTCATGTGGAAAAATTAACATGTCCAACATGAAGGTCCTAACTCAAAACAGAACTGAAGTTATCAAGTAAACAGTAAATTTCGTGTCAGTTGTCCTGTGACCTTGTGAATGAGGTCAAGGTCCAAACATCACCGGAGCGTCATCATTTGCACAAAATGGATAGTCAGTTATAAAAGGCACATCCCTACCAAGTTTGGCACAAATTTGGCCAAAGGTTTTTAAGTTGTAACCATCACAAGGATTTCCCATGTTAAACGTTCCTATTAAAACTTTAAAAAGATTTTTGAAAAAAAAAATCATAAAAATCCAAAAATCATTAGAGAGTGATAATTTGAACAGACTTGGTAGAGATCTACCCAAGCTACATTGCCACCACGTTTTTGCAGAGAGGTCCAAAATAGTAATTACAATTAGGATGCCCATTGACTTGCATTAGTAAGCAATAGAATAGCTGCATTAACCGATTCAAAAATTCATCGAAATTTCCAAAAAATTGCAGCACCACCTGTTGAAAAAATTAAGAACTAGGAGTCCCTAAAGGTGTGCCTTTATGTAATATCAAAGCAATTGGGTGCGCAGTTGTGGCGAAGAAGATTTTGTAAGGTTCCTCCAAAAAAAGAAAAGAAATATAAAAATTTAAAACAAATCACTGGAGCGTGACCATTTGAACAAACCTCCTAGAAATTCACCCAAGGTACATTGCCACGAAGTTTGAAGTCAATCTGGATGAGGGATTGGGAGAAGACGTCGAAAATGTGAATTAGCATTCAAATGCCCGTTGACCTACAAAGTTATCAGTGGGAAAGCTGCATTGACCGATAACTACCCGAATTGAAAAATCACGTTAAAAATCGGGAATCCAAAGCAGTTCCACCTAGTGAACAACGTTGTTTGACCCTTCCAGAACGAACATATCCACCAAGTTTTAGCTTAATGAGTGATGGTTCTGGAGGAGAAGTCAAAATAGCAATAGCACACAAAAAATCATTAAAAAGAGAAGAAAAAAAAATCACATTGCCACGTGGTGAACAAATTCAGAACTAGGAGTCCTCGGTAGTGTCGCTCTGTGATATCAAGGTAATTGAGTCAGCAGTTTCGGGGAAGATTTGCCCCGAAATAGAACAGAAAATTTCATAAAAAAATAAAAAAAAATCACTGAATCATGAGCCTTTGCGCAAGTTAGGTAGCCGCTTATAAAAGGTACATCCCTACCAAGTTTGACACAAATCTGGCCAAAATAATTTAGTCACAACCATTACAAGAAATTCCCATGTTAAACTGAACTGTTAAAACATTTTAAAAGATTTTTTAAAAATATCGCAAAAAATCACTGTAGTGTGATCATTTGGAAAAACTTGATCGAGACCCATCCAAGGTATATTGCTACCACGTTTGAAGTGAATCCGGCAAATAGTTTCTTCAGAGAAGTCCAAAATATGAATTATCATTATAATGCATTACAATGCCCATTGACTTGCATAGGTAGCAATAGAAAAGGTGCGTTAACCAATTAGTACCTGAATTGAATAAAAAATGCTAAAAATCAGCAATCCACAGCAGTGCTACCTAGTGAACATCTATGCTTGACCCTTTTACAAGGAACATATCCACAGAGTTTCAACTTAATCTGAGCGACGGTTGTTGAAAAATGTGACAAGTAGCGAAAGCAGACAAAAATTCATAGAAAAATTGAAAAAAAAATGCAGCACCACCTGGTGAACAATTTAAGAACTAGGAGTGTTCTTATATAATATCAAAGCAATTGGGTGAGTTGTTGTTGAGAAGATTATGTGAAATTTGTCCAGCGTCCTAAAAAAAAAAATATTCAAAATCCAAAAATCACCCGGGCATGACCATTTAAACGAATCTGCTAGAAACCCACCCAAGGTACATTGCTACCAAGTTTGAAGTCAATTTCGATGACACTTTTGGAGGAGAAGTCGAAAATGTGAATTAGCATTTGAATGCCCATTGACTTACATAGTAATCTACAGAAAGCTGTATTAACTGATACGTACCCAGATTCAACAAAAATCGTTAAAAATCATGAACCCACAGCAGTGCCATCTAACGAGCAACTTTGTTTGGCCCTTCCACAACAAACATATCCACCAAGTTTCCGCTTAATCTGAGTGACGGTTCCGGAGAAGAGGTAGAAAATAGCAAAAATTCACACAGAATCATAAAAAATTAGAAAAAAAAATTGCAGGGCCGCCTGGTAAACAGTTTCTGAACTTAGAGTCCCGCGGAGTGTCTTTGTGCAATATCAAAGCAAAAGACCAGTTCATAGGACTCGGGTTTATTTGGTTCACTTCAGGAAGCGCACCCTTTTTTGTTTACATTTGTGCTCGACCACCCTGCCGGATTACAGGTGGAAGGATATAAAAGTAAAACACAGGATGTTCTCGATTTAGCGAAAAATACAACCGTCAGAAAACTATAAATGCACGTTTCACCACTGATGTGACATTTTAGGTAAAACATTTGCGCTCTTCAGCACAATCCATGCTGTAATGAGTAGCGTTAGCTGTGGCATCCGTTGTAAACATATGGCGGAGTGTGCCCGACTCGGCTGCATGCTGATTGGACTATCAGGCCAACAATGGAATGCATAATAAATTGCGGTCCGGAAAGGTTCGGTACTACTCGGTATGGACAGGTCTATCGGGTCAGCGGCTTCAGAGAAGATTATTTAAGATTTGTCCCCAAAAAGAACAAAAAAAATCACTGGAGTGTAACCATTTGCACAAAATAGGTAGCCACTTATGACACGTACATCCCTACCAAGATTTGGCACATATCTGGCCAAACTTATCCAAGTTGTAACCATTACAAGAAATTCCCATGTGAAACTTTCCTATTAAAACTTTTAAAAGAAATTTTGAAAAAAAATTAATGCAAAATATAAAAAAAGTCACAAGAGTGTTACCATTTGAATAAACTGGTTAGAGACCTACCCAAGGTACATTGCCACCAAGTTTGAAGTGAATCTGGCTGACAGTTTTGGGAAGAAGTCGAAAATGTGAATGGTTGACGATGGACAATGGATGTAAACTACCGACGACGGACAATGGACAATGGAGAGACGACCATAGGAATAGTTCAGCTGACTGACAAGTCAGCTGTGCTAACAATTCGTAGAAATCTGATTTTTTCAGGATAGAAAACGTTTCCTGATAACCCTCATGCAAAGTTCACCAAGCTCACCCCTGAGGTATTTCCAAAATTGAATGGCAACAACCAAAAATTGATATAATTGAAAATTATCATTACATCTAGCCCAGAGACTTTTAAACTTTAACTCTTGCCTATAATTCCATGCTTATCTGTACAATGAATCAAATAGAGCCACAAAAAATCAATGAGAGCGGAACTTATTTTCAAACCCTTTAGATGGCTACAACCATAATCTACCACAGACAGACTCTTTGTGTTCCAATTATCATTTTGCAAGTAAAGGGCATATTGTATCATCTTAAATATTTGATGACATATTTCGGGGAACTTTGGATCTATTTGGGGTGTATGAGTGCTCATTTAACAGCACTTATTTACTCTGAGAAGCTTGTATGGCAAAGGACACAAAGTGGCAGTCACCTGCAAAAATGAAATGAAAGTGAAATTGTTCTGGACAAGACAAGATTTTGATATAATACTGTGTAAGCGTACTTTTTGTCTCTGTGCTTTCCATTTTGTTTCATTCAAAAACTCCAAATTGGCCATCATCACATTTTGAGAGCTTGAAAATGAAATAAAATGGTAAAACCACCCTGCCTATCATGTGAATAGCATGCAAACAGCAGAATCTATGTTTGCAGATTTTTTTGTACTTGTCTGCACGTCCATGCCATGTATACTATGTTTCACAGAGCCTCAAACGTGTTTTATAGCAATTTATTACACCAGTGCTATCATTAAATACAAATCAATTTATGACAGTTTCCATTTTATTCAGTCTTCATGCCAACTTGGTGAGCAGTTTTACAAGTATAACAGTGCACTCCAAGCCAGCCTTGACACATCCACATAATGTTCCACAACCTGCCTGGCAGTCACAAGACACCATCTTCAATACTTTCATGGTAGCAACAGGCTTGTTACATTCAACTGGAACCAGTAGTCCCTCCCTCTGTTGCTAACCCATTCTGTTGGAGGCAGCTGATTCCTTTCCATTGCTGCACAGTATGGTGTGCACAAAAGCCATGGAATTTTGCAGCTGAGGATGTGGGTGGGAGAGATTCTAACTTGAACTTTGAAGGTACAGAAGATCTATGAACAGATCGGCAAAACATTGTGAACCATTGCTGGTCCAGGGACTTTGCTGGATTAGCTTCATACAGTTTCACGGGAAAAATGTCACCAGCATGCGCAATTTGATCATGTGTACTATTTGGCTGAGAGAAGGCATCTAAGCAGTCCCAGTTGTCCCCATTTACTAACAGAGCAGGGGCTCTTTTCTTACTCTGATTGTTGAAATCTGACAGAGTGTCACAGCCTGTGTTTGCATGTGTAAATTTTAATTGGCACTTTGTGTCATGAAAGGCTGTCTGCATTTCAGCAATGCTGTACATTTGCAAGGGGTTCCAACCAAAAAGAATATACAGATCCATTTCTGGGCTGGATTTGGCAACCATCATAACCAATAAATCACTATCAGTGCCAACTACAACAACAAGTACCTGCTGTATTTGAGCAGTAAGCACAGCACTGCCCCCCCCCCCCAATGAAGACTGCAGTAACTGCAATTTTGTCGAAAATGAACTAAGTATACCATTTTACTTTGTGTCACCTACGCTACCTATTGACACATAGATCTACTAAATTTACCTTATATATACTGAGATAATGGGGTGGTGAAAGCACAGTATCTACAAAAGCAGTCCTCAAAACCACTAAAAACTGCAGTAAGTACACATACTGCACTTTTGAGTGGTGCTATGCTATAGTTCGTGTAGTTACTGCACTTTTAACTGGTGTCAGTGCTTACTTTGAAAACGAGGCTGCAGTTACTGCAAGCCTCCTTTGGACATCGTGTTGTGGAGGGAACATAAAATCAGTCTATCTTAAAGATATTTTGCAAATTGAACACAATTATGGCACTATTTCGGGGGAGACGTATGATGGAAATGGCATTGGAGAAGTCAAGGACATCGAAGGAAAAGAAAAAGGGTAAGAAATAAGATATTATTTGTCACTTTAAGGGTAAAATTACAAAGGCCTAATTCTAAGATTTCGTCCACGACTATGCCTACTTTGGCTAGGCCTACATACATGTACATGCTGTAAAAATTCACTATCTGATTGTCCCTGTCTGAATATGGGATGACGTGTTATGGTAGAGCTTCTCAGAGTGTCCATAATGTATGATATATGAAAAAACACATAAGGTGAAATGGTTCGCATATCCCACAAGTATGAGTCATTATTATTATTCGATCCAAAAAATTTTAGACTACTAAGTATTAAAGACTATGCTGTGATTTTCTTATATTTTGCTTTTGTAATCTTTGAAGGGTGATTATTTTATTGAAAGTATTCATACCTCTCCTCGTTGAGTTATTCATCTTGATTTTCAAATTGAACCGCAACACATGCTCTATGGATACACCGACACACGTTAGCTAAAAGCCCCTTCCCGAATGTGAATTCGACAAGCAACTTTATTGTATGAAGATCAAAGTTGTCTATAACAAAACCTTGTCATACCGGTAAAATATCCATGAAACAAACTGTGTTAATATCTAAATTTCAAATTTTACCAATTTTAATCAGTATGCTGATACCAAAAACAAATTTCTCATACAAAGACCTTAATCATTTTACAAACTAACAAAACATGGGGAGTATGAGCAGGTCATGAGCACACGTCGGGTCAATTTATTCAAGTAATTGCCAGGTACATTATTTCAGAGACCAGCAGCTAGCCGCCTGTATATTTTTCCACAAACATCTGCTTTTACAAACTTGAGGACAAGTTGGGTCTGGTTTTCTTTCTCTTGACTCCATGCATGTATCAGTTTTCCCCAACTAGGACTCTGTCGCGTGAAGACACTTCAGCAAATAAACCATAAATATAAATGATAGAATGAGAAAGGGTGGCCTAATTTCTAGGTGCGTTATGCAGACTACTGAGATATACAGGAGTTTGAGATAACAAACAAGCCTTTCATGTTTCTACTGCTGTATCTATTTATGGGTCAGGGCTGACCCCTGTCTACTGACCGACAGATACATTCTCACTAGATTTAGCCATGCCGCGTGTTGATTTATTTCAATGTACATTGTACATGTATATCTAACGGCTAATGAAGAACCCATGTTAGATTTTAGAGGTATATGTTGTTTTTTGTTTGTTTGTTTGTTTTTTAATTTTTATTGGCCGAATTTTCAAGGAAACAATATAAATGAAAACGATCAAATATTGAACAGATTTGCCAGAAATACCAGGTTAATTATACACCAGTAAAATTCTTGTTTCCTTAGAAAAAGCTTTATTTATGGTAGAAAGAATATAACTACATTTGCAGTCTTTAGAACTCTTTCAGTGATGAATTCGAGACTGGTCAACAGCTTGCCTCTCTGCACTTTGCGCACAGTGCGCTGACGCAAGCTGTTGACTGAGATCATTATTTCTGAAACTGAGTTTATACTGCGCATGTTGGCATTTGAATGAAAGGTCTTTCCACTTGGAATTTGAATATGAAATCATCTTATAGGTAAAATTCGTTTGAAGACGACTGAAGTCGCATTTGGCATTCAAAGAGTTAAAATGCGATCACCCCCATCCTCATTATGGTAGGCACCGTTACTTTGTCTTCGTGGAATTATCATTTTCAATTGTCAACCAATGTTCAAATCAATATATCAACGTCTTTCGCAACATCACTAAATTCACCTATTTGCTAATTCAAGCAAATAATTCAAACTATGTGCAATATCCATTATACACGAAGGTCACTGTATGTGTGTAAGAATGTATGTATGTATGTATGTATGTATGTATGTATGTATGTATGTATGTATGTATGTATGTTGTTGAGTTCTAATATCTTATACTCGCGTACCTGATTTTTCAGGTACTGCAAGACGGGGTACCCACAGGTATTACCCATTTAAAATTAACGCTGCAAGTTGTCAGTCAATTGTTATCATATAATGATCAAACGCGAAGGACAATATGTATAATAAACAAATTCCTTTATTGAAATTCCGAATAAGATGTGTGCATTTAAGTCACCAAGCCTAATTATTCAATGACATGATCAATATCAATTTAGTGCATTAGATATAATATTGCTCAGTCCTCTAGGGCAGTTTTAATGAATGTGAAGTTAGGTAACTACCTTTTTTCCGTTATAAATCTTTTTTTTTTCTGTTAAAATATATATTGTTGGGTATCCGGGTATTGAAAATGTCGGGTACCAGGATACCCCTTTTGAAGAAAGGGTTCAAGTTTGATCATCCACCAAAACTTTACACAGTTGCACGTGGAGTGCCCAGGGCCAAAAAAAATGAAAGAGTACAAATCTCTGCCCACTGATGCCAGTGACAAGAAGATCTTTCTGGGAGAACTTGGTAGAAAATGACCCTGTCAGCTTCAAGGCTTTAGATGATTAAGTGCAAAAATCTTCGGGATATCTGCAATTTCATTGTTAACCATGTGTCGTGTTTAAACTGAATCAAGATGGCATATTTGTATTGCAATATTGTCTTCAATATATAGATTCGGGCATACAGCGGTCTATTTTTACTCTTTCTTGCTTTGAAAATGTCAATACTTCAAAAGTTACTGCAGTCCTAAATTTAGGGTTCATGTAGCCTTGTCCCAGCCAAGAGTGCAGTAACTACGTATTTTGTAAATAAGGTCATCCGAAAATAGACATTACCGAAATTGTTCACTTCTAAAAAACTTTTATGGCACAAAGTAATGTATTCAAATAATAATTAAGAGAATCACAGAAATACTTTTCTGTGGCTGAACAGAAAACTTTAAGTGCGATTTTCTCAATTTCCCAATTTTGCAGTTACTGCAGTCTTCATTGGGAGGGCAATTTACTGTCTGCTGCAGGTGATGAGATCAACTAGTCTATATCTGCAGTGCCCTGCGTCACATTTACACTTTTGCTTTCAATTTTTTTAGTCAGTTTGTCTATCAGAAGGACATTTTTCTTCGTATTGGCCAGAAAAGCCTTCTTGGGTACACTGGCTTTCATTTTCAACTCAAATAGGATGTCAGCTTATGTTTTCTGTTGTGCACGTGGCTGCTCTTTAGCTGCCTTTGTTGAATTATTTCTATATCCGTCAAACACCACACTAGCCTCTCGGCCATTGTGCTCCCATATGTATCGCAAATAATGGTCACCAACATTGTCATATGTGGCATTTACAGGCCAAAGCAAAATATGGAGGAGGTGGCTCCCATCAAATATAAAATGAGCATCCACTGGGAATTTGTATATGCACATTTACTTTTGACTTGAGAGTGGTTCCCCGAACATTCTTTGTTGTCTTCCTCGATCATAATACCTTTATCAAACAATGACGACAGCTTCTTAGCGCATTCATGACAGAGGTATGCTTCCATCTTAGAACATTCTTTGATGACACATGTCGTCCTTCATAAATAGTAATTTGCCATTCACATTCACTTCAACTCTATGCATCATTATGCAACTTTCGTTACTGCTGATGCTGGTAACTTGATCATTTCGCTTCAACTTTATTTCACCATATGTCTTACCAGCGATTTGCTGAGCTCCTTGGACATCAATAGAAAATGCAGTCTGCATTCACACCTTTTCAAGCCATGACAGCATTTGCTACACAAACCAGTGAGTCCTGATCTTCATATGGAAATGGAGAGTGGACCTCTAGCCAATGTCTGGGAATCTTCTGCATGCTTTGCTGTGCTACTAGACGCAAGTCTATGTATGTGCTCCTCAGGTGTGTGACTTTGAACCCCTGCAAAACTTTCAAGAGCATAACATATATAGGGACACAACGAGGGATTGTATGCATGTAAGTGACTATGATGCTGTCTGTTATACCTCTACCATGAGCTAGACCTCCTGAAGTTTAAAGCATTGGCATCAAATCTTGTTTAATTGTCTAATCACTAACATTTTCTCCCCAAACATTGTCAGATCTACGAATGGTAAAGTACCTTTTCTCAGGCCAAATGATATGATCTCGCTGCCTATAAGATGTAAATCCCCATCTCCAGTGCTCTCTGTTCGTATGAAATGTCGAATAACAGAGACTTGTTTCAAATACCCAATCTATAATGTGCCAGTTCTACTTTGACTGACAGCACTTTCCATCAAATCATCCATACTTTGCAGTAGCTGATGGACACATGCCTCAGTTTCTGCACAAGTAGTGGGACATTCACCAGTCAATAGACTTCTATGCATTGGCTGGAGGGGAGTACGATTCACACGACTGAGGCAACTGGATGTCTGCAGCCAAGTTGACATGATGACAGCTGATGCCAAAAGATGTGCATGCAATGCACGAGCATATGCATGGTCTGTCATCTTGTGGATTACTGCATTGGGAGCACACACAGTTTTCCACAAATCCGCTAAAGTACATCCACCCATAACGTGTCCAATCGACCCCATGTATGCCATAAGCATTGAAACTTCCAAAGCCTCACAACAATGTTCTTTAGCTCTGGATAGATGATTGTGCACAATTTCAGCTACCTTGATAAAGAAGGGCTGGTCAAAAGTGATAGGACAAATTGCAAGTCCAAACTTTTCAGCAAACTTCTGTGCAAAACACAAGACAGAATAGATGGTATCCAGTTGTGATTGATCTTGGTTACCAAATGGCAGAATCTGAATTCTACTTTTCTCATGATTGACACCCCTGACAGTACATTGCATAAAGCCACTCCATGATGGGCACTGTGGCACAGAAATATCAAGAGAAAAACGTGCTAACCAGAGAACAGTTTGAATCCGTCATTAGAACGCTTTACATATAGAGTAAATATGATTTGTCATCAGCATGTACATGTATCTCACATTGATAAACCACTTGTCTGCACTTAAAAAGCTATCAATAAATGCGTGATCTAATAGTAAAAAATTATAATAAAAAAAACTTGTCACACTATGCATGAAAAGTATGATAAATAAAAAAGAAGAATTTACTCCTTTTTATTTGTTCCCATATTTGCATGATGGGACAATTAGCCAATATTGCTATGCAGAAAAATGCTGGCCCATTTGATACCATTACACACAAGTATGTATGTATGTATGTATGTATGTATGTATGTATGTATGTATGTTCTCGTGTGTGTCCATGCGTGTGCTATCTACATCAATATATTCATTTTCTATATAATAAAATGTTATATTTTGTTTCGAGCAAGTATTAATACAAAGCGTTGCCAAGCTAGTCATACTTGTTAAAAAGTTTCCAAGATTATTATCAATCCCTTATCTGAATTATCGGCTGAGGCATCGAGGTTCTTCAGTGGTTTTATTTTGGTAATCTTTCCAATTAAAATACAAGATGAGACTTTGTCCGAGTATAGCATCCAGCCTGTCTGTGAAATAAAATTTTGAATTCGTAAACAGATGTGTTGCAAAATTTTCCCTGGTGTAAAGTTACACCTGGTTGAAGAATCCGTATGCAAGAAGGAAGTATAGCTTAATCCATGGTGCAAATGGCCTGAAACTGCCCTAGATCTCTAAGCCTGCCACGGGGATAGTTTAACGGAGGTGTAAGTCCCAGTGGAAGTCAGTTTCCTTGTAAACGGGGGACCTGTTTTGATATGTAAAGTAAATAATCATACCACTGTACAGTAAGTGAATTTTCATGTATAATAATATGTCAAATGTTGATAGCAACAGTACAAAGATCAGCTCTATTTCGCATACCTTGTGTTTTTACCATTAATAAAACAAATTGTACCGTGTGTACATTAGTCAAACATCCCAATATCTGAATATTTAAAGTGTTGCCTCTACTGTAAATCTTCACAAGAAAATACTGTAATTACAGAAATCCACACAGTATCCACTACTAGCATGAAAAACAATGACAGTTTGCTTGAAGCTAAATATTTTATGCGAAACTGTTCTTGTATCACTCATCAAGGCATACCTGAGGCCACAATTCTTTTACTTTCATTTAAAAATTGCTTTGAATGGGCACAAAATCAAAGTAAGATTTTACCTTAGGCTTGTTCAACAAATGAAAGTCATTATAAATAACATCTAACTGTTAAAATACCTGACCAATCACTTGTTGCACCAACAGTTAAATTCATTGCAAAGAACAAAGTGATCTTTTCAACTTTTCAGCACCACATTTTGCTTAACATAACAAATTTAACAAAAGTTATAAGTCTTTATACAATATGCAACATTATTTGAAACATTAGCAGTAAATTAACGTCACAAGTGACCAAATAATGTCGCAGTATAAGTCACTTTAAACAAAATCAAGCATTGCATAGCAATACATAATCCCCCACCAGGGAATAGATAATACAGTTGACCCAATTTTGTTGTGCAACACACCCGTAGCATATAATGTGTCAACACACCACGGGAGGTGTACATGTTACCGTATATGAAGTATTCCCTGGACAAATTAAATAATATGAGAGGTCAAAGATCAAGGTAACAGTGACCCAATTCAGCGTGCGACACACCCCTATGCCATGAAGTGTCCAGCCACCAAATGTGTTAGAATCAATGCCCATGGCAGGGAACATGGCTCGTATAGGACAAGGTGAAACATTGTGGGGTGAAAAGGCAAGAAATAAGTCACAGTGACCCAATTTTGGCGCATGACACTCAGGTTTTCTATGAAGTGTTTACTTACAAAATTTGGTTGGTGTGGGTTAGGGTATAGGATATTAGGCCTGGTCCAGGTAAAATCATATGATGGGTCAAAGGTAAAGTACATGGTGACCCAATTTTAGTACATGACACACGCCTATTCCGCGAAACGTCCTTGGATTAGGTCTTATGGAACACGGTTGAAATATTCCCGCTTTTCGAAGTAAAACTGGAATTATTTTTTTCTGAATGTGTTGCGCAATAAAGAAGCCTATGTGACGGAAAAGGGGTGACGTCAGTAAAGGGGATGCGAAGCATGGTCACGTGGTTTGGGTTTTTTATTATGTTCAGGTATTCAGTCACTTTAGGTCGGACCTTCAATATATACACTCAAAATGTATTAACGATTTCTATTGTAAAGGAAGTTTCTGTAACGATTGAAAAAAAAAAATTGGAGGTTGAGCTCGGCATCTAACTCCTGCGATTAACGTTGCATACGCCAAACACAGGTTTCCAGAGTTTTTAGGCAAAATATTGTGATTCTTCAGATTTTATCACTGGTTTTTACTGGGCGACTACGTTGACTAATGAAGGGTAATACTTATTGACGTTTGTTTTTCTACGCATTCGATTACGACATACATGGTTTTAAACAAATACATATATACATACATTAAAAGGTCTGTTCGAATGAGGTAAGGTTCGTTTTTTTTAAATAAATTGAATGCTTTTTGTATATCGGTTTTCATAAACATGTGCAACATGATGGTTTTATGTCAAGATTTTGCCAACAAATACATTTATTTACTCGAATGTGCAACAGTTTTTGTTTGAATTTTCCGGCTACCTGGTCACTCTGTCCCGCTAAATGTAACTTGGTTGTAAATTTGTGTGTTAGATGCCTTTTAAGTATGGTTAGGAAATATGGCGCGCACAAGTTGAAACTTCTTGTGGGGGGTTAAAGGTTACAGTGACCCAATTTTGCTGCATGACACTCTGCTATTCAAGGAAGCGTCTACACGCAAAATTAGGTTAGCGTGGGCCCAAGGGTATAGGAAATATGGGACAGCCTAGCCCCTGCGCAAGGGTGGACAGACGGGCAGACGAGTTGCAAACCTAGAGCCCCCCCCCCCCCTTTCCTGGTGGGGGACTAATTATCGCATATGATACTGCGAGAGTTCAAGCAGAGCATCAATGAACAAAATTTACAAACATTAAATGTCAATTGAATTATCTTTCTGAACCCTTTGTATTGATGGAGATACATGTCCACCGACCCTATATTCCGTGGTCCAATACAAAATTAAAAGTAGCACTTGTGCCAATCATATATTTACCTGGGTTGCGAATACAGTTTATGCAACACATAAAACACATATTATGTCTTCACTCATATAAATGTTCAAAGCAAGCTGTTCGGCAAAATGAATCTCAAATACTTGACCCATCAAATGACCTTGCCTGCATCGACATATTCTAAGTGTTAGCATACTTTTCTTTCTTTAGCAGTGCTTCTGGTATTATTGTGAAATGTGTGACATTTCCTTAGATCTTTTGCAATAATATTAGACAATTTGCTGTAGAATGAAAAGCATTGTTAACACTACAGTCTGCAGTTTACACATTCAACAACCAAAAAGAAAAACTAAACCCCCTCAATACGAAACATTCATTAAAGGGTCCGCATTAAAAAGGCTGCCATTTGCTTCAGGTGATATAGTTATGCCACAGTATAATAAGTGCAATTTTTTTTCGGCTCCATAAAGTAAAACTTGCGTTCGGAGAATGGATTACCCTTGGGGCCCACAACCTTTTTTCCTCAATAATGCATTTTTGAGACTTCGCAGTAGAATACTCTACAACGATTTCCACATTGTTGTCTGTGAAATGAAAGAGCACTTTTTAATGTGTTCTTGGGTCACGTTCTTGTTACAGACACCAGTTTACTGTACGTCACTCAGTCTGCCATCAAATAAACACTTCAAATGTTTCATAACAAGTTTGAAAATAATAAGAAACGGATTTTCAATAGAAATGTGGTCCACTATGAGGTGCATTTGTGGACAAAATGGGGAAGCTGCGTTGGATCCGACTTCAGATATTTTGGTTACGATGTCCTCTTGTGCACCACGCAGACGGCCTAAAAGATAAACACTTTAAAATTTCTTTAAAAGTTTATAAATACAAAGAGGAAGCCAGTTTTAAATAGGAACCTGGTCTATCATAATGCATCTCGGACAAAAATTGGGGGAAGCCGTGTTCAATATTTTTCGAGATACCACTGTAACTGCGGACGTCTCTAGTATGATACACTTACGTAGAAAAAACATGACCCATATTCATGAATATCAAACCCAACAATGACAGCAAAGAAATTCCAGAGCTACCAAGCATCAATATTCATCTTTCAATACCAATGTGAAGAAACAAATGTCACTCCTGACTTCAGTCAGGCAGTCACCCACAAAAGGCAACTGGTGGTTTTAAACCGGTCCTCTCAATCTTTGAAATATTCTTCACTAAATACAGACTGTAGTGTTTCCAATATGTATAGGCCCAATCACTCAAAATGTTAATTTTATTACTTCTGCAAAAGATAAAGGAAAATTGGCTGGCCTATCACCATTTTGGTTCTTCTGACTAGTTGCTCAGCTGAGTTTATAGCAAAAGTAGAAAGTAGGCCTATATCTTTTAGTGATGTCTACGAATGTGGGATATTATCTAATTAATAAGTTAAGTCATTGAATCACTGTTATAGCGAATCAAATGCAAGGAGCAGAATTCTACAAATCCCTCACTAAACAAATTGAAGTTCTA
This sequence comes from Hermodice carunculata, assembly GCA_964020975.1. Classification (NCBI taxonomy): domain Eukaryota; kingdom Metazoa; phylum Annelida; class Polychaeta; order Eunicida; family Amphinomidae; genus Hermodice; species Hermodice carunculata. Next base: position 65,407,246 of record OZ026623.1, read on the forward strand.
CAGACGGACATCTCTAGTATGATACACTTATGTAGAAAAACATGACCCATATTCAAATTAACTTGGCCATTGGGGTGTCTTTGTCCACTTCTTCAGGGTTGGACCTGTTTCATATTCCACTTAACTATTGTTAATCATCATGGAGTTATTCAAGGGTACATTTGAAACATGTACAAAATAGCACCAGATGCCATATGAGTAGTGAGTGCCACCTTTCCTGCCGGCCAGTAAAGATGCAAATTAAGTGAAAATTGTGTCCACATAACTGCATAACTTATTTCCAATTTCCTATGTTGTAACATGTGAAAAAGTCATTTCAATACATATTTTGTGCTTTAATTTTCTCTTGTGTTATCTTGTAAAGGCTATGTTTGCATCTGAAAACTTTGTGCTGCGGATATTTGGCCTAGCTAAATCTGATAAACATACACAACATCGACCATAACGCTAAATACGTCAATTCCATACCTTTGACTGGAAAGAAACTTGTATGGTGTGGTTGTTGAGAGGTTTGCCAGTACAAGCTATTTTTCATTGCATCCATTTATATTAATTAATTAATGAATTCATTCATGAATTCTTTATTCTAATTTGTCACTATATTTATTTTCGTAATCGGGGTATATTTGTAACGGCATTCTTATGCGGTTCAAGTTAGCGCCCTGGAGTAAGGAGGAGCTAAGGAGAGCACAAAAAGACGCAAGAGTACGACAGACCACGTGCAAACAGCAGCCGACATACTTTACGAGGCCTAAGTACTTGACAAATTGTGAATCAAGCCGGGAAGGGGGGGGGGGCTGTATAACCCTGCACTACCAGTAAAGGTGCATGAATACATTTTTAGGTGTTCAAATGAAATCAAAACACATATGTGCACTGCTTCGTGGTTTCACGGAGGAATGGACATACTATTAGCGCCAAAATAACCAGTACCATGATATTTTCACATACCCTGCTTAGCTTTCGTGGGTGCCATAGAGTGGTTAGTCCAACGGTTGATATTTTGGTTAATTTAAAACTAAACAATGTGATGCAATTCAATGAATAATGTAATTCATCAACACGTGACTCTTACTTCGCTTTCCTGTGTAAAATTAAAACTATATATATATATATATATATATATATATATATATATATATATATATATATATATATATATATATATATATATATATATATATCTGAATAGATATATACATATATATTTCCATTTTGCGCAGCTCCCAATTTGCATTTTGGCAGGCACATGAGGCTGGTACAGTGAGCACTCCTATAAGCCAAGTATCCAAACATGAAAGTCCTATCCTAGAGATAAACTTAAAGGGATGCAACCGGAAAATACAAATTTGCCTGAAAAGCTGAAATTTAATTTCTCGTTATATTCACAAAGGATATATATATATGTATATGTATATATGCAAGAAATTAGAGTCCACAAACATTTATATAATTGAATTCGTAAAGATTATCATTGTTGTATAGATCTTTGTTTTTACCACATAAACCATGGAAATCATAAAACACCACAATTCCAGCAAGGGATAGTCATGTCTCAAATATTTCTTCTTGATTCCGCTTTACTGGACATTTTCGAAGAAAACCTTCATAGTAAGTTATTAAATCGTCATTACAGATGATGGGCTACAGATGAACCATACATTAGAAAAATTAAAAAAAAAGGTTCATGGAGCAGAGGACTCCAACACAGAGTAGTCTACCTTACAATCACACAGCAATCGTATGTTTCGAAATTATAAGAACTTGAAACGCCAAGAATATATATGACTCACTGTCCATGCCACAATTAAATGCGTTTTGCTTTTGTGTATGGAACTACTGGGTCTAAAACCCTCAACCTTTGACAACCTTTTCTTAACCTTTGATAATCAGGTTGAGTGTGAATTTGTTGTGTTGGCGTTCTTGTTTTTTTATTTCTTTATTTTTTTTATTATTTTTGTTTTTTTCTTTTTGTTATTTTTTATTAGTTTTTTGTTTATCGTTACATATTTCTAGCAGCCAATAAGATTTATTTTAAATAGTTAATGCAAAGACAGCTTTACATTGTCATTGTGTAAAGAAAACATACTTCCTACTATACTTGGGTCTCTTTTTTCATTGACTCTTCAGGATTTATTAATGTAAGACACTCATTTACCTGTAGATTAAAATGGACGAGTACTTCCATTGAATCAACTTTGTAGCAACAATTCAGCTGCCAAACAATGAAAATATGAAACCTCTTGCGGAAATTGGAATGCTGCTCTACAATCTGGAACCACTAGGGGAAATAATTGAAGCTGCCAGCTGAAAGTTTTTACATCGGGAAAGGGAATACCAAGAAATTTAAGCCAGCTGCTTCAATCTAAGATAAAAAAAAAACTAATGACGAAGAATACTCAAAAGTTAGTATTTGTTCATACTTGCATGTGCGTGTAAGTGAAATGAAATGACAGTAATCAAAAGAAATTTATGAGTGAAATAGTAGTTGTATTTTCATAGGAAGGTAACAGAGGGCTATGACATTTCTGTCATACAATGTCACTTTCCTGTAAACCTTACTATTGGACATGAAAGACTGAGCACGCACCTGTAGAGCACTGTGTCACACATGGTCCAGGAGCACAACAGGTGGGAGCTGGTAGTCCAAATTTAGGATGTATTGCAGGAAGCCTATAGTCGGGGGGGGGGGGGCACAGGATTTGACACATTAAAAGAAGGAAAAGTCACGCCTGTAAAACACTTAGAGTCCTTAAAATTGGCATGCTTGGGGCTGGACTGGGTCAGCATGGGTTAATTGTATATTTGAAATCTAGAAGATAAAGACATATATTTGAAACTTCAGTCACTCGCCACAAATGAATAAACCATCATTCTCTGACATATTCAGCTACTTAGTGAAGCTTTGAAGGCGATATTTTATACTACAACCAGAAACCCTGACAATTATTTGCTCTGTTAAGATTCGGATTCTGTTTTTCAAGGCATGATAAGCACAATACATCCATACCAAGGGATGACAAGATTGGTGCTTCAACTGCTTACCCATAAAGAACATTTCTACTCAAATAAAAGTAAGGTGAAAACTTGCTTCTTGTAAACATATAAATATGAAATATTATGATATGATATGATTTTTGCACATTTTTTTTCAGATATACAATGGCAAAGATATTAGCAGTATTACTCAGTTCATTAATTTCCAGTGAACTCGGCTTGCAAAAAGGTATGATAACTCACTATGTAGATTTTAGTACAGTTGAAAATTCCTATTTGGAGCTACCGAGACAATAAGCATATGGTTCTAATGCGAGTGGTCTTAACTGGGGGTAAATTAAACTGAGGATGCAGAAGGCCGGAACTCTCAATTAATGGTTTTGGTTTGATACAACTGATCTCCTACTTGAGCTGTTCTTCCTGGAAACCCTACTCTATTCTTCTTCTCGACATAATTGATATCTTACAACAACCTGAAAGTATATTTTTGTGCAAACACTTGAAGTATCATGAACGTAAAATGACATAATTGTTTTCAATGTTATCTATATAGGAGCAATTCTAAGTATATATTCAATTGTTCTATTTATAGACTCCACATGATCTTGGTAATCAACTGAATGTCCAAGAGCATCGCATGAAATGTTTCGGTCATATATATATATATATATATATATATATATATATATATATAATATATATGTATACATGTGCTTTAAATTTTCATTACAAATCTATGTAAGCATGCGTTGTAAAATTATGCTGAAATGTGTCAGAAAGTATTGAAATTGACTCTGTCATCCAACCTTACTGGGTTGAAGTTGTAGATTGTCTAATATCATATGTTTTCTGAAAAGCCTTTACTTCCCCATCCTTGTGTGATCGATTGCAATTGATCATAACTGCTCTCATTTTGCTACCGACATCACACACTTGTGCCAGGCGATATAAAGCTGACAACTGTATTTTGCTCATTGCCACCTGCCAAGATGCATTTACCGCATCCATTGAGCAGCACGTTAAGTGAAAAACGTTTAAAATGAGTTACATAATTTACAATACTATAATCAGGTTCCGCAAGGATTATATGTGACACATAAATATATACCACGGTATCATGCTTATGGGTTCAATCATCATTTTCTAGAGTGTGATTTAAAAAAATAATATTAGCCCACCGCTTATGACCTTAACCTAAAACTAGATCCAGTGCATACGTCTGGGGGGTAAATACCGAATTAAGCATTCAACAGATAAACTTCACATGGCTGGGGAGAGGGCTACTGTTTTTGCTCACTGAGATCACTGTTGATGATCACTCGATATGTTCCCCACCAACAACACTCCCTTATGGTAGAAAAAAAGCACCTGACTGTTAGTCGTGTGACATTGTGTATTTGTTTAAGGTAATGGGAAACTATTGACCAGCTTTACCATTGTTGTCAGATATGTATGCGTGCAAAGACCACATGTATTGTACAAAACCAGTTGGCTTTTTTGGCTTTTGTTTTAAATTTTAAACACACCTTGGGGATAATCTTGCGATTATATCTCAAAAAGCCTGTAGAATTTTTTTTTTTTATTGCAGATGGACCTAAGAATAATGCATGTGATTTTGGAAAACCACCTTAACTTGAACATGTAGGGAGTTTTATGACCTTTCATAGGAGACTGTGCGAGTAGAACACAGGAGGATGTTTGACCTGCCATACCTACTTGAAACATTAAAGATGGTACTTGCATTTAAACACACTATTTTTGTTAACACCTTGGATGTCTTTAGCTGGGTTTAGCATATGTACAAGCCACAAGCTTATTCGTTGTAGCAAGCACATGACGAAAAAATCAACTATCCACATATCATTTTCAGATCAAAGGAGTTTTACAGCAGACCACATTGTAATTGCTTCATACATCAGATAAGATGATGAAATAATTAGTAATGTACTATTTTCGTCAATATAATGAAATGCATCCCAGATTTGGATCCTGAATGCTGATATACACTTTTGACGAGCAAGAATGAAAAAAACAAAAAACAAAACAAAAACAGCTGACTACCAGATGAATATTAAACGTGACATCTTGAGGTGTTCAAAGATGCACTTTCAGAATGTGACATTCATATTTATTGTGCACACTTTTTCGTACAAAAATCGGAGCCAGCAGTGTATCCAGATGAATTCCCCTTAAAACAAATTACACACAGAGCCAAATTCACTGTGCATGATTCCAGACAAAATTGCAGTAAATTGGCTGAGGGATTTACCTTTTCTGGTCAAGAAGTATTTTCGGCACTTTTCCCGATATTTGCTCAAGCATGCTGGGTCATCCCATCATAAAGACAGTGGGACCGCCCAACAATACAGGATTCAACATTGTAAAAACGGTAATTGCATTAAAAAAAGGAACCTTTTTGCACCCACTTCTGGTGTTTTAGGTGGTTAGAGTGCACATATCATAAGGGTAGTCTATATCCTTTGTAATTATTTTAGCAGACAGATTTTTCAATTCATCCTCCTTTAGACAGCCTACATACAATAGACATGATAGATGTATATGGCTTGGGGTCTTTTCATGTTTCCGACTGTTTAAAACTTGAGACTGATGATGAAAAATCACGAAACAATAATGGCCTATAGTTATGGGCAGCATAATCTATTGATGAATTCGTATCCTCATTTCATATTTTTTAACTAACAAAAATCCCCTTGGCCTATCCCGTTTTCAATATTTGTATATGGCGCTGACGGATACTGTCATTACTTTAGGCTGCAAAAATATCTGAACTCCATTTTTTTCTTACATCTAGTTCTTTGATGCTTATTTAAAACAAGATATGAATGGAAGCTGCAAACTTATCTGAATACAATTGATTGTGATTCTCAATTTTTAGGTGATAAGTTAATTTCTAAACTACTCAAAACTTATAACTCTCCACCTTTTCAACTGAAAATATAGCACCCACTTTAAATAAAATGTTTAAAAAGACAATGTATTTGTAAATTGCAAGTACCCTAGCACATAATCCATCAGTATTCACTTGATTTCAGATTCATGCTTGGCTACACATGCACTTATTCTAAAACAAAGCTGAAAAATGACTTTGCAAAGAAGTGTTTTGTAGTGCACTACGTGTGTGCCTTCCCTGTCCCCATTTATGCGCTCTTCCTAACATTGTTTTCTTTCACTTTACAATGACACGAGTGGATGATTTGGACAAGAACAGGGATACTTAAGAGTATAAATTGTGGCAGAGCTTAAGATCAGGTATTGGTTCTCCATCAGCTTGCAAACCTGCTGGACGAAACATGCCAAGACTGTCAACTGTAGACCGGGCTAGAGCTGTTGGCCGAATTGAGGCTGGAGAAAGCTGTCGTCCTGTGGCAAGGGCCCTTGGTGTAAACCATCCCACCATAAATGACCTGTGACAGAAATTCCAACGCACTAATGATGTAGCCAACTTGCATAGGCAGGCAAGATCAAAAGTGACTACCAGGGGCCAAGACCAGTTTATCGTCACAACTGCTCTTAGGTCTTGAACAACTACGAGCACTGATATTCGTGACAGGCTCCATGCTGCTTATCCATATCAAAGAAGAATATCTGATCAAACCATAATAAATAGGCTACATCGCCAAGGTCTCAGATCCAGATGCATGGTCCAGAAGCAGAGCCTCTTGCCTCGCCACAGGGAAGCCAGGATGGATTGGTCAAGAAGTCACCTTCGCAAATCCAGAGCAGAGTGAGCTAATGTCTTGTTTATAGACGAATGTCCCGTCTGTGTCCACAATAAAGACGGGTGAGTGAGGGCTTGGAAAAGAACAGGAGAAAGACATGCTGAATGCGGCCTCAAGCCCACTGTGTCCCATTTGGAGGAGGCAGCATCATGGTGTGGGGAGGCATATCAGCAGACGGAAAGACAGAGCTGGTATTCATTGATGGAACCCTGAATTCCAGGAGGTACATTACTGACATCCTACAAACTCACGTTATCCAGTATGCTGGTGCCATCGGGGACGAGTTTGTGCTAATGCAAGACAACGCCAGACCACATGTGTCCCGTGATATCCAGAGCTTCCTTGCTAATGAGGGTGTTGAGGTGATGGAGTGGCCAGCCTGTTCCCCGCATCTGAATCCGACAGAGCATGTCTGGAGTCAGCTGAAGCAGAAGGTATACCCTCAGATGAACGCTGCTTCAACTATTGATGATCTGTGCCGTTTAGTTCAGCAGGAATGGGACAATTTGCCTCAGGCTTACCTTCGTAAGCTTGTATACAGCATGAGGAGAAGGGGCCAACAGTGCCATAGCAACCGAGGTGGTTACACAGAATATTGATTTAACCATGGTTCAACAAGCATACTGTGATGCGTTGATGATCAAATCATTGAGACAAGTCTTCTGTGATAAACAAAAACTTGATTACCCACTTCAGGTTTCATTGAATCTAATGTTGCGAACTTCAAATTTTGACTTTCACTGAAAACAAGTCATGTGCAGTGAAGCATGGACTCCTTAAGATGGTCATTTTTTCTGTTAACGCTGTACCAGGAGTATGAAGATGATATATATGATACTAAAATTCCAAAATATCTGTTCATTATTTAATTATATACAAGCAAATAAGGGGAGAGTTAAAAGTTTTGAGTAGTTTATTTCTATTTGTATTTTCATTGGGAAACTAATCAGCATTTTAATGGGCTTTCAGTCATTATGCAAAACTTCACTCTCCTAAATTTTAAATTGCGGTGTATGCCATACCCGACCCCTCTGAAAACTTATATCTTATGATATTTAAATATTATATTATATTATATTATATATTATATTAAATCTGATTTGACAGGCGAATCCGATATGGTATCTAGCTAATACTTGTGTTCTTGCTTTACATATTTGAATGTTCCTCTTCCAGGATCGTAATGCCACGGTAGGCAATTAAGGTTTATTTTACCCAACATGTTATGTTTCAGCTGCCATTACACTTTAGGCTAGAATCCTCGCAGTTGCGGTAAAAAGGGTGTAGCAGTATTAAACTGGTCAGGGGATATAAATCAAGGGAGACCCATTAAATCCATCCTCGGAATGCAGTTTTTTCTTTTTTAGATTTTCTACCGAATTGTCCTAAGATTAGCCAATTGGTTTGATAAAGACACTGAATGTAGTCCACAACAAAGGATGTTAGTCTCAATTTCTGAAAATATTCGCACACCATGGCTTCTAATATCTTCTAACTTTCGTTCAAACGATTTTTTTTTTTTGAATTTGGAGATTTACGAGGCAATAAGGTTATGTTAAAAGAAAAATTGTTCGTCAATCAGGTTTGGTCTTATTTTTTCGGACTCACCGTGTAAAAGTATCAACAAGAAAGAACAAAAGTATGGAATCATTCAATTTATTCATGACAGTCCTATATGCCAGTCAAATAAGTTGCATCTGTAAAAGAGCAAATATTTCTGTAATATTTGATAGTTTTATTGAATATTTAGTATGTACATCTTTTTGGTCAGAGGCATGTTCGGATGTGCTCCCTTTACAAAGAGTTTTCTGTCCTGGAAGAAACAAGAAAGATTGTGTAAAAAACGGATGCTGCTGGCGAAGACGGTACGGATGTTACATTAAGCGACGTATGCCAGGTAATATTTCTATCTTGACCACACCCACTCAATTTACATTTGATTCCATAACATGTACTCAGTTGGCCCCATCAAAGAATCTTTCCGTCCACTTATGTAAATAATTCTTTCACTCACAGACTCAGCTTATTTCTCTAAACCACATCAAAAGTGCAAAACAATATCAACGAGACAATTATAATGCAATGGTGATAATGATGGTGATGACGACGACGACGACGATGGCAACAACAGTAATAACGAGGACACAACAATAATATGAAAAAATCCTTATTGGATGAAGCAGCATCGTTACTAAGAGGTACCATCGCGTCAGAAGAACGCTCTCTACATCGAAATAAATTGAATTTTTGAAAACTGTGTATCTTTATTTCGTTTAAAAATGGTAATCACAGTTTAAAAGCAATGACAAGAAAAACATTATCGTGTGCATACTTGATATAAAGGTGCAGTGAAGACTTTAATAGAACATGATTAACTACATCTTTATTTCAGTAGTCCTCAAGATTTAGCTCTGATTGCTTATGTCTTACAGGTTGGGTTCTTAAACTTGATTTGTAGCAGACACACTTCTCACAACCACACCGATCAAATGCCCACAGTTGCAAAAAACAATACTGGTCAATCACCAACTGTTTCTGACATACTCTGCAGGTCTAAATTGTATGGTAAATTGTCCGATAAAGCAATTTGACATCTGATTATAAAACTGTAAAATTAAGTATCCTGGTAGGCTCCTGCACGAAAACAATACATTCAACACAAACATATATCGTTACTTATATATGAATAAAGCTACCCATGCGTTTTGTAGTCATTGATGGTTTCTTCCAACCAAGATCAACGATGAAGATGGGTTCCATTGGGCACGCATATATAAGTAAAACTGCTAACGTGTATGCCTGTGCAAAGCATTGTCGAGAGGACATAAAGTGTCACTTGTTTCTTTTCCAAGATGACAATAACTGCCGTATCATCAAAACAGCTTATATACAGACTGCCCTGCCGGTTTCATATTATTACTTGTATGCTAAAATAGGTGAGTAGTTATAGAAATTTAAAACCTGTTTTGAACCTGTGCGTAAGGTTGTTTCATTCAAGAGGATTTTTGTTTATTACATATGTTTTTGGCAGCAGTATATTCAGTTCAATATTCTCTAAGATTCAATTTCATTCTGCTTAGCTGTAAAAAAGCATACAATTAAATACATTTGCGTGCTCAGATACTTTATTTTGTAATATTCCTTTTTTAAATTAATATATTTGAGGTAAATCTACCTTCCGAATTGAACCCCGAAGCAAATTCTGTGCAAACCGTAAGTGTAGTAATGGAGGTGTGTGTTCAATTGCTGAAAAAAAGAAGTTTTGTTCATTTACTATGAACTTCAATTTAACCGCCCCTATAACCATACACAGGACTTATATAGCTACGTGTATCATATCTGAACATAATTATATTGGGTGAATGACGAGATAAGTGTTTCCTATCATTCTTGAACATGCATATATTTCAATTTTTGGCAAGAGTCTCATCACTGGCTGTTGATATTTTGGGATAGCTGTAAAATCAAATAGGACAAACATGAAATCCTCTACTTCTAAATTTGTCTTACATCAAACATAATCTCTCTCTCTCTCCCTCTCTCTCTCTCTCTCTCTCTCTCTCTCTCTCTCTCTCTAAGACTATGCTATTGCAATAAATTCTGTGTGTTGTAGCTGTGTATTAATATTGCATGTCGGTAAACTTTCCTTCCAAGCTAGAGGCAATGGAGTGTGAACAAGTGTACCAGTATACGCTAGACATAAGATCTCATGTCTCCGATACTGACACAGACTTTGCCCAGTTTGGCATGAATTATAAGTGTTTTATTTTATTCATAGTTGTACGTTTTGCATGACCTAGGCAACCATGTTAAGTGGATTTGTCTTTGGAATACACATATACCGTAATAGAGGATCAGTCTAAAACATCAATGACCTTTCTGCCGTTGCCTGTCACAAGTTAAGAAATGGAATTCTTCTGTAATGCCTTATTTGGATTTATTGTCTAATCAAAGTGTTATGTTTTGTAGCTCCTTAAAATATGCACGATACACAACTTCAAAACTATGAATGTTCTGTAATTTTTTACCTTTTTCCTCGAAAGTTCCAACTGAGACTATATGCAGTGGTGGGATCTTAGAATAGTGGTCACTCATTGGCCTTGTAACATTCACCCGTGTAAGGGTGTTCGATGTTTTATGTGTAAGTTGGCATCTGGTAACATAGTTAATTATTATCATATTTGTTATTACCAAATCAGAGAACACATGCAAGCACACAATGTTGGGACTTGAGTACATGGGCTATGAAAATCGAACTAAAAGTGGAATATTATGTCAGAGGTGAGTTTTTTTTATTCTGCTTTGTTTGTTTGTTTGTTTTTTTTTTTTTCTTTTTTTGTTAGCAAAACACGAATTTTTTGTTTGTGTTTGTTACCAACACACAAATACCTATATATTCATTCAATAGGCACCACAATCGCAAACATTCGAGTCTTTTCACAATTTATGGTGCGCTTACTAATTTATTAGATTATATGTTTGATTTATTCGTTTTTTACTGTATTATTATTATTATTATTATTATTATTATTATTATTATTATTATTATTATTATTATTATTATTATTATTATTATTATTATTATCCAGAATTCATATAAATGACAACTTGAAACCCACAAAATTTCACGTTTGAATATATTTTTTAATATATGGTGTCTCTCTTTCATATCAAACTAAGGAAATATATAAGAGATAGGGATATATATATGGACTTCTGCTTCAAAATAGGTAACGACAAGGACGAATATAGAAACTTTTGAGTTTGGCAAACGGAATCCCCAAATATGTGACCTTGAGGTACAAGGAAAGGAGCCTCTATAGGAGATACAGTTATATATCTGTAATTATATTCAAAAATAGTTGATGACAGCACCATATATAGAGACTTTGAATTTGGCACACAGAATCCCAGAATGCGTGATGTTTTGTTACAGGGCATAGTAATGAGGAAAAAAAATCAAATCTGCAGGTGCTTGAAATTCATTCACAAAATGGCCTGCAAATGTAATGAATCAATTTGGGCAAGTCCACCATTCTCTCATGGTATGGTAGGTTTCGTGTCAGAAACATTCTTAAATGTGCCTAACTGCATTTGTGTGTATTTTCTTTGTTTAAGATGTCATTCAAAAGCCGGTAAGGAAGGGTTAATACTCAGTATCGAGTTTTCTGTTTCTGGGCATGCTAGTTATAATGGCGAGTGTTGTAACAATCCATACTCATATATGTCAAGAAAAAAAATAAAAACCTGCCTTCTTTTTTACTGTCGGCTTGGTTGGCTGACAGGTCGGGGACACCAAATGGTGATATACGTACATCGTCTCATGTTATCATTGTCACAGGTGATAAGTTTTGGGTTTTAAGGTGCCAGCCCTATATATTTTTGGGAGAAAAATATATATAAAAAAAAAACAAACAAACAAAAAAAACCAACTAAAGTTTGTAGTTAATAAATACCTAAAAGGTTGAGAAAACCGGGTTGAGGTCATGAGTGCCCTTGTCTAATGGCTGCCTGTCACAAGTGAAAAGTAAAATCTATTTTTTTGCTTTGGTATTAGAAAGGTGCATGTTGATTTGACGGTAAGTATTGTAGTTCTGTCTTCTGCTGCAGTTAAATTTGCTAGGATTGTTCGTTTGGAATTTGTGAAAATGTGAAATGTTTTTCTCCACAATTCCATTTATAAATTAATCTGTTCGGATATTTGATTACCTTTGCAACCCAACAGATGGAAATGCGGTCTCTTGATTTCAGATGGGACTCACAGAGCCCACACAAACATAAAAAACTGACCAACACAAAAAACACGTATGGAATACATGGGTTTACAACCCTGAGATCGATCAGTAACTACTGTAGGAATATGGACCAGGAACCTGGTGGCCCATGGTGTTATACAGTAGACCCAAAGAATCGGTGGGAATATTGTCCCGTGCCATATTGCAAACAGGGGGGTGAGTATAGTGGCATAGCTTCTGCCTAACTGCAATCAAAATGATAATCACTTGAATGGTTAGCATGTACTAAACATTGGAATATATGGCTTGCTTAGTCGAAACGTGTCACAACAATGCATCTGGCCCTATGATCACAATGGAGAGATATCTGGGAAACAATAGCGAAGGTGGATTAAAATATTTTTTTTGAAAATCACTTGAACATGCGTGTGGTGTCAGTGAGCATTCTCCCGTATGGAGCATTTGTAACGTGCATCAATCATTTGGTTTGCATTGGTGTACTTCCCGAGGTCCACTTCTTCACATGTCTGAATATGTAATATGGAAAGCTGTACCTTTGGCAGCAATCAGATATAAGTAATTACTTTAAAAAAGACTGCACCACTAATTTTTACCGATACACAAATACATTCAGGTTAAAACCATCTGCTTCATTTACAGTTAAAGTGTCATTTCACATGGTCTAGGCTCACAAGGCTCGTTGCTGGTTTGCAAGGCTGTGTATTTAATTGCATAGTTGTAACCTGTCTTGAACAGTCAATATTTTGACTTGTGCCCAGGCGCTTAAGTGTCATTAGCCTCATTCAACACGTCAGGATACAGGGATAAACTACACAATAAAGCGTTTCTTATCATTTAATTGGCTCGGTATCTGCTGAAGAAATTTATTGTACAAATCCTGCGTCCAAGTAGTAGGCAACCCTCTCCTGGAACTATGCTGCTTAAACGTCCGCTGCTCCGAGCATGCACGTATTCTTTGCTAGTCTCTGAGTTTTGACTGGTTGGTATATTGCATCGTCAAGAGTAATATTTATCACGTTGAGTCATGATGGCTGCTTCCAAAACGCCGTCCGTTGAAATAATATATGTTTGACAAATACTGTGGCACCCAGGATAATATTTATGACACTTCTTACATAAATTTTATGTACAAAACCTGGGTCCAAGTAGTAGGCAACCCTCTCCTGGAACTATGCTGCTTAAACGTCTGCTGCTCCGAGCATGCACGTATTCTTTGCTAGTCTCTGAGTTTTGACTGGTTGTTATATTGCATCGTCAAGAGTAATATATATCACGCTGAGTCATGATGGCTGCTTCCCAAACGCCATCCGTTGAAATAATATGTTTGACAAATACTGTGGCACCCAGGATAATATTTATGACACTTCTTACATACACAGACAAGACAAATTTATGCATTAATTTCTATGATGCAAAGAAGATAAAATGAATGGCAGTGTGGTTTAGCTCTCCTTGTAAAATTAAAGAACTTTGAGTTTGACTTCCGCTGCTACGGAGGTACCTCCCCACCCTCCCTCAACGATGTTTATCAAAATTGCACACTGGCTGTGCGGGCAATGAGTCGTATTTTCATTTGGTACATTGAATGATTTATCCTTCCCAGACTGCATAGTTTAGTGCAGGTTATTGTTTCAGGTTTCTAACACAGTGTTGTCATAGCAATTTGGAAGTCAACGGGGCAGACATATACATTAGGTTAATACTGGCCCTTGATTTTCCCAAATATGCTTACTCTAGAAATGTGGATATATTTGCAACAAGTGTTTTCATCTTGTCAGTTTTTTGTAGTCATTTAAATATCACCATAGTTAAGTAGACAGAGGATGTGTCGTCGTGTTTATGTATTGCACGCAGCTTTTTCTTGAGTAAGATGCACTTAAAACACCCCTTTAGTGTCCGCGACATATGTCAGTAACTTCTGAGTTTAAACATAATCAATTCACAAACACCTGTAAATACGGTCTGAGGGCCTGGCCAACACTTTGATTTTTATGCTTACTATATATATATATATATATATATATATATATATATATATATATATATATATATATATATATATATATATATATATATATGTATGTATGTATATATATATAATAAGATCAAATAGCATTCAAGCCCTAATGGGTCATAACATGTAGAATGCAATATATTTTAATCTTCAAATAAATGTGAGAAGTGTAGCATATTGTTTGCTTTATGTTCGAAATTTATTTTTATTATTTACAGTAAGACTTTTATTGAATAAAAGGGTAAGAACCTATACTATTAAAAGTTACATCAATTTGAAAAACGGCAAGCCTGGTTTACGCTGTGTTTTGTATAATATGTGGAAGGTAGTAGTACATAGGAGATCGGGAGTGGGGGGACCATTTTTACTAACGTCACTTGTGGACATTTGCATGAATCAGCATGAAACATGATGATATGATGCATCACAAATGTCGTTTGTTTAAATCGATTGGCATTGCAAATATTTACCGGGGTGAAACACATCGACAGAAAATGTGGTATAAACTACTTATATGTCGAAAGGGTTAAGTTCTAATGAAGAAATTGCCTATACATGCCAAGTGTATTTTCCACTTTCTGGGTCATAACTTTGAATAGCGAACATTGAGGTTAACCAAACACGCATTACTTTTCAGATGTGATGTCAACTTAAGTGCTATCCATGTGATTTAATTTGTCCAGTAAATCATTTTCGCTGATGACGTTGTCAGGTCGAATGCTACGCAAGTAGTGTGTAGGGTTTTCTTACATTTTCGGTGTACCAGTGTATATATATATATATATATATATATATATATATATATATATATATATATATATATATATATATATATATATATATATATATATATATATATCATGGGACACACAATGAGAGAGAAAGAGAGAGAGAGAGAGAGAGAGAGAGAGAGAGAGAGAGAGAGAGAGAGAGATAGAAAGAGAGAGAGAGAGAGAGTATAGAGACAACACAAGAAAATCGAGGGTGGCCTGGCATAGGTAACACAGCTTGGTATTATTGGATAGTTGTATGTATGTACCTTATTTCTTTAGTGAATCTTTGCGACTTCCAAGGCGGAACCTGCGTAGAGACGCACTGTTGTCCCAACCGCCACTTTGCTGAAAAGATCTGCTCAACTGGAAAGGTCTGTTGTCTGCAGAAGCCAAACTGTAACTGGGAGGAGCAACAGAAAGGTACATGTATTGTATGGCATTAAGTTGTAACTTCTTCAAACAAAAATAAATGCATTTGGTTACAAAGAGCATAACTACGAATTATTCTAAATAGAAAGGGACCTTTTGCTGCAAAAGGTGTGCCTTATCTGCACTATTAATTTTAGTGGTTTTTATAAACATCGAACAACAGGATTATCCAACCACAAATTATAACCTATGTAAAGGAATTGGGTGAAGATGTTGCGTATATTCTAGACACGGAAAATGGAATGTTAACAACTAAGCTCGCCAGTTAATCGCACCAGTCAGTTATAACGCATTGTTGAGCAATTAATAAAGTAAAAATAAAACAAGTTCACTTCAATGCAGAATGAATGCAACATCGTTTCCCAACAAACATGCCTGAATACACAATTCTTTGCCAAGAGTAGGTAATTACTTGACAAGTTTGTCATCTTCAATTTATTTTTTCTGAGTCAAACATTGATGCTACAAGATTTATAAAACTAGTTTCATGAATGATTATTTTTCTTTCCAGTACTACGCCATGCAGGTTGGCCGGAAGGCAGCTATGGTATCCCCATGACTTTCTTCGGATGCCCTATTTCTCCTACTACAACATGGTTGAAGGGAAATGTAGTCTTTCGATTACCATCAAGCCAAACCTACAACAGATCAATTGAGTACCATCAAAAAGGACCAGAATCGGAGAAGCTAATAGGTTTGAATTTCTGTATGAAAAAAGATGAATTTTCTTTCAACAACCCACCATGGCCAATGGGGACATATTGTATCTATGCATTTGGAGATTTATGTCCACCACGTAAGAAGATATACTTGCTGCATATATATGTCAATTTCTGGTGATTTTTTCATAGAATTATTATCAACATTGTTACTAAAATAGTCAAAAATAGGCCAGAGATATATGATGTTAGTGGAAGGACCTGCCATGAACATTGGTCATAATTTTTAATACTATTGTGTTTACTTTATGTAGAATTTACGCCAGGAGAGATTATCATTCCTTTAGCCGATGGATTACAGGTGGATCTTTCGGGTTTTACCCCAGCAACTATCTCAAAGAGTAGAAGGAAAACATTTCAAATACGATTTTGCTGCAAGGATAACAAAAACCAAACAGATCCACTGGAATTTCCAAACGTCGATGCATTCTTATTAGTCCAGGTGATGTTCATAGTTTATACACCGATGATCATATGTATCTATTATTTGGGTGCCTGTATGCAGTGACGTTACACAGATATTGTAAATAGACAGGATCTCTGGAGACGAAGTGTCATTGGAATGGGGGTTCATTCTTGAACAAGTAGAAAAAGAAACTATCACAGCACCATGATACAACTGGCCTTGCCATATGAGTGATATATGTATATGTGCAAGCGTAAACGTAGTTTGCTTGGTCAGTTCTGTAAATGAAGACATAGCTATATTGTTGAAGTTGAAAATAGATTTAAGTACAGCTAGATATGTAACACAATCAAACAAGCTTATTTCATATCGTAACTGTAGATATCATAAGGACCACCTGTACAGTAGAAAGTATAGTATAGCAATATCAAAAATAGAATGTCCCTTCTATTCGTAAGAGTGATTAATCCCTTTCATGGAAAAATGCACATAATTCTACACTAAGTGTACAGCTATCCACGAAGCACATTTGATTAAGCCATAAAAAAGGAGTCCTCATAAAGCTTCCTTCACCCAACTATGCTATCCAACACAAACGAATTTCCACATATCCATACAGGCCAGGACTGTATGTGGTGGCTACCTCAACGAGTAAACAGTCATTCAGCAGAACACACAATGAACAAGTGAGTGACCATTCTACTTCCAAACATCAAACACGTGCTGACAATCCCGTGCTGCGGGTTGAAGTGCAGCAGTGGAGCTTGTGGTTGCCACTCATACCATTCCTCATGTACGTTATGCTGCAACTGTTCTGGGAAAGAAAGCTGCCGCATTATGTACACAGACTGGGTGAACCCAATGATAGTGGTATTAGGGATGATGTGAAAAAAGAAGACGTTAAAGTGCATGAAGATTTTCAGGGCAAACTATGTTGTGTACACTTCAGCCAAAGATACCCGACGAAAAGCCATTTCGTAGGGTGGTTTTAACCCCCTATTTCTCCTTGCAAGCCTTGGCAATAGGGCTCAGACTTGAACCGGACATAAAAAAACATCCAGTAACTCAACCGAGTTGCACTTATGTAATCAATGATAAAGCACTTTAGTCAATAGACTAGGGGCTCCTAAGTTTCCTTTTCAAATTTAAAAAGCAATGTGGTTATTATGTTAATTTTGAGAAAATGCTATACTGAAATAACACATTCATCATAAAAATTGGGTGACAGAAAGTGAAGTTTTGCATCTGTTTTGTACCATGAAGCAAAGGAAACTGGACACGGAGAGGTGCTCTAATAATTAAGAGAAAATGACAAACTGGCTGAGAGTGCGTGCACAGTGATGAGCTTCTAGCTTCAAACGGTGTTGGACTTGGGTAGGGAAAAGAGAGATGGGGGTACAAAATTATATTTTCTTGGTAGATGAGATGTACACATCATGGGATGAAATTAGGAGGCAGCTGCAGATGAAAATATGTTCAGGATATTTTTTTCTGGTACTAACAATCATTGAAGAGTGTGTGTAGGTGTAACGTGGATATTGTAAAAGTATTGATATCTTTTAGGAGACATATATAACCATAGCCACATTGCCAGTTATTGAGGTATGGGTGAATATTCCTGAAAGTAAAATCAATGTAATTATCGTACAATTTAGCATTTCTGTTTGTGACTTTGCTTTTCTGTGTAAGAATACCCTCAAATCCCTGATGACAGATGTTCAGGTCATATTTCCCATGTCATGCCCTTTGACAGAATTGTCTGACTTTGAACTTCACATTAATTTAAAAATGAGTGCCGTACACAGATTCTTAGCAAATGAAGTCATATTAAAAAAACATTATAGAGCATTCTGTGGCAATTGTGCCAAAGGATAAGTCGCCGGGAACCTCCAAAATTTGCTGTGATGATTTCAAATGAGCCAAATTGAGGTCATTTGGGAAAATTATGTGGCAATCTGTTTTCATGTAAAGCATGTTTACAGAAACGTTTTTCATTCACGAAACCATTTGCATAAAATATTATATATTACACAGGACAAAAACCCATCAGCTGATATGGCTTGTGTCCCTATAATGCTCAGAAACCATAATTCACTATTTGGATTATTAATTGCCCTCATGGTGCCCACAGTCACCAGTGAATATTTTTTTCTGATTAAAAGGTAACCGGTGTTTACCTAGCGGTTAGTTTTAACAGGACAAGGAGATCAGAAAAACTGGATGATCATTGATTTATATGTCTGGTTTGAAACCCGATGCTATTCACCAGAAATGACGCTAGGATTTGAGACTGGAATCTCATGAGGTATTTTTCAAGCTACTTTTTAAATGTTGCAAAAGCGTTACTCAAATTTAGCTCAACAGATTTGAATGACGCTAATGGTTACAGAAACACATAAAGGAACCTTACGGGTGGGTTTCAGGTTCGGCGCATAGCAGATTTAGGGTATTAATTTAAGTAGCCAAAAGTAGAGGAAATTTTTGCCGCCTGGTTTACTCACAATATTTGCGAAACGAAAACATTTTAGGTTGACTGTTACCCAAAAGCTCGACTTTAATTCAACCTATGGGGAATAGGTTCGCAAATTTAAATGATTTTATGCTAAATAGATTTTTGTGAATCCTTCCTTTTAACCTCAAAAAATATCCACGTACTTTTCACAAGCTCTCAGTCACATATTTCAACGAGAGGTTTTATTTCAACGCATTACCAAAACATTCCATTAAACTTAATAACACATAATTTAATGGGTATGCCTACACACACACACACACACACACACACACACACACACATATATATATATATATATAAATGTGTGTGTGTGTGTGTGTGTATACACATCAAACAGCAGAAAACAGTGTGGGTCCATCCTGCTCAACAGTGTACCATTAGAGAGTACTCTCTATAGGTAACTACATTTTCAAATCTGCTGAGATGGTAGATCGGAGCTCTTCCTGTGCAAATAAAAAATCAATGTAAATTCGGTCGGATTTGTCAGGTTGATGTAAGGAATTTAAGTGTTATATGTTTAGTCATACTATTTTTAAAACCTGTTTGTGAACCATGGCCTCGGTGTATATCTTCCAGAGTGAAAATGTACAGTTAAGTATTTACAAGCACTGGAATTCCTATGTCTTAAAGGAATTTTTAAAGAAATTTAAAGAGTGTAAGTTTCAACCATCTGTCTTAGATCAATACTGCTAAGATGGAAATTAATACTAAAGGGTTAATTCACAAAATAAGCTCCTCTGATGTAACCTATATCAATTCTTTAAGTGATGATTGGAAAAAATAGCAAACAAAGTCAGATAATGTATAATCAGTAAAATAACAACTGAAATTGGCACATGAGGGGCTCATTATTACGACTCCTGGGCGTGTAGCTTCAACACATATGTTCCTCTAACAGGTCTATTTTTTATTTTGAATAGTTGGAGTAACGTTTCCGTACAAAGGTTGCATTTGAGTACTCTCTACTAGGGATTCCTTAGGCCATGAACTCTGATTCAAAAATCTGAAGAACGCCATGTTCCAGAGTAAGGCCCAACAAGCACATGAGTTACAACAATGAACATGTGGCACCCATTGTACTATTAATGTTTGATTAGGTCACTGTTTGCACAGGGGTGCGACACCAAAGTAGTTCAACCGAATGCACTGTTCCCAAATGTTTTAATTGGACAGGTCATATCTGCCCAGTAAGAAGGATTTCCCGAGAAGCTCTAGTTTTGTTTCACCACAAGTTACCTCTCAGATCAATAAGAAGGGAAAACAGCTAGAGGAATCAGATAGTGCTAGTGAGCAGTAAAGTCATACCAGAGGATCTCAAACCAGCAAAAAGCCATTTGCCACTATCAAAAAAGAAAGTTTTTTAGACGATGAAGGCTGAATTATCTGAGGATAAAAATACTACTAGAAAACAGGGAAATCAACTAAAGGTGAGGTTACAGAAGTCAGAGGATGAGAACAAGTCAATGGAAGTTGAGCTGCTGTGTGTGAAGGCCAGTGGAAGGGTGTTGCGATGAGGGTAACAGTTCAGGAATGGGTCCCAGGGTGTTGATATGTTCGCGAATGAGGCCAGTATTTACTTCAAAATCAGTCAGTTGAATATTAATAGTGGTTGGTGTTGTTCGATCTTGCCCATGGGTATAGATTTTATCATGTATTTACTGGTTGCTATAATATTTCTTTTTTTCCCTTTGTGTTTTCTGGAGGGGGATTTTTAGAAAAAAATTGTGGGCCTCGATGGGGGTAGTCATTAAATATAAACAATATTATCAAATAGTTTCCTTTCATCGGAATTTGTAAAAAGACTAGCAAATGTTAGGTGATAAATTAAGGCAGTTTAGTGAAGAAACGATAAATAAAAGGGTGCCTTTGGATTATAAAGGTTATAGGTACCATCGGTAAAAAAGACGTTAAAGACAAGGTTGCCTAAGAAAATGTTTGATGTAGGTTGTCACACCTGGACATAGTTGTCATCTTTAGTACTGACATTTCTTGTTTGTATTGATCTGCTGGTTATAACGATGTTGTGCCTGTATCAGAAATGGGCAGTTTGATGCTAGATTTCTGCTGAACAAAGGCTATAGGTACCATCGGTAAATAGAAGTTAAAGACAAGGTTGCCTAAATTAATGTTTCATGTAGGTTGTCACACCTGGACATAGTTGTCATCCTTAGTACTGACATTTTTTGTTTGTATTGATCTGCTGGTTATAAACATGTGAGTATTTTACTGTTCCAGAATGAGCAGTTTAATGCCAGATTTCTGCTAAATAATGAAGTTTAACTTTTGCAAGGTTGTGGAAGTATGGGTTTTGGTAGTAGAATCATCGATAGTATTGTAGATGAATATAACATTGTTTGCTGTTTTCCTTGACATCATGGAGAATGTTATGTTACAACCTACTTAGACTTCACATAACCAATGAACAGCACAACTATTGATCGTGTATTTATAAACTCCGCAAAACAAATAACTCATTACTTTTTCCAAGTTAAAATATAAACCCTTGTAGTATAAATGGTCAGCAAATAAAACAATAAATCAAGAGCATTGTTATCCTACCATGTAATACAGAAGTGGTCAGTGGCTTTCAGATTAGTGGCTGAATACACGTGCATTGAATTTGACAAGGTCATAAGGTCAACATCACAAAAATGAGCGGTGTAATGCACACATTATTTTTCTTCTTTGGGCCCATTTGAGCCATCTTAAACAATGTTCTCTTTCATCATACGCTTACACTTCACACAATTTCTGGACAAAAACGTGGAGAAAAAAGGAAAAAAACTGTGGTAGTACTTTGTGTAGGGTATTAGTTTTTCATTAATGCTCAAAGCTGTAGAAATCATCATGTCAAAGCTTTCAAATTTGGTTGAGCTAGAGCTGTAGGGCGAGTTGAGGCTGGAGAAAGCTGCTGTTCTGCAGCCAGAGCATTTGGGGTGAGTCAACACACCATGAATGATCTGTGGAAGAAGATTTGTTCATACTAAAGATATGGCAGACTAACCAGCACGGAGAAGACAAAGGATCACTACCTGACAGCAAGATCAGTTTATTGTAACTGCTGCTCTAAGGTCTCAAAGGAGAAGAAATGCTGACTTCGAGACCAGGTACATGCAGTCCATCCAAATGAACATAGAGTGTCTGATCAAACCATAAGAACTAGACTCCATGACGAAAGTCTTCAAGCCGGAACATCAAGTCTCCTGCCTTGTCACAAGATGGCCAGGTTGAATTAGTCCACAGATCATATCTGTAGAGGCAGGGCGGATTGGACCAATGTTCCCTCAATAGATGAATGTGACATCTGCATTCATCATAACGATGGATGCATGAAGGGTTGGAGTAGGAGAGGCGAAAAGCATGCTGCATGTTGTGTGCAGCCCACTGCCCTTTATGACAGAGGCAGTATCATGGTGTTGGGTGGCATTCCCAAAAGTAGAAAGATCTAACTTGTGTTCCTTGATGGGTCACTAAATGCTGGTCGTTATGTCACTGACAAATTACAACAACACGTTATACCATATGCTGGAGCCTTCGGAGAAGACTTTATGCCAGTACAAGACAAAGCTAGGCTCCATGTTCATATGAACTAACGGACTTTCTAGAAAATGAAGGCGTTGAGGTTATGGGTTTGCCATCATATTCACAGGACCTGAATCCAATAGAACATATTTTGAGTCCCTTAAAGTGACAGATGTACCAGAAAGTGGATTCAGATTCAACTGCTAACAATCTCCACTGTGTTATTCTGCAAGAGTGGGGTGATTTGTCACAATTTATGGAAATTTGTCCATAGTATGCAGAAGAGATGTCAGGAGTGCCTTAACACTCATGGTGGCTACACTGAATACTGATTATTGCATGCATGTGTAGGAAATGTAATTTGTTTCTTAGTGAACTGTGATACTGCAATGATGATCTTTCACAGGAAACTTTGTTTTGTTGCTTAGAAAAAAAAATCATTTTGCCGTTTGCAGGTTCATCGCAATAAAGCCAAATTTTTTGCAAAAATGTTACAAAGACTTTCTTTTAAACACAATCGCGAGCAGCGGAGCATGCCCTTCTGTAAGCAATTGATGACAAGTCATGTCTGTTCTAAGGGTATTGAAAGTAAATTTTCATGACCATATATGTCAAAATATGTGTTGGTTACTTAACTATTTAAACGGAAAAATGTGGAGAGCTATATCTTTTGAGGGGTTTATATATTGGTTGGAAAAGTTTTGGAACTGATAATTTTATTTGAAAAAGTTCATATGACGTGTTTCGGTATTTTTGAACAATGATTTCAATCCTCAATAGCTACACACACAGACCTGGATCAGTTTTGCACATAGTGTGTCACTATTGTGTAAAAATGTTGTAACATATGTTACTTTTCGTTATAAGTAAGTGGTGGTACTTCCTTTGGTATCGCATGCATATGGCCCGTCGGTGGCCGGGGGGGGGGGGGGCAAGTTTTCAATCGGGGCAAAATGTATTCAACAGGTATTATGTGTTCACTGCTTAGACTGGGGAGGGCTCAGCTTATGACATCAACCTGATTGCAAGACCCTTCTCAGTAGTGGGTGGGGACTATTATTACATAATGCGTGAGAGCATAACGAAAAGTGAGCATGCAGCTGAATCATTGGCTGTCGATGGGTGGCATATATATATATATATATATATATATATATATATATATATATATATATATATATATATATATATATATATATATATATATATATATATATATATGTACATGCATATACATATGCATATGTGTGTATGTAGTATATCTCACATGTAGGGTACAGTACAGGCATGACCACAACAGACAGATCTGTCTCATTCTAAAGAATCTCTACATAATGGGTCTCATGTGTGGAACGATAGTGGGGTATTGGTCCACTTACTTCGGGAGTGTGGGGTACCTTGGACGTTTGGAACGTGGATGTGGAGCTGTATGTGCTTCGAGTTGTAGTGGACTGGATTATGGCGGTCAAGTGTGAAAATTGTGCGTGAATACTTTGAGATCTAAACGTGTAACGGTTTCTTAGATTCGGTGTAGAAGTGTTCATCGGTTTGGGGGGAGGGGGACGTTGCTGCCGTGTCCTTTAAATTGTAATTCTAATCTAAACTTGAAGGCTCAAATTTTGAATTTGAGTTTTAAAAATTTGATAATGACACACACGTATGTATGCAAAAACTATACGTTTATTTTTAAATGTTCATGTCCACTATGATTGAAGGCAATTTGAGTCACGATACAAAAGAAATATTCAGGTCAGTTATGTGATTGATAACCTTCACTGTATGTTATGTTTTTGTTCTTTGCTTGCCACAATGAAAATTGATTTTGGTTGAAGCAAAGTATACACATTTTTGAAAGGGCTGTGAAAGCTAGCACACCACATATATTATATATTTATAACATGTAGATGTACTGGTGTGCACTACCTTTGGTATGGCTCCTAAGTTGAAAAGTTCTGCTCAAATATGCAGGCAACAGAAAGAAACATGAAAAACCAGAATGGAAAGTTTGCAATGTCAAAGAAGAGATTACGAAATAAGACCCAAGACCCCCGTAAATTATCAAGATGCAATCACATTAAGGAAAGTTTTGCTCAGAGGTAGACAGTGAATAAGAGTGGGACGCACGAGGGACAAAGGTAGGAAATAAAATTAGTTTACATAAAGAAGGTGAACAATTATCTGAATACTCTTCCAGCATAAAGAAAAACTATATTTGGGCTACAAAACTTTGTGAATAGGATAAGTTAAACTGTGAAGGAAAACTAAAAGAATATGAGCTTTCAAGTAAATTAAGGCATGCATCTTTTAATAGGTCTCCTGGACCAGATTTTATGAGATGTTTAGAAACAAATGTAAAATGTTTTCTGAAATGCACCAAAATGCTCATTATAACAAGCATATGTTAATTGTAGCACAGAAGCACAGATATATTGAACTTTCACCAAAATCGACAAAGATATTTTACAGTAAAAAACTGAGACCTATCTCACTTTGTTACCAAGATTGCACATTTAAGGCAAAATACATAGCCTGTCCCTTGAAATAAGTATTCGTTAGATTAATAATTGGGCATCAAACATCTTTTTTTTCTTTTGGTTGTTTAATGATGTCCCAGAAATTGTGGTCAACACTAGGAACACAATCACAGCTTTGATTGGGTGTGTTGATGAAAAGGTTATACCACCTCTTCTTACACCTGTAGATTGAAAAAGCGTTGTAATATTTGGAGTGAATAACTATTCAAATAGTACTGAGACCATTGCGTGTCAATATCATTGTCTAAAATATTTTATGTTTCGTTCATCAATACAACGGTGTATTTCAGTTCAGCCTACAAACACCCAGCGTTGTACTATTAAAATTGGTTGACCGGCGAAGTCTCGCTCCCTTCCAGAGGCGTTTGTCAAGGATGTACTTTCTTCCGATGTTTCTTTATGTTCAAATTGTGGCTATTGCTGTCCACGTACATATATCGTTTAAAGGTATTACAGTGAATAAAACAAAATGCAAACCTTCCTAATACACAAATGGCACTTATTTTTCTGTATATGCTAACATACTTTATTTGGACAATTTGTTTAATTTAGTGAAACTATTTGAAGTTAGGTCTGGCTTACTACCAAAATTAAATAAAACTGTAGTGACACGATTTGGAAATTTAATGGACTCGAATGTTACATTTGCTAAGAACTTAAATTTACATTGGACGAATGCAACTGTTGTTCTCGTGGGAGTAGAAATTACACAGTAAGAGGCAAATTAGAAAAGTTAAATTATCCTTGAGTTGAAGAAAATAGCACAAATATTTAACTCTGGATATAAGAAATTTATCGCCCATAGCCAAAACTTTAATTATAAAACCTTAAGCAATGTCTCACCTTATGTATGTAATATCAGTTACTCCAAAATCCATAAGAATCTGTGACACAGATGATAGAAACTCTTTTTATTAACCCTTAATTTCTCTGAATTAGAAACGAGCTGGAATTAAGAGGAATGAGCGCATCGCCGATGTTTATTAACGCTGATTCGGAATCCAACATCCCCCCCCCCCCCCATTTTTGCGCAATGAAATGTGTCTAGCCCAAAAGGCAGATGCAGCATGGAAGCGAATTATTTTCCCACACCTACTACGTATGGACAAATATATTTGTTGGAATGTGATTTTCAAAAAAGAAATGTATAAATATATTTTATCAAGTTGCAGGTAATTTATACTTGTAGTAATTATAACTGCCACAACCCAGAATCAAAAAATGAAATTGAATAAAAACGCCAAGGTATAAATAATTCGTGAAAGTAGTGGAAAAAGAGTCAGTTTTGACCAAAATTATATAACAAAGGGGCTAAACTATGGGTCTTCTTTGTTAAACGCAGAATGGGACATTTTTATCATTTTCACGGTTTGCAAAGCAACATTAGGATGACAACAGGTGTTGTGTTATTAACTGGCTTTACATACGCGATTCCACAAAACATGGAGACAAATTTGAATAAATCAGGCAAACCTGAAAGGTCTGAAAATGAAAACAAAGCTGACGCAACTCAACCAATTTATAAATTACCCCGCCTTGTCCATACAAGCTATATAGTTTTTTCATAAGAGATCGAAGAAAGTGAACTGCCTTAGTAGAAGAATGGCATGTAAAACTGACTTTTCAAGTTCAAGAAGCAGATTGATGTGTGTATTGTTAATGTATATACCAAAACAATACGCAGTTTTTTACTAAGATTCCTCGAAAGAATTATTAAAAAGCAAAAAGGTAATAAACAAATGAAAAAATCACAGAAGATAAATGCTGTGTATTTTGTAGAAAATAAAATTGAGAGTGCTAAGCATTATATTTGTTTAGGAATGTAACCACACCCAGCGAATGTGCAGACAGGTTCCTATAACTTTGATGTTCTTTCTTGAAAAAGATTTCTGCATGCACGTAAATGTAAGAAAGCGTTACCCTGCCTTGCTTATTCTGTTAACTTAGGTGAAAAACCATTAAGGAAATACAAAAAGGCATTTTTGATCAATCTAACACATAACTTCGAATCAAAATACTCAGTTATTTGTGTCCTTGTCAGGTGCCGGTCTTTTCTTCGTACTTGGAGTCAGGTTAACACATTAAACCCTAATTAAGATGTATATGTTGCTTAAATCAGGTTAAGTGCAACATGGCTGCCAGAGTATAAATATGTGCTGTTGGTACTCGTGAAAAAGTTTGTTTGCAACCATGTACTGAAACCCTACGCTGAATATGGCAATTGCCCTTTTAAGTTATTTATTTTTTGTAAATACAATGCGTAGTTTTGTATGTATTTCTATATAGAAATCTGTTGTGCACACTATTGCCTTTATGTATGTTTGGGCACAAAATATGATTTCTTCATTGCAGTTTCAGTGATCAAAGTATCTCTTACCTTTTCAAATCTAAACATTACTGATGAAATTGGCTCAGATGGAGATACGGCACATGCCATAAATGCTTTTAATTGGGTTGCTGAATTTCTGTGGTCACTATGGCGATCAACACAGAGATTTAAATACGTTAATGATAGCAAGCTGCCTTTCTCGGGTTTGAACAGATATGGGGGAATTCCACTCTTCAGGACTAATACGTGTATATGTATACACTCCTGCAGCCTAGACATTTGAACAAAGAAGAGTAGAAGGCCGACGGATGAACAGTTCTCCAATCACACTTTAAATATGAAGATTATATACATTTATATTATACAAATACCCTTCCGTAAATAGGCACTACAGGCTGAATTGATGAAACTGCATTCGTACTAAGTTGACCGAAAATTTAAAAACACGACTAAACGCAACACAGCACGTTAGAGCATTTGAATAACCGCCCCCATTTGTAGAGTTATCGTGTTGATTTATAAGTAATTTAAGAGTAAGATCTTTTAAAACCTAATGTTAACACCACGCAACCTTATGCAACACCTTGGCCAGATTCTAATAAACCTCTACAAACATAAGGTAGATATTTCACACAAAACAACTTACCATTGCATTATGGTTCGTTTGGTGAAAATTACGCATGGTAATTTCGATATCAATTACACTATAATGTACTATTTGAAAATGCAATCATTTCTACGAGTCATTTCCTGCTGGCCTTTATTGTATTTATTTCTAACATTTAACAAAAATGGAGCATGGCTGTATTTTAGTTAGAAATTGTGTATATCATCACAAGACTTTAAAATGAAAAAAAAGATGCCTCTATTGGAAATTTTATATTTAATATAACCGCGTGAAGAGTGAACCCCGCTTTAGACGATGCAAACAGTCTATGCTCCCCACAAAATATTAAAAAATTCCTTCATAGAATATTTGTATAATTCCGTTCACAGAGAGGGCGTCACTGTCCAAACGTGGCTGGTATGCAATCACAGAGGGAATTTATATCGATGCCAATTGGATCAAACAATTCGGCTACAACTAGTGGAAGCCTCCCTTACGATTGTTTTGGTGGAGGGAACTTAACCCTTCACTACTGCTACTACGAAAGTAAGACAACACGTTTTCGTAATAGCATGTCCATTTATTTCTGCAGTCTCCACTTGCACAAGAGTTTCATTAGGCATAGAATTTACTTTTGAGTGTTATCAGACAATACTATTAAACTTTAATTGGGGCTCAGATATGTTACTTTGTGACAAGGTGCAAGCCTTATGGATGGAGTACGCGCATTATCTACTGGGGCAGCATTACTTTGATATTATGGAAGGCTGACTTCTACCAGGCAGGATATGAAATTCATACCTAAAAAGCTGCGTGAATAAGAAAAAAAAAATCATCGGTATTTGCAGTAGAAATTTCTGGGTCTGCCCTTTTCCCGAAAAAAAAAAAAAATAGAGGAATCTTGAGTTGTGACTGCTTTTAAAACGTTGGAGCATTACAGAGAAATATATGTTGGAAATATGGGGTCTTTCGCGTGGCCCTAACCTTGCACAGCAATTTCATACAGGGGTTATTTAATGTCAAGAGAGTCCTATGACAGAACTGGCAATGTTATCGGACGGTTGTAAAAAATACCTGCCAGAGACGAATATGGATGGAAAAAGAGCGTTACTGATATCAAGGCATGCTTCCTCCAGCATTGAAAAAAGGTGTGAATTACATAGTAATCAAAATATAGTTAAATGCATAATTTTGGATGTAAATTACCGCATTGCCAATTGAACCTTTGGGCCCGTTACTTTGACGGGGAATGAGAAGCATTAGGTGGGGTTATTGCACCATAACATCTAGCTAATTTCATTATTTCAGTTCTTTGTAACGCTATAGATGGATGATGAAGTGAAAAGGTTGATTGCAGTGGAATGAATGTAAAATCTTTATCATCCTATGTCAAAATTATGGAAGCTCTGTGGCTTCACATGCTTCTATTGCAACGTGATGATTAGGTTGCAATGTTGTACAGGTAGATTACAAACTACCTTTGCCTGCATATATACATGATCATAAACGTTATTGATTTACACGCGTAATTTCTGCTGACCCTGCAGACATTGGATGTCAGTGAGTGTGACAAAACACTCTTTTTATAAAGGTAAAACTAAATACTGTCTGGGAATTAGCGGAGTTTGTACCTGTTTGAGAGAGGGCCTATTGTGAGCAAGACACAAGTGCCTAATATGACCTATTTTCATGTAATTTGTGATTGTAGAGTGTAAAGAATCATTACCCGGAAAATTTGTAAGGCTAAAAACAGGGCGTTAAAAACGTGCATTACATAGAGAGTAGAAATAAAACAAAAACGAAAATCTGAAAATAATGCGACTGTGATTGATTTTACATTGGATCCAACTTGTACCAAAATTGTTATATATTCCTTCAACATCAAAATCGTTCTTACTTTTCAATCCGAAAGTCATTTGCGTGATATAATTTAACGGCCCAAGCATTTTAAATACGTGCCCATGGGTTTGTTCAAAGATCTCAGTCGTAGTCAGTGGTGTTCAGCGGCAATGGGCAAATACAGGAGGGGCCAACATTCAATGGTGTTGGTTACGGGTGGCCCTTAATATCACCACTG
This sequence comes from Hermodice carunculata, assembly GCA_964020975.1. Classification (NCBI taxonomy): domain Eukaryota; kingdom Metazoa; phylum Annelida; class Polychaeta; order Eunicida; family Amphinomidae; genus Hermodice; species Hermodice carunculata. Next base: position 65,437,664 of record OZ026623.1, read on the forward strand.
GCTACGACCGACGGAGCCAACACGTATCAAATGCCGCTCAACTGTCTTACTAGAAATAATTTTAGATTGAAACTTTCGTCACAAAGTGATACTACAATATATTAGCATACCACAGACTTTTAATGCCACATTGTTTCATGCCAGAACCAAGTGTTTGTTACTATCCAAGCGATATTGGAGCAAGTTACAGAGGATCCATCATGGTGACGTCAAAAGGTGTTTGCAGGTATTTAATATAAACACTGTAACCAGCTCTTTACAAGTTGAAATATTTAGTAGAATTTACGTTCTTATCAAGGATAATAACAATATATCGTTTTATTGTTGACTTGTATTTGCAAACTGTTTCACATGAAAGACGCAAGGTATACATACCGATAACTTTAGTTTCATCTTGTATCGATGAATGAATATGAAATGCAGCATGAAGGAAAAAATCTCTGTCCTGACCTTAGAGAGGTGCCAACTAAAGTTATTGTTAGGTTAAAGGGATTTAATGCCAGCAACTCTCAGCTCCAAGAACAATTTTGTCTGTTAAGCACCTTATATAAAATGTAAGCGGCAAATGTTAGGTTTACAGATTTACTGTATCAGTCATATAACATCTCAAATGCACCTGATGTCTAGGTTGTAAATTTTCCATTTGCATACAGAAAATGAAAAAGCAAAAAGAAAAAAAAGTTGCTGTTATTTCAAATTTGAATAGCCCTCCCTGTTTTGCTAGTTTCTGAAACAAGGGAATGGCAGGAAAAATAAAGTTTAATAATATTGACACTCTGACATTATAAGCTGGCGCAAGTGAAATATTATAATGCGTGTTAACTGAATTTACTATGTTAAATTCAAATTCATTGCATTTGTCATAAATTTTAACTTTTATTCACTGTTATCTTTATAGAATATTGTATTTAGAAACGAACACCTTTTATTGTTAATGTTTAATTGGCCGTGAATATGTCTGAATGCCAGCTTGAAACATTTACCATCAAATATCTTATAGGATTGCAGCTTCACCACAAAGTTTTACTTATGTTAGATTGCATGTAAATTGGCCATAAGGATTGCATTATAGGGACCCATTGGAAAGGCGATTGTCTATCTTAAGACAGAATCTCCAAAATATATATATACATGTCATCAATCAAAAAGTACAAGTCGACCAACTAATCATATTCAGATGCAGATTTGCCATCCCCCGCATCATTGAAAAATCCACAGCTGTAGGGGATAGGATCATTATTTGAATATCATTTTTTCATACATTTTTACAAATGAGTAACTTGACACCTTTTCGCTTATGAGAATGAGGATTATTGTGATTAGGGTTGAGAAGTCCGAAGATGAAATCTGTGTATTGGATTGTTTATTATTTGCCTAATTCAACAGTTTCATTAATATCTTTGACTCAGATAAAATCCAAGACCTGTAAATGCCGGATGATACTTCTATCTCCTCCCAGTAATTAGAGGGAAATTATCGTACCTTCTTTAAGCCTTTAGCCAGCAGAACTGAAAATTCTTTATCAGAGCAAAATTTGAAGCATGTTATGAATCAGAATATTATGTAGTTTCTGATGTCAGTAATTTTTGGGTCCAATGGCATGTACATCGGGAAATTTGAGGTCAAATAAAGATATAAAGGGCTCATGTTTCTTCAAAATAATACTCTATGATTCATTAAACTTTTCATTATGTGGGAGTCCTGAGTTGGTCAACAGGTCTAGTTACCTATGCAAACAGTATAAAACTGGTTACATATGACAATGATATTATTCGATGCATTAGCGCCGGGCGGAAAAACATATTTATTACTCTTACAGGCATTGGAAAACTTTAAGATTTGTCCAAGCAGTGTTTTGTGGTTGTTTTCATGTTAAATTTTCTTATTCGGCAAGTCAGGATACGTGTTATCTCACTTAATTATCCAATTTGACTAAAATGTCAAACTTATCATCCGTTGCAGACGTTTGACGCTATAGGCGAGAAAATAGTTATCAATATGTTGATTTCTGCATCTGGTGGAGCATATTAAGCTGAAAACGAGTAGCATCTGCCCCCTATTCGGTGGATGGATGTTGGATAGATAGGCGAGAGTAAGGTTATGAAGCATTTTATAAAACAGATTCAATCTTAAGTGTTTTTGCGCCTGGTCGCGACGATGGGCCATCCAAGTTCCTGTTGAAGTTTGGCATGCAAAGTACATCTTACAGCAGCAATGCATTTTTATGCGTTATATTCTATGGAATCAGAACAATCAGAGAGTCCTTCACCACAGTTGTCAAAAGACACAGCCATGTTGTGGAAAGGGTCTTATCATGGAGGGAAAATATAATCAGTGTTTTGTGGGAGAGTTTTTATTTAAACTGAGGGCGACGAGCAATGCACCAGTTGGCTTTATTAACAATATTGTGTTATATGGAAATATCAGGTTAGATTACTGCTAAGTGTGATGCCAAGATGCGCAGTTTCAAATATGACGGAGTTAGAATTCAATTGACGGGCTGGGTCTGCTTTATTTGAAACAATTTAACGTAAGGAAGTTTCATCAGCAAGAAAAGTTTACATCACCAGTGAGGTTGTCCCGAAGTTCATTCAGTTAATCATCCTCAGCAAATGAATCGACAATAAAAGTAGATTAGATTTCAATACCAAGTACATAAAGTTGTAATATTAAATCAAATCACTTTGTAACAAAATGCATATATGCAACAAGGGTGATTATCAGTCTTCCTGCAGCGTCAATAACGATACTGTAATATAGTACTTAGAGGTTATATCATGGCTAAATCAGTATCCTACCCGGTACAGTTCCCCTGAGAGCCTGTATCCTCCCTCAGCCCTTCGGGTCTCAGGAGGATACAGCTCGAGAGGGAACTGTACAGGGTAGGATACTGATTTAGCCATGGGATGATCTTTGTATCCTAAATGTACATGCCATAATAAGACGAAAAGGGCAAATGCAGCTTTTCCTGGGATTATGTAAAATGCTACATACCTATTCAGTAGCCAAAACATACAATTTCTGGTTCATCATTTTGTTTGAGAAAAGCCCACCTCCCCTCCAGGAAGAAATAGGCCTAACTACTGTCCTGCCAGGTCATGCATCTTGTGTGGCAGGCACCCTTGCAACATGAGTGACGTCATCGCAAAACGTCATTAGAGTCGCTGTTTCCGCAAATATGGAACGTGAGGGATATACTGACTCTTAATGTTCTTTTAATGGGGAGATTGTATTTCCCTTGGGAGGATACTGGCTGTTGCTAGTGTAACATTAGCCATGTATTCTAATTGGACAGTTTCAGTATCCTCCCTTATTTTGGTGTCGGTATGTCCCCTGAAAGACACTGTATGCTACAGAACTAAAATTGCAGTATGAGGGCAGTTCTAACACTACATTTAGGATACAAAGCTGTTCGTCTAAGTTCTGCCCGATACATTTATCTAACTGGTCGGTACTGATGTCTCCCATCTGTGTCAGTAAAGTGACCGTGTGATTTGGTGCAATGTTTTTGTTCTAAGTTTTACCTTGTAGACTTGATATAGTATATGCTCATATGGCGTGTCACGGCAAAATCTTTGCATTTCCATTTAATCCAACTAAAAATAATATAGCTCCGGTGCTTGTTTTACTTGAACGTAAGGAGTCTCTCTCTTATGCATGTATGTAACCGTAATGTAACATCGCAACCACTTTTGCACTTGTCACTCATATATAAATATTTCTTCTATATCGTATGTTCATTCAACGCAATTAGTGTGCAGCAAATGGTAATGTTGTGTATAGTGTTTTGTTTCATCTGACCTCGTTGCAACAAATGATTTACTTTATTCCTTGTTTCATTTGAGCATGCAAAGTCTAGCTGTGAAACATACATACATTATATATATATATATATATATATATATATATATATATATATATATATATATATATATATATATATATATATATATATATATATATATATATATATATATATATATATATATATTGCACTTGGTATTGAAATCTAACCTACGTTTATTGTCGATTCATTTGCTGAGGATGATTAAGTGAATGTACTTCGGGACAATCTCAGTGGTGATGTAAACTTTTCTTGCTGATGAAACTTCCCTCTGTTTTACATGTATATTCTTAAGTCGACCTTTGGAGGGTCTGATTGGAAGCTTCATTACTACAACAAAAATTTAAGATATAAAGTAAAAGTACTAACCATGACAGATCTGGCGTCAGTAAAAGTATCATTGGCTGCAAATATATGTTGCTGTTAAAATTCAGAAAAACATTTCCCTGTCAGAAACTGCAAGGGTCTGTTCATACGGTTTATATGGTCTTGAGTACTGACATCCAATCCAAAGCTTCCACACAATTTCGAAACACTTTTTCGTACAACCTAATACACATCAAGCCATTTCCAAAATGAAAATTCATATAAATCATCAAAAGATAAAGAGGGTTAAATCTGAAGTCATTCTGAACGATACTTTTGAAAACTCATTACAAAAATATCATCATTTTATACGGAATTTGCTCAGCACAAATTTTAATACCATTCTTATGCATATTATTATTTTGTCACATGTCAAATTGTCATTAAGGTTCATAGCAAGTAGATGGAAAATTGCATTATGATTTTACCATAAGTTGAATCATTTACGAAAATAGCTGGTATCTTTGGGCTCTTATGATGGATTCCAAATGTGCAGAATATGCTCATTTTAAATAAATCAGGTAACACCTGTCCCATTGTAAAATGTGTATAACAAATTGTATCAGGTAACAGAATTTGCATCAAGCAATACCAAAATCACTTGTATACCTTTTTGTCCCCATTACAATATGAAGCTAATGTATTTTGTTGCAACAATACGGTTGGTAGCTTTTCATATTCTGTGTGTACACATCTGGTAAAATGTGATACTATACCAATTTTTTCTGATATTTTGGAATTTGACATCAATATTAATGTATCAAGTACACACTAGAATCATGTCCTCCCTGCTCTTTTATCAAAAGTTTGTTTGGTAAAATGGGATTAGAACCTTTGAACTGCGTTTTGGCCTAGTTAGGTCATTACCCTGAAAGTTAAGTCAGTGCGTCTGATATAGCAATCTAGTTAAATATAAATTATTTTGCAGTAGGGCATCTTCAAGAGCCCAGTCGTCTGCGAGATTTTATGTTCAAAAATTTGTGTGAAAATCCCTAAAGTATTCCCGCCTTTTTCTCAGATGGCCATCTAATCTTGAACATTCGATACTTAGGATCAATAAGTCAATCACAAAAAAAACTTTTTTTTTTCTGAGGAGTTCCTCCTGCATATAAATTTTGGTAGATGGGCTAGCAACTTGATAATTTCAACAATAATGCGTTTCCATACAAGGAATCCATGACTCAAAAATGGTGTCAGACTTTAACTCTATAGCTTATAGTGTTCTCCACTTCAGTATGAGTGCATTAATAATATACCAAGCATGGTTATTTGAATTTCATAAGGACCACTCTAAAAGTCTGTAAACAAGGAACGGGAATGTATAGACAGGAAAAAAGCTGGCGGGGGTGATTTTTGGGTTCATCAGTTGCACCCAATTCGAAAGAAAAGCGAAATGTTGATGCCATCAATAGTACGAAAAATACTTGTCGTCTCCTCTCCTTTATCATTTAGGCTTCAAATGTAAATACTACTTGCAATGGTATGAATAAATAACACTAATCACAGTGCCATGAATACGACGATGATAGTAATGATGATAAGGAATGATGATGCGATTTAAAATACCCGGATTTTTGCAGACCATGGAGCACTATCGGCAAGCATTGGATGGGTTTTCATGTAGAAGAATTACAGTATTCTGGCTTTCAGTATGACAACCTGTGTCGCCAGCAACGCAGTTATTTTACCAAGCCTTGGTGTTGGAACCTGGAGGGCCACCAGATGGAATGTGACACTGTACCTGTGTGCAGTATGTATTTACATTGATATGTATCACAGCAGTTGTATTTTAGAACTAACTGTATTGACTTCACCAAATATATGCAATAGTAGCAGTTTGTCCAATTAGCTAGAGAATGATTAAACGTATACATTGATATTGTTTGACAAAAGCAGATTGACGGAAGGGGATAGAGTGTGGCTGGGTAAAGTTTGGTAAGCCAGGATTCTCGAAAGTGACTTTTTTGTATATATGTGCATTAATTACAGCAAACCCTTATCAGCATGGTTATCATAATTTTGTGTGTCGTCCTGTTAATAGGTTACCTTTGAAAAAGTTAGCTTTGTGTGTACGGATATGGTGAAAGTATTGTTGCCCTTTGTCAGATATCATACATTTTGCTTATATAATGTTACCACAAAAAAGGGTTTCAACCGATATGTGATGCTTGACACGCCACAGTGATGAATTATTAGCTTCATGGGTGATTTCTTGTGTTAAGTGCTAGGTATGTAAGGGCAGTGTCAAAATTATCTGACAGAATTTTGTCTGCAGGAACTGTCATTGGTGAAGTTACCATTACGGGGTAATGTATGTCCCAGTATGCCTGGTATGCATCGTTACAAGTTCTAAAAATTCCCTATTTGAAATCATTTTTAGACTGTACAACACCAATCATGCATCTGTGTAATGCACAGTATTAGCACATTATGTACATGATATACATTCATAAATTGTAGACATTCTCCTCAAAACATCAGGGTTTTGCGCATTTTCAAACAAACTCACATTAATGATTCATCCATCTTTGAGAGCATGATCCCTCTTCAAGTAGTCAAAAGTGAGAAAAGCAGCGTTTTCCTCTCATCTAATTCTGGACAAGCCATGAATGAAAGAATTGTACATGCGGAGCAGCAAGATACATCGAAATGATGGCTTGATCCTTGGCCCACAAGTTATAATTGTGAAAAGGCAAACTGCAATAGGTTGCTGCCGGAAAGACTCCACTTCTCCCTTTGTGAATGTAAACCTCATTTTGTTTAGAGCCATGGTTGTGCATCTTGCTCTGTGCAATGATAAAAATAGGTGAGCCCATAGGCTTTGACACCAGACAGCCCAAAATGGTGTGAGAGAATGGATTGCCTCTTCGGGTGATATGACACATCAGCCATTGCTGATTAGTACTCTCAACTGCACAGTCGTGAATAGACTGGACATATTTGTATCTGGGCAGTTCTGCAATCATTTTAGATGAAACACCCACTCGAAACAGCTGGATGCACGTGGTACTGTACAAAATGGCATCGGCTTAATCAGGTGGAGTGCCACAAGCTTGGCAAATATTATTTGGTTTTATCATTTGGAATTCCCCAAGCTTTACACACGTATTTCAGATTTTGCTGCAATTTACCCACTCCCATTGGTTGATGTTGCAACATGGCACTCTTATCATTTGGAAGTTTTTACTCTCTGTCAGGTAGTATGAAGCACAACAAATAGCAAGGTGAACTAGCTGTTTACCCCGGCTGAATGCAAATATTTTGATGGGTTTATTTAGATTTTAAACATTTGAAAGCCCCAAAAGGACGTCTATAAGTATGGTTGACTAATTGTGTCTTTGTATCCTCTTAATTGAATAATCGTTATTTTCAGGAAAAAAAATAATGCTGAGGATGGAATAGATAAGAAATCCGGTCTCATTTCGCAGCTTACAACCGAGCCCCTGCAGCAATCTTGTCCTGCATGCTTTCCATTTTCTTTTCAATGCTAATTTATTTAGTTCAGACATATCAGGTCCATATTAAAATGGCAGCGTCATGTTGTAACGCATCAATTTAGGTGTTAGGTTAAATTGTGCATGTTGGCTAGTTGTCCGCACTAGGGGTCGCACATTTGCCTTAGGCTTGCCTTGCTATATATATATATATATATATATATATATATATATATATATATATATATATAATATATATATATATATATATATATATATATATATATATATATATATATATACATATATATATATATATATATACATATTTTAATGCAGCATTATATAGGTATAAAGTTTTCAACAACCAACAAATACACGGACTGTGTCAGCAGTATTATATGTTTGCACACCTGCAATGATCCCTGTCATATGTTTGAATTGCAGTTAGAACTGCAGTATCTACATTACAGCTACTTGATTTACTGTCAAAATACCCAGTTACATCTGCACACGCCTTGTGATCTAACGTTTGCCTTCAAACGCAGCACTTATGCTATCAATGATGCAGGCTTAAATTTTTTTGAACGAATTTGTGTATAGCTAATGTTTTGAAGCACCAAAACCACAACTTAGCAAAACAATCATTTAGATATTAACATCCATGTCAAAATATATATCCAAGCAAATGATCCTAGAATTGGACGACGAGTGATAGGTGTGAGAAAATAGCCATTAAGCAAGACAGCTACACTGGCAGTAAATTTGTTGCACTGAACTTTTGGTATTTTAGTGAAATGACATTGACTTGACGTTCCTCCTCACAGGTGGTACCGATCAAATCAGGACATCCTGGATTGTTTTTCAAATTTAAGGCCAATTGGCATCAATTTGCATGTGACACTGTTATGAGGGAAAGTTCAGAGCCACAAGTAATCACTAAAACGGTATTTGGCTGCATGTGACACACCTGGAGGCTATTTGCTAGAGCAACTGATGCCATTGTGTTGTGGTGGTATTGCCGCCAATCACCGCAACGCAGGATGTAGCAAAATCAATACTAGTCACCCCTCAAATATCACTCTCCGCCATTAAGGACTTTCTCGTCTTGGCCAGACCTGGCATGGAGCACTAAAGGCGCATCTAATTAATCTTATTTTTTTTATTGACTGCATTCAATGTAAAAACTGGGCGTTAAAGTAGGTCACTTGAAACACGCAATTAGTGAACACTTATTGTATTGTATTATTTATAGCATGCATAGACAACACTAATTAAATTCCGAAAATGTTTTCCCTGCTCTTACTGAGACATTTAAAGGAAACAAACATATCTTTGTAAGTAATCCCCCTGTATTTCTACAGTGTATACCATTTTAATGTGTAGAGCTTGCCACATGGCCTTTCCCAGTGACTGATTAGACCGACTCCTGATAACGTCATTATATATTATTTCCAGCAATGACAACGGACAGCAGATGTGTAGACCACAGTTTATAATTTAATCATATATGCTGGTAAGAGTAGACTTGAGATTCACTGGACATAGTCAAAACAAATGTAAATATTATGCCAAAAGCGAAATATATATATATATATATATATATATATATATATAATGATTCGCTGTGAGTTGAAACTCCTTCCATTTCGCCTATATATAACTCATGTGATTCTACAAGATTTCCAAGTGGAACGTGAAAAGATGTCTAGTTATTTTCATGCTCTAGTTACACAATTCGTTCGTGTGCTACTAAGTGTAATCCCGTTCATGACTTTTTTAAATGATGCATTTCAAACACGTGCTTGCTGTCAAATAAAGATACTCACCGGAAATGTGATACAGCAGTGCTGAACATTATTGGAAATTTTCGGCACATCCGTATTATTCCATTGGCATCTTCAGGGCGAAGACTACGGTGCTTTCTCTTCCGAAAAAAAAAAAAACGAGCGATTTATCTTCAGGTAAAGAGAGAAGTGCTGATGTATTCAACACTAACGTGTCTCCTGTATGACACAGTAAGAAACAGGGGGTAGAATCGGTACATATAATATACTAAATCATTGTTGTTGGCAGATGTTGTAGAATAATGAAGAACGCATGGGCCAGGATAGGTGAATGATAATGTTATGGTTGCTATATGTGCACCATGGTTTTACAATCAATTGTACCTCTTTTTTCGAAAAAAAAAATGACCCAAAATTTAAAAATGGTAAACATGATTTTTTTTAAGCATGAAACAGTTCACCACTAATACTAAAAATTTATTACATATTTTGGACAAGGTTCTTCGTTCAAAATTGACAAGGTAGTTAAAAATTAATTTCTTATGGCCATAAAATTGGAACTAATTCCTATAATACGTGTGGACAGCGTTACGCGTTGTTTGACACCATACACACAATCGGAACCTTTTTACAATTTTTTTATATGAAATTTGAATGCAAAGATGACATTTATTAAAAATTAATAACAGAATGAGCGATATTCAAATTTTTATTCAATGCCAGAATCAAACTTTGATATTAAATCAACTTCAAGGGTAACAGATGGTAACCATAGACAGAAAGTAAACATTTATATATGACAGTGGTATTGTGTACCGCGCCCTTATGTGCCTATTTATTAGATTTTATTCGGCAAAAAGGAGCATTTTAGGAATAGAAAGCCGTACTATGTGGCGAACTTTCCTGGGAATAGGCTGCGTGTCATCCAGCGCGCCAGGATATTCCAGAATAATGCACCATAGACAGGTCTTTTCCTTTGGCTCCACATTCGTAATTTAAAAAAGAAAAATTTTTTCCTTGGTAGTTTAAAGTAAAGTGTCACTAAATTATGCCCTTTTTTCTTTCACCCTTTCCTTTGGGTTTTTTTCTTCATCAATAATCGTGTTCACATTAAATTCATATATGGGACGGCTTTGATGTCTGTGCAACTAAATAACAACGTTCATAATTAATCAAAATGTCTAAATATATTAAACTGTTTTCAATATCTGGGAAGCCAATGAAATGAGACCTTAACACTTTCAATGTTGCGTACATTCCCCAAAATTCATTTCAGGCTTTTAAGGCTGAATCTCTCATGCACAACAGATGTTCCAATAATATCTCTTCATGTCAACTTTTGTAATAAAGAGAACAAGTTAATTAAAAATCAAAGCATAACCATTTTGATTATAGTTTTGAAATTTTGGTACCTTTCTTTTAATGGGTGCATTCTTGTTGATTATCATCGGGGGTTGCAATTGAAATTTATATTTTTGTCCACTTTGCCAAATCCGTCAAAGACATTCACAGAAAAAGCAATGGAGAGGTACCTTAGGAAAGCCTTTGCCTATGTGAATCAAATAGTCACGATCAAATGTGTTTTTGTGATATTTTATTAATGATTTTTGTTCTTTGTTTTGTAAAATCTAAAAAAAAAAAAGAAAAAAAAAACTTCCCCCGAGTCGCTTTAGACTTTGACCATTCTTTTATTATCATTCTCAACAACGGACAGTCAGAGTTTTCTTGTTGTATATATTGTCGGTCAGCTCAAAATTTGAATGTTACATACGACTTCTTCATTATATTTACTTCCTTAAGAGAGCTCCATCCTCTTATAAGGCCACAATTCTGGTACTTCTGGGGAGGTCTCTTAGGGGACCACTGTAGATTGTTTATAGCCCCGCTTGTCCCATATGTTTCAGGCTTTTGTACCTGTTTTTGATAGCCACATGGTGTCCTATATGTCCTGCAATTGCCCAGTTCTGCTTGGTATACATTCAACAATAGGTTTTCCACCTTTTTGACTTAGTCGTATTGTTCCAAGTTCTGCTTGCCACCTTATAAACTTGTAGGGAACTAAAATCCTTAGGATTGTTGGCACGACACTAACACATTATTTTTGAGAAAGATGTCAAACAAAAAAATTATTACTGATCCTTAAAATACGTGTTTTGGAACAAATTCAAAGATCATTAGCACGTAAAAGGATAAGATGGGAACAGTCCACTTTTTGACAGAATTATCATCCGGCTGGCTGCCAGAGTTGCATTTAGCATTGGGGAAAACCACGCAGCCAAAACAAAAATAAAAAACAAAAAACAAATGCTGTTGTGTAAAGTTCCTAAATTTGTTAACATTTTGCTGAACGCTGTGCTCAGTGAATGACATATCAAATTCATAGAAGGCATGGTATTGATAAGAAGAGGGGGGATTGGGAAACTATGTGGATGATACCCACACAGATGGGATGACGGACAGATATAAAATGAATAGACATTAGGTGTATAAAATAAAAATCCAGCATAAATTTCAGAAAATTATTGCAGATTTCTCCGTGGCATATTTAGAGGAAATCAAGAGTGGCTGTCCTGTGAAACTAAAGAGAGGATCCTTCAGCATGGCGAGGCTCTCGTTGGATAAAGATACAGGTGGATACTTTCTTTGGCATAGAGCAAAATGACAGTTCCTACTGGGGGCGGTTTTTTTAGCAATAGCAACGTATATAGATGCCATCTTGGGATCTGCGTTCACAACAGTCTCTATCTATCTGAAACAAATTTGTAGAAAAATAAACTGACGCGTTAGTAAAATAAGAATACAAAGTGAAGACACAGTTTATGCCTTTAAAACACCACGTAAACTGGGTTATAAATAAAAACAAATTCCGAAGTCCCATTTACTTGCCTTACTAATGTAAGATGACACACAAACGCAGGTGATCAACTTTCCTTCTTGATTTTTTGTTCTAAACTGTGAATCAAACCACGATGCAAAGTAATACAATTTAAAGCAATTGTAACTGGGACACATGGTAACAGGTTTAAGAAAAGCACTGTGGAAAATATTGAAAAGAGTCACAAATGTAAATATACCCATTTGTGTGTCGACACTTGACAAGCTGACATCACTTCCATGTACAGAGATGTTATATTTTATATATTTTGTGCAGGCACATGTGCAAGCAGTTTGCACGTACACAGACCTTATGTGCAAATCGACTTGCAGGAATTGTATGAGGTGGTGGCGGTTTTACTGTACATTGATTCAGGTTAGTGTATGGCATGATTAATAATTCCTTCTTGAAATGTTCAACTCTGCCAAGGAAAAATAAAACTGAACTTGGGTGAGAAGATGAAGGGCTACTTTCACTCAGATCAAGATGTAAGATTTCTGTACTGAATATTAAACTTAATGGAGCGTAATTGCTGCGATAGTACATTATCCTGACTACCACATGCTTGTCTACAAATAGCTTTTTTTGCCTTTTAACAGCAGACCAGTAGGGATACATTATAGCCAGAGCAACAAAAATGCAGTGACCTTGTTGGGAGCGTTGTCCACACCATTGTATCAAGCTGTAAGGATTTCAAATGATTATCATCACATAATACGATGTAAAACTTCAGAAAGGTGGTTACCTGTGTATATCGATCATATGATTTAGACCAGCAGGTACCTTCTCGAGTATCAGATTACACAGAATTGAAATGTTCAAGGCCACAATTCAGAACCATCAAAGAATGCATGACTTAGAGTTGCAAACGTTTTACAATGAATACGCCATTTATTGCCACTATGTTTACCTGAATATGTCACAATGGACCTTAATTTTGGTCTTGTAGCTACATGTTAATGAACACAAATCTCATGATGGCCTTCCATTAGTCGATACAAACCCGTTGACAACTTTTATAGGAAAAAGCGTCTTCTTCTTGCAAGATATATGAAATATTGTTAACATGTGCCCATTCGAACATATTGTAGCAATATAACATGCCTTGTCACTGGGTAAATCTCTTGACAGTAAACTGAAAGAGTGACAGGTTGGTACAATCCCTCACAAGCAGGTACGTATTGTTTTACCAAAAAAAAAGAAAAAAAAACCTGGCAAACCCAATTGGTATGGACAGTTGGAAACCTTCACGGGATAACTATGGCGACCTAAGCACAGTGAGGCATGGACTACACACACAGAGTGGGTCCCCTAATGACGATGACCAGGATATTTTCCAGGGAAGTTTTCAACAGTTCATGAAGTTGTTGTTTCGCTGAGTGTTGAAATGTTCTGGTCTCTTCAGTATCATAATGTGGGGAGAAACGCTCAACCAATATTCAGAATGCATTAACAAATGGAACATCAGACCAGGCAAAAGGTTAAGCTTCCATGCTTGGGAGAAAGAGCTTATCACTCACCCTGAGACAGGCTTTATCATGAATAGACAAAGTAAATCCAGTAGATGTTGTGCTCCAAAATCATGAACCCTTTCAATAAGGACCACATGGATAATTTAAATGATACAGTGTTAAAAAAGTGGAACACAACAATTGAGTTCCACCTTGAATTAGAACTGTAAATGTGGTCCCTCTCAGAGCTGTTGACTAAACAAATGGTAAAATAAGCTTGATACACGAAAGTAGCATTCTGCCTGGCTTTGCGCTTAATGATTGTACCACATCATATAGTTATTACAAATTTGAAGTGATCATGTTGTTATCCCGACTGAGTGCATGTACATGTGCAAGGTAGACGTAAATTCACAATTCAGAAACATTTCTTTCAGAAAGCAGAGTCACTTGCAAAGGGATGTAAATGAGGCAAAATGTGTACTTTAGACATTGTAAGCTTCCATTTGGAGCCACAGTGAGCACAACTATCTCGTATCACCCAATATATATAAAAAAAAAGGTGATGACGGAACTGATGGTTTTAAATCACTTTTCTCAAAATCTGAAATATTTTTCTGAGTGAAAAGAATTAATGACCCTTGAGTATCAGGCAGGAGAGGCAGTGTAGTGCACCTATTGGGTATTTCTATCCGCTGTGGCCAATGTGGCATTGATCACGTTGATTCCATAGGTAGTAAATACCGTACACCAGAGATTAAATAAGTAGATGTGTCTCCTATGAAGTGGGCATGTGTTGTCATCAGTGTCCAGCTACAATTGCATTTGTGTCTTTTTGCCCAGAACCACTTCCTAGTAGTCATTACCCTATTCCGCAGTCCGAACTCTTTATTCTCCATGAGCTAACCTGTCCCTGTCTAACCTATATACATATGGAATGACTATTGTCCACATTGAACACGTTCCTCTGTAAAATTTTGACACAGGGTGTATCAGCCCCAATAAATTAAATGGTCTTCAGCGGGTAACTACTCAACATGTTTCGGAGCTGATTACCCGTATATGTCTCTCTAAGTAGCGGCTCTTTTCCAGGCTAAATATTCAGCAAAGACAACCCACATAATAAGGAATAAATACGAACGTGGCAAATAATGAATTATCTAAAAACGTGAGGTTTTGCTTACAAATGCAGAACTTTATTATGAAAGAAGAATACCTGTCAAACAAACCATAATTACTTAATTTGTATGGTACAGGTTCAGATAAGAACAATTTGACTTACTCCTGAATGACAACTACATGGGCATGAAGACCGTGGATAACCAAGGTCAGACATCAGAGTGGATGAATTAACCTCATCATAAAAATGTGAGATGGAAGATGAACTCTTTGGATGGAACTAACCTTGCTTTGGACGGCTTCAAACATTCTAGAGATTATAAACAAACGGCTGCAAGAATCAAAGCTTGAACAGACACTTTAAATAGGCGAGGGAGAAAGTTCGTTAAAATAGGACACAAACAACCAATCTGCCCAGACGTACTGTTTTTAATGCAAGGATGCAAAGACCCCTGTCAGGAAAGCCTTCACGTGACATAACCACTGGTCAACAAATGACTCTTGGCAATATCGCGATGACAACACAAACTAAGCTGCTTATTTTGGCCTAAGTGTATCAACTTTGGGAATGCCCTTTTCCAGCCTCAACCTGTTTATGTGCATTTAAAGAAACTGTACAGAATGAGTTTGGAAACCCAGATGAGAAACACTCAAATAGTGAAGGCTTACTCAAAGGCATGCATCTTTCTGAAACATTTACGCCATTAATATCTGCCCTGAGCTCAGTGGACTTTGCTTACCAGTGTGGCCGAAAACGAATTGTGACAGGTTAAGCATCAAGTACAAGACAGTTACTGTGACGTTTGTAGGCCATTTGATGAAGACTACCTTACCCTGAAAGACACTGCGCAACTGATCGGTCACCAAGATCGATAGCCAAAGGTGCAGATGTACTAATAGATATCAGCATGATCTCATATTTGAACCCCATTCGAAGAGCAACTGTGTTTCTTCGGAGGGGCTTGCTGGAGGTATTTTATGGAAAGAATGATATAATCCCTACTGATCGACAACTGGTGAAAAGAAATAAAAGGTTGGATATGCTGATAACTTATTATGTTAATTTGCCCTAACTGTATCATCTTGGAGCAACATTGTCAGATTCTGAGATGACAATCGTCTAAGGTGTTAATTTGATTTGAGAAAGCAGGGTGACCGAACAGCAAGTGACTATTAGCTGGAATGGGAAGACACTTTATAGTGTAACTTTCCCCAACATGAAACGTACATAAGCCCATCTCAAAAAGTAAGGGATCTAAAAAGATTATTTCTATGCAGAAGTTTGTGGCTCAATACTAGTCATTTGCTCATTATTTGATATTCGAAACTTACTCTTTTGAAAAGATGCATTGCTGTAGGAATTAAAGAATGACTTAAACGACATATGTAGCAGATGTATAAACTGCTTCGTGATGTACAGTAGCGACTGAAAGTAACTTAACCAAAATTTGCGCACACTTGCATATTGCGCGCACTTTGCTCACACTTGCCTCGGCCTCACACCCCCGGGTTGTGCGCACTTGTTTTCTGATCTACCCGCACCCCAGCTCGCTTGCACGCTCACGCTCACGCTCACCCAGGAGTCCATGTGCTCGCGGGTACTGGCTAACCCGCCGGCACACTGGAAAGACCAACAGGACAACCCTTTCATATACATACTATATTTCAATCTTTAAACTTATTAATTATCTCACTGGAAATGTAACACCCCCCCCCCCACACATCTCACCAAGTCCCCCCCCCCCCCATCAAAACCAAAAAAAAGAAAGGTAGTGGCTAGTATCCGTCTATAGATACCCACGTGTAGATATAGGCTTATTTGAGTATGTTCTTTTTCGTTTGCCACATAATTATTATTTCTACACATATGCTAGACCTGAATGTAACTCCAGGGAAGTAAATGTCACACCCAAGTCGATTTTATTTTGCTGTTTATGTTAACACAAAATATATATATAATATATATATATAGATATATATATAAGAGTGTGTGTGTGTGTGTGTGTGTGTGTGTGTGTGTGTGTGTGTGTGAATGAGAGACATCTGCTGCTCATACTTTTCTGAGTTTAAGAGAGAAGCAAATGTTGGCTTCAATGAAAATGAAAGAGTGAGTTACAATCCTCATCATACTCATTATATCTTCCAAATGGGAGAAATATATAACTGTACATGTACATGTACGTACAAACTGTAAAATAACATGCAGGTATATAGATGTTGTCAACTTCATCTTGGCGCAACTGGGCTCGCGGGCCAAACGGACATGCATTGGTGCTCGGGGGCAACCCATGCCCACACCCGCACCCGCCCTCCCGTGCACCCGCATTAACCCACGGACTCAATCTGTAATTAACCTATGGGTTGCCCGGGGGCAATTGCTGGCCGTGGTCGCAAATTGCTCGCGGGTTGCTCGCGGGCAGAGGTTAAGTTACTTTCAGTCGCTACTGTATGCTCTAGTTTGAAGCATGGATCAAGTACCACAACACATAGTGATGATTTGTAGAAGTTTGCACTTCAATAAAGGTATACCTTGACTGATGCATGTGAGTGAGTGCTCCGGATGAAGTGACTTTATCTCTTGAGGTAGATCATTAAAGAAGCACAACAGCCTCATATAAGAACAAAAGAGTGATGGATATGATTGATTTTCACGTTTGAGAAATTAAAATGTAACAGAGATACAAACTCCATCTCCAAGACCACGACAAAGGGATAAGACGGCAGAGGGATTCACACATTGGGATGAACGGATCAAAGGCATATCGGTAAAGTAATCAAAATGTCTGACCACTTTACATTGAACAGATGCCATACACCGATTTGATTTTTAATGATACCAAGCCCAATAGAAATGGAAAAAATTACAAATCAATTATGGGCATTTTAGTTCAAATAGATCTAAATTTGTTTACATGTATCTTGCTACCGCTTAGAGCCATAATATAAATGCCTGCTATAATCCATATAGGTCTAGAATGTTTTCAAGTCAACACAAACTCTATGTCGAACAAAAAAGGAAGGGGTAAAAACATCATAGACTTTCTGCGCATGAATTGCTTACCCCAAAGTAAAGAAATCAACGTCTCTGAGTAGAAAGTCTAGTCATAAATGCCAGCCTGAATTCAGAGGGGTAGTGCAAAGATTGATTGACAACGAGGCTGTGGTCATGAGAAGAATTAATATTTGGTCAGATATAGAAATGGCATTCAGTTTATCTTTTTAGCCATTGACAGCTTTGGGCTGTATATGTATACACTCTAAAATTTTAAAATAAGGTTTATAAGTGGCAAAAGTTTTGATCAATGCCTATTTACAATGCAGAAACCTGGGCTACTTTATAGTATGACCAAGGTGTAGAAAGGTAAAACCGTAATGTCAATCAAGAATGGACGTCATATATATAAAGTTACTACCAACCAAAGCTCCTGAGGAAGGCAACTTTAAAAATAATGCAAGTAAAATATACAGGGTGCATAAAGTAATACAACGTTTAAATTGTGCTGCCAGGACACGGGTGTATCATCAGGAGGTCCTTAAGCTCATAGGGTAAATATGATATGATATGGTAAGGAATTAAGGTTGTGGGACCACTTAAAGTTGAATTATTTACCCTTTGCTAAAGATTGCTTAAAAGAAAGAATGAGCAACAAAGTTGCCCAGCCTTTACAATAAATTGGCTGTTTATACCATCCTTTCAGAGGACTGAGTGGTTCTTAAAAGAAAAAAAATATACGGTAGTCCAGTTACTGGGTTTATGTTCCATTGTGGTTAAGAGCAGTGAACAGAGGTGTCCAAAGTCCCCTCCCCTTCTTACCATAATTACCACGTTCTTTGCCTCATGATGTCTTTAAATGCACTGGACAAAATTGGAAACATGGGAACCATACAGGGCAACATGATTTGAACTCGTCTTCTGCAGAGGTTCAGTTATATGTTTAGCTCTTGTAGATACATTAGTTCATAGGTTGGACAATTTGTGCTGCCAAATCTCAGAATTTTGTTGCTCTTAGGGTGGAGAGCATACAGATGTATAGGTGGACTGCACACTTTATAAAAGGGTGAGACAACGTGAACCATTAAATGCCCACTCTATATTTATACAGGCTGCACTACGAAGGCAATGCTGACTGGCACTGACGGGATTTCATGCAATATACTAAGTAACAGTGCTGACAAAGTATTCTGCCACAAAACAAAAAAGAGTCAGTCTACGTATGGTGTCAAAATGTACGAATTATTGGCAGCAAAACCACCTTATTCCGTAAATTGTTAGAATGTACCCTGTACTGGTTTCTTGATTTCTTTGTTTTGTTGGGTTGGGGGTGGGGGTGCCAGGCAATACCAGATAGCACATGCTTCCAATCACGAGCAACGTGTATGCAGTATGCAAGTTCATTCTGAATCAGATTTAGAAGAAATTTCCAATTTTTCAGCACGATCATGTCATCAAAGACCTACGTTGATGCTGGCAGACGTTCACGTGGGCCTGCATCCAGATGACTTTTCTGACAGAAGTGCCTTGTTGTGTGCAAGAAATGTAACAGCTGGCGTGCAGCTTAAACTTATGGTCAGGTATGTACACACCACAGCCCCGCATTAATAGCAAAGGTGAATGGTAAGTGTTATTTGAATCAAACACATTCAAACATCTGCCTTCCCTTGGTTTGCAATGTAAATGAATGAATCCCATATATATTTGTGACGTTCTTGTTCTTAATCATTTTCAAACTTTTTGTCTAATGGTTAACCAATCGGCATTACATGTCTTCGCAAATTACCTGGTATAGTCAAGGACACATTAAACCCAGAGAAGATATACCTCATTGTATTAGTTGGACATGCAAGTTATTACTTATAAAAAAAATCCCCTAAAACATTGAAGGATCAGACACGTTAATGTGTGCATATCTTCCAGGCGGATTTACAGAGTGAATCAAGTATACACACATCAAATCTTTCAGGATGGCACATGCTTCATTTTTTAACATTTGATTCACAAAGAATACATGGTATTACGATTTTTAAAGAGAATGTTTTTGTCGAAAACACTATATTTTAATGCCAACTACGACTCAAGTCGAACTACCACTTGAGACTAATTGCTCTGACTTATGATAGGGTTCTGAATTTATATCCCCTGTGCAAAGAACATTCGTTCACGTGGCAGCATGCCTACTGTTTCAGAGAATATGATGGTCTGGGTCAACAGCATTCCTCAGCACTCCTTAGGTACATTGTGAGTTAACAGCGCAAAGAAAAGCTGTAGGCTCCGTCAGAAACTCAGCAGTGAACGAGTTAGAACACTTCCCAAGAATTAATTTTAGCTTAAAGATTATTTGGTGCTGCATTGAACAAATTCGTCTTACGCAAAGACAATTTCGATATAAAATGTTTTCCAACCTATTTGGCCGTATGTATCATTTGCATATAGACACACATTTTCAAAAGTATTAAAAATATTGTGATTTTGCGAGTAAATCATTATGTTTTCAGGTGGTGTTGCACAAAAAAGTGTGCCTGAGCACAGGTCATTTTTGTTGTTTTTACAGTACTTAAAGTTAAGCCTGCGATTACATGAATATTTGAATACAGTAAAGATGGTTTCAGTGCTGTGTAAGTAGGGGCTGATTGTGTTGCACAAAGAAGTGTTCATTAGCACAGGTCATTTTTGTTGTTTTTACAGTAGTTAAAGTTAAGCCTGCGATTAGATGAATATTTGAATACAGTAAAGATGGTTTCAGTGCTGTGTAAGTAGGGGCTGATTGAGTATTGGTATTCTGATTGTGGTTGATGGAAAAGCAGATTAATTATGTACTGCTCAAGCGAGATAAGCATATTTCATAACATTATTTAGCTCATGTGAATAAACACATGGGAATGCCCACAGATGAAATGTATGAATGAAATCTTAGTGAGGTTTTCCTAAGCACATGGTCCATAAAATATCTTGTGAACATTTAGATCTTGTGTTATATGTCCAGGTGTACTCAGCCTGTGCTTGGGAAGTATGTGACTGTGGAGAATCTAGCCCACATCAAATATGATTTTTATGGAAGCCTACGCGCCAGGTGGACGGACTGCATTCTCTTTTGTGAGAATAAAGTATACGTCAAGCGTATGTATACAAGCGTCCTGATTTTGTTCTTTAAGGCAATTTTGGTACAAAATGTATTTTACGGAAGCTGGATGAACTACTAGTGCATCCCTTTTGCCATAAAATCGACTGGGTGCCCAATAAAAAAAAAAAAGCTGCGAAGATGACATTGCCCATGATATATTTGTGTGTAATCCCATACAGGAATTGCCGTACCGATTTTTACATTGTTTTCAAAATGTTTCACGAAATCATTTCCAAAATCTACCACATGTGCATATTTTATCTTTGTGCAACAATTCCTTAGTGAAATTCTCCTGACTGGGACCTTAACTTTCTTTTGTTCCTCTGACTCAGTATTTGTATTCAGTCAATATTTCTGAGCTTTCATAAGATCACATTTATCAGTGGTTTCACCACAAGTATTTTGGCTTTAAGATATATCCCTTTGTCAGATTCTCGTTTGTTTTCCAATTTCATGTATTTAACTAGGTCTTGCCTGTGGACAAAAAATAAATCTTAAATCTACAGTATTAACCACATCAAGTCAAGTAGACGAAAATTCCAGCATGGAAGTTGCATTGCTTGGTGACAAATCATGGTGTGCCAAAAGTAGTGATTTACGGCCATTCATTCAGGTCGGTATATGTGGGTTGACGTTGCAAAGGTGATTTTTTAACACCATTGCATTCATAAGTCCAAGTTCTGTCCAGATTGCAGCTTATAATTGGATATAAATGTGTTTTTTTTTTCATTTTCTAGTAGGTTGATTCAACAAACCATTTTCATATTGATAAAAATAACAAAGTACAACCAATGATATACGAAAACAGAAGACAGATCTCAAAATTTGAATGTGTATTTTGAAGGAAACCTTCCACAACTACTTACCATATTCTTCATTTATCTTCTTAAGAGTATGAAAACCAAGCAGGTAATTTCCAACTTGATTTATAAAGACTGCAAAGTAGTAGACTCTGATTACTTTCTTGACTCGTATAATCATAATTACTGAACGTTGTTTTATATTAATTCACTCATGTTACTACGTATGGATATGATGACATGATCCATGTCGAAGGTCTCTTTCAGCAGGGCAATCAGCATGAGTGCATATATCAACAATAGAATAAGGATACAGATGTTAATAACACCAAATATATTTTCAATGAATAGAGAACATTGAATGGCCGTTTTGTTCAACACAAATATACTCATCCCAATGTACCCAATTCCATATAAGGAAGATTCTAGCATGCATAGATAGCACATATCTTTACTGTTAATGATTGTCTATGCAGGTGGACTTCATGAGAAAACAAAGACTTAATGGTCTTTTAACGCAGGGAGATTCCAGTGATCCTTCTAAGGGAGTGCGTTCGTTCAGTGTATCCTATGGTGTCAAGCAAAAATACTTAATGAAGTATGAAGGTATTCCCGGCGAGGTAAAAGTAAGTTCTTTGTTACATATTGTCAGTATTCTGTCGAACATAAAAGCAGCTTATTCTGCAAATGATCCTTCCAGCAAAAAGTTTCCAAAAATAAATATGTTGTAAAGATAAGTATCTATCCTGTTTGTAACTTAATATATATATAGTAATATTACCTATTCCAAGTAGAAAACAATTATACATATTCATTTGCTAGTTTCATGACAGGTGTATCATATGGTGTCCGGGCAGGTACTTAATGAATTATGAAGGTATTCCCAGTATAGTGAAAGTAATTTCTTTGTTATGTATTCTCAGTATTTTTTCGATCATAAAAGCAGCTTATTGCGCACATTATACCCCCTCCCCCGTCTCAAAAGCCCCCAAAATAAATATTTTGTTAAAATACAAAAGTATCAATCTGTTGCTAACATAATTCTCATATATAATAAGATATTAACTATTTCAAGTAGACAGGAGTTATACATATGCAATTACTGATTGCTATTATAACATTTATCTTCCATTTATTGTGATTAGATTGATGCTATCTAGTGTACATCTTTCTGCAGGACATTCTTTTGTTTGATTATTTCAACTTGGCAGAACAAATTTGACTTCAATTCAAAGTAGCATTCAGACTCCTATGTTAAAGAGGTTATCAGTGTTTTGTCCAGAAAAATATACCAGTAAGTAGATCTATACTAATGGGAAACCTTACATATTAGTACACATAAATAAAGTGTAAAGTTCTATGTATCAATATGGAGTTACTTCCACCTAATGGCACCTCTGTCGGAGAATCTGTGCTTGTCAGCATTAAGTTAAAAACAGGGAGGAAGAAAACAGTCGTCAAAGTGGATGGAGGGTTGAACCATCTTGCACACACTAATTGGCCAGGATGGTAATAACTGCTTTGGAAATAAATTTATCATTATGGAAATATCTTCTTTGCTGACAGGTAAATGTTTTAGAACTGTTATGTAGATTTGCTATAGGAATAGTCTATTTATTTGGGAATCATATGGCACAGTTTTGAAGGGTCATGAATTCAATTCAAATTAAATTATAATCTGGGAATGCCTACTCAATTTTTTGGATATGTTTATATGGTATTTCATCAGAATAAAAATTTTCTGGAGATGACATCAGTAGGACAAACTCTCCAGGACAAAACGTTTCCTCACTAACCACTAAATCATATAGTTAGTGGTTATCATATGCTCAATTCAGTATACCCAAGAGCTTGTATCCTCCCAAGACCCAAAGGGTCTAGGAATAAGACTGGTTTGAGGGGAATCAATGCATGGTATGGCGTTGAATTCGGCACTGGGTGATCCTGAATACCAGTATTCATTATGTGCTTCTGCAAGAAAAGATCAAAATGAAGTCATATGTCAACTGATTTTATCAGTCAGAATGTTCAGCTGCCTCCTTCCCTGTCCAATAGCGATTGCTAGCCTTCAAAGGCTAGTGTAGCTGATAATCGGGGTAATTAGAAAGACTTCTCATTGGCTAATGAAAAAATGAACGATACTGACTTCCAATACTATTTCAATTCTGAGGCTGTATCTTCCCTTGGGAAATACTGAATGTTACCTGGGTAATATTTCTCCAACATTCTGAATGGAAAGGTTTAGTATGCTCCCTACTTTTGATGTGTTTATGTCCCTCTTAGCCCACTGTATCCTTGAGGACTGCAAATGCAGGAAGAAGGCAGTTTTGTTCCAATATTTAAAACACCTGTTTATATATTGCTGCTTTCTAGGTATTTTCAAAGGTAAAAGACAGCCATACCCCAGAGCTGCACTGGTTCATCCATGACATCATCGCCAAAGTCGTGCAGATCCATGTTCTGAGCTTTGTGGGGCAAGCCTGTCTTCGCTTCCAATTATTACACTGTCGCTTGAAATCTCGTAAGATTTACACTTATACTCACATTTTCTTCTGTTGAATCCCATCAACACAAACATCACCAGATATAAGAACAAACTTGTATATGTACCAAGCATGCTTTCCTGAACTGCCCTGCTGTGGATTGTTGATGTACTTCGGTTCAAATGAAATAGAATCGGGATGAATCATATAAACCAAAGGATCCAGCTTTATCTTCAAGTACAGACATGAGTACGCTCATGTTCTATAGGTAGGTGTAGCAGTTTACTAGGCAACAAGAAGCAAAGCATTAGTTCAACACCTTTATCAGTGATACGTTTCTTTTTACTATCCCAGGATTATCAAGGTAGGAAAAAAGTTTGTTAATCATATCATTCATATGGTGGAGGTGGATGGATAATGAATAACATCACATTTTACCAATCAAGCAGGAGAGACGCATCGTCCAATAGAAGCTTGATTGTTGCCAACACCATAGTGTTGACACTAGGTAAAGTATCAGAAAATTCAAATTTGAATAAATATAGTGTAGGTGAGCAGGCATCATTCCCAAAATATTTCCTTACCAACAAACTGAGTGGAGAATGAAAATGGTTCATATGTCTTTTCATACACAATGCCTCTCTCGTCCACAGAAACTCGGAGAACTGGCGAAAATCCGATGTTGAGAAACAAAATTTGTACAAATATCTGGCTGACAAAAAACAGTCTTCTTTGCACAATATATATGTTTTGTGGCGCAAACGATGAAATGTACCACATTGTCTTAACCCCCTCCCCCCGCACTCTTTGTAAGGCATGGGTGTAGACATTGGGAGGAATTGTGAACGTCGTTAATAATTATGTACATAACAGTTGCCTGTCTTGTGCACAAGGAGGCCAACATCGAAAATAAATGACTTTTGAATTAATAACATGTGAGAGCAGTCCATATTCTTTACACTGATAACGTCATTCATAACACCATCAATCCTTCAAATATACAAGAAATCAAGGTTAATGGGGAATGCAATATATTTATACTTGTGCTTGGGAGGATTACCTGATTTGTACAACTGCGATACGGATAGAAAAGTCATCGTTATTGTGTCATTACATGTACTTAAGATTCAACAATGTACAATGTATCCTGCCAAACCTCAGGCCCAGTGGACATATGTTCCAACACGTATTTATCCTGCAGCATGAATAGACTGTTATTTAAAGTCATAAAGGACATTACATCATGGGTTATGTAATTTATGACGTTGTAGTGCCGGATCGGGGATAGAAGACTTTGCCATCCTTAAGAGATAAAAATGCAGCACACATCCCTTTTGCAGCCTCACCCGTGCATACTTCATTCAACAGCAAGTATCAAGCTGTATCACGCATTTCCACAGTAGCACAACTATGAGTAGGATAAGGCCTGAGCAGACCCTTTTCTGCTGAGTAACGAACTCAAGAAAGTCTGAGCGTTTGCAGGGCACAAAGGTTTTGTTGAGGACTTTATTTGGGAGGAAATATTCAGCGAAATTCTTATCAGGTTCTCCGCCATTTGTATTATATCAAATGACAAAGTAATCAAAGGTAACTTTTTGAAATTGAATGAAAGAAAGAAATCAGGTAGCTCTCCCCTCCATTAACGTCTCAATGGTCTATTGCAGTCTAAGGATCTGGATAAGTAATGTAACATCTAGATTGTTTTTTGCTTTCGTTGAAAACAAATATATTTTGATTTGAGCTATTGTGCGTCCAAAGTAGCTTATCCTCCAGTTTGCATTGTAGTCAGTGGAAATCATGGTACAAGTTATGTTGGAGGCACTACCCAGTGGTGACGGTGATTTCCATTAACAAACCAGTTAATCAAGTGTTTCAAACTGATCCACTGCCTGTGCAATTCAATGTTGCACAATGACTGGTTGCAAATGGCCAGTTTGAAGTACTTTAGGACCACTACCCACAACACCACGTCAAAGGTGCTGGGCTCATCACGGTGAAAGGATGGTTAATTATTTTGTTCAAAGATTTTTCTTCAGTAAACAGAAGGAGTTAAATGGCAAGATTGAATGTATTAATGGTCGCTTTAGATTACATGTTGTCTCAAGCCCTCGGCGAGGCAGAAGAAAACGACTCCCTTGATGAAATGTATGACAGGACCTTTATAAGGCAGAAGAAATGAGAGGTGAAAATACAGCTAGGGGCTCCACAGACTTGTCTTCTACGCAAGAACTAGAACCACAGTTCATGCGCTCTGAGTGAGACCATAATGGACGTTCACAAAGATTTGTCATGCAGTATAAATGTATCTAATCTGGCAGATGTTGCCAAGCCATTCTTCCCCTAAAAACTAGCAAATGGCAGTTGTTTCCCCCTTTACAGTATCCAATATTAGATAACCACTTTGCTTGTTAATCAATATATTAGATAACTTTTTTGAAATTTATGAGTGATGAAAAGAAAATCAAGGATGCCATGTTACAAGTTTGCCAACTTGTTATTAAAATCTGGCTAAGAAAAATTATAAATTGATAGCATGTTCTTGAATAAAACGTAAATGACTTTAATTCTTTTCTGACATGCCGAAGTACAACATTTACTAAATGTCAAATATTACTCAAATGTCACAAACTTGACCCATCATATCGAAACATTTACTCAGGGTTGGCAGTGAAATACAACTTTATTTTGGAGACTTTCAAAGTGAGGAGTAGGTGTCATCATGGAGTTTGTGTCATATTTATGGTGCAGGATGTTCATTGTTGAAGTGCTTGTTAGGATTTCCTCAGTTTGTACATATGGTGTATCTGTAATTGGTTATTTTATAATCACTGGGTCTGAATATACTGCCCCAGATTTTCAGCTTTCCTTGGCAGGTGGTTTAAGTAAGGTAAGCCATCCAGCTGGTACGTTACATACTACAGGGGTAGGTCAAAATCCTCTAAACTGAACTTTTACTGTACAAATCTAGTAATTATGTTGGATTTGACAAGTATTATTTTCTTTCATATTGAAGCTGTGCATTTATAGGCAGACTTCACATATTTAGCTAGCCACTAGTCATACATGTACGGGTATGGGCTCCAATACATGTTCTGGGTAGCTACCCACTGGAGACCCTTTAATTTATTTGGGCTAATGCAGGATATGTCAAAATTGTACATACGAACGTTTGCAATATGCACAGTATTTATAAAGGTTAGACAGTGGCAGGTTATATCATGAGTGTAAACAGTCTGAACTGTGGAATAGGGTAACGAATACCATTGTGTGTTTCCGGAAGGAAAAAAACACATGTTTAGCGTCAATAGTATATGCTGAAAAATTATATTTGCACAGGTGATAAGTACAACGCTTCCTTGCAAATTCAAGGAAACTTGGTGGATATGTTCATTGTGTAGGACTCAAACAAAGTTGTTCACTAGATGTCACTGCTGTGAATGTCTGATTTTTAACATTTTTTATTTCAATTCGGGTTCTTATCGGTAAATGTACTTTTTCTATTGATTATTGTGCAAGTCAATGGGCATTCTAATGGCAATTCACATTTTCGACCTCTTCCCTGATACGGTCAGCGAGATTCACTTTACACTTGGGGGCAAGGTACTTTGGGAAAGTTGCTACGAGGCCTGTTAAAATGGTAAAGCTGCAGTGATTTTTGGGGATTTTATCTTTTTTTGTTCTATTTTGAGTCAAATCGTAATGAGCCTTCTTCAAAATCACTTGACTAATTGCTTTGATATCACATAGGAACACTCCTATAGTTTATTAGTTGTTCTTTATGCCTGATTTTTAACGATTATTTTTTTTCCAAATGGGGTGCTTGTTGGTGGATGCGTGCATGCTATTTATGTAGGTGAATGTGGATTTCAATGGAAATTCGCATGTTTGACTTCTCCAAAACCATGAACCAGATTCATTTGAACATCGGTGAGGATATACGTTGAGTGAGTTTGTACGACATTTGTTCGAATTGCACGACCCAGATTGCTCTAGATTTTTCAACAATATATTAGAAATTCTTCTCATAACCGCCCCGCCAATTGCTTTGAATTACATAGAGACACTTCTGGGAACCCCTACACCTTAATTGTTCAATGGGTGGTGCTGTAATTTAACTGTACTTTTTACGGTCGACAAACAAACAGTAATTATGGTCTGAAACAGAGGTGTCCTGGATATCATAGTTCACGGGGCCACTCTAGTCCATGCATGTAGGGCTAGCGGAGAAAACAACTTTCACATTCATCTTGTTTTATCTTTACCATCCCGCTGTCATTATGTCTCCCGGTGGAAGCCGGGGGACATATTCTTTAAGTGCTCGCTTCTTCTTCTTCTTCTTCTTCTTCTTCTTCCTCCTCTTCTTCTTCTTCTTCCTCTTCTTCTTCTTCTTCTTCTTCTTCTTCTTCTTTTTCTTCTTCTTCTTCAACACTTGGTTTCCGTGCGATAAGCCTTGAAAGACTTGACAGAATTTGATGAAACTTGGTAGGATTATGTATCTTGGCAAGACCTAGGTGGGGATTGTATTTGGGTGACCTTGACCTAATTCTCAAGGTCACAGGGTCACTTATGTGAAATTGGTTTCCGTGCCATAAGTCATGAAGAACTTGATGGAATTTAATGAAACTTGGTAGTATCATGTATCTTGGCACGACCTAGGTCAGGATTGAATTTGGATGACCTTGAGCGAATTCTCAAGGTCACAGGGTCACTTTTGTGAAATTGGTTTCTGTGCGATAAGTCATGAAGAACTTGATGGAATTTGATGAAACTTGGTAGGAGTATGTATCTAGGCAAGACCTCGGTTGGCATTGTATTTGGGTGACCTGGACCTAACTTTAAGGTCACAGGGTCACTTATGTGTAATTGGTTTCCGTTCGATAAGTCATGAAGAACTTGATGGAATTTAATGAAACTTGGTACGATTATGTATCTTCGCAAGACGTAGGTTGGGATTGTATTTGGATGACCTTGAACGAATTCTCAAGGTCACAGGGTCACTTATGTGAAATTTGTTTCCGTGCAATAAGTCATGAAGAACTTCATGGAATTAGATGAAACTTGGTAGGATTTTGTATCTAGGCAAGACCTAGGTTGGGATTGTATTTGGATAACCTTGATTGAATTCTCAAGGTCACAGGGTCACTTATTTGTAATTGGTTTCTGTGCCATGAGTCTTAAAGAAATTGATGGAATTTGATGAAACTTCGTAGGATTATGTATCTAGGCAAGACCTAGGTTGGGATTGTATTTGGCTGATCTTGACCTAATTTTCAAGGTCACAAGGTCACATGTGAAATTACTTTCTGTACGATATGTCTTGAAAAACTTGATGGAATTTGATGAAACTTGGTAGGATTATGTATCTTGGCAAGACCAAGTTTGGCATTGTATTTGGGTGACCTTGACCTAATTCTCAAGGTCACAGGGTCACTTATGTGAAATTGGTTTCCGTTTAATAAGTCATGAAGAACATGATGGAATTTGATGAAACTTCGTAGGATTATGTATCTTGGCAAGACCTAGGATTGTAATGCATTTGGATGACCTTGGGCTAATTTTCAAGGTCACAGGGTCACTTATGTGAAATCGGTTTCCGTGCCATAAGTCTTAAAGAACTTGATGGAACTTAATGAAAGTTGGTAGGATTATGTTTCAAGGTAAGACCAAGGTTGGGATTGTATTTGGATGACCTTGACGTAATTTTAAAGGTCACAGGGTCATTTATGTGAAATTGGTTTCTCTGCAATAAGTCTTGAAGAACTTGATGAAAATTGCAAGAGTAATGTATCTAGGTGAGAGCTAAAATAGGACTGTAATTTTCAAGCAAACTTGGTCATTTGTAATTTGTTATCACCTGTAGCTTATTCAGAGATGTAAGTGTTCCACCGGGAGACATTTGATTTTCTGTTGGAAAATCAGTCTGTTCTAGTTTTTTCCTCTATTGATTATTTGCATTAATTAGCAAGCAGCCACTATTCAAAGCGGAAAAAGCGGTGAAGCTGGATCAAATGATCGAGGAATCGATTCCTCTGAGAACACAAGAGAAAGCAAAGTGGGCATTCAACGTTTTTCCAACCTGGACCACATAGTTAAGAAAATAAAGCATGCAAAAATGCCTATGTCAGTCAAATTGTGAAGTTCGTCCCACTGGCGCATATGACATCTATGCAAATGTATACTGTCTTGTCAAATTGTATTTTGCAAGTGAGAAAAGAAAATGACCAGAGATATCCAGCCAAAACTCGGCATGAATTGATGACTGCAGTTCAAAAACAGTTGCAGTTAAGACGCCACAACAAGCAAATAATAGACAAAGAAAAGTTACAAAATTTGTAGTATGCACTGGACATAGAAATGAAAGTGTCAGCGCATGAAGTGGTAGTAACAGTGGCCATAAAGGAAGAACAAATTACAGCTGTTCATGCTGATTTCCTATGAAAGCGAAGCATTCTTGGAGAGGGAAACCCTTAAAGCCTCCTGAGAGCATTGTTTTAGGTCATTTTGCTCAATTTCAGATTGCTAGGGGGCCAGGAGCATTGGTCATTGTCTGCAAGGAGCTTTTCTTTCCATGTTGGGGCCAATGATAAGGAATTCGTACGGTACACACAATCTGTGTCTGAAACTAATCAAGTTGGCGTGACACACAGGAAATGATTATGTTATACTGGAAATGCGTTTGCAAATGAAGACGAGCAATGAAGATGTCCAGTGCGACTTTTGAAGCTTTAATATCCTCCAGGTGCTCGGGACGGAAGTTTTTACCTAAAACCCCTGGCAGCCTACACAGGAGAAATGGTACCACATATGCCCATTGACCATACCCCTCTCAAAATATGGTAAAATCCATGATGAATGGATACATAAGTGTTTTTTTTTTACACACAGCCTGGGGGTCTGTACCATGACGCGGAACGTATTAAACACCGCACTGGTCACCACTGTGATGCAGTAAACACAAACAAGGGAAGCAAAAGAAAATGAACCGAAAGAAATGTGAAGCATTATTTTAAGTGCAAAACGGGCTAGAACCCATCCCAAACAAACTAAAAAACACGTTCATGAAAGGAATTACACCCAGCAGTTACATATTTAACTTTCTGGTGGCAATTTGGTTTTCAATAATGATAACTGAACATGGACTTTATAACCCCTTCCAGGCTATTGCTTTTAATCCTAGAAATGAGCAGCTTTAAAATTTAAACAGTTAATTGCGTGTATTTCCAGATCTTTCTTATACACTCAATGAAAATGACATTTCTCCAAGATCCATTTATTTGTACACGCTGACAAGGAATATTGTTTGAAAAGTACTTGTTTGCATTTTGACTTCCAGATAATATGGAAAAGATTACACTTAAATGGCACAATTTGTTGATAGGTTTATTCATTTTGTGTGGCAATGGTAAATTTGTTTCAAAAGGTGATTGGGTCATGTCTTTATCAGCATACCGCACTGACCATAGGCAAAAGGGGCTGACGTCTTTTTTGAAAAAAGAGACCCCCCCCCCAAGAGAAGACCATACACTGTATTCTCCATATCCTCTCCAGGATGGCAAGGTCCACCACCACCCTTCCACAAATTGTCTTCAACAAAAGGCGCAACTTGCTGTTAAGATTCCTCCGGCTTTTCCGCTGTTTCCATGTAAAATGTTATTGAAATAAAGAAAGTACCCAAAGTTATTAGCAATTTGACCAAATGTCAAACTATATCAGCAACAAAATGTTACTTATTGTACATGTGTTTTTTTTATGCACTCCATGGATTTAATGCTCTGAGAAACAGTCCAACAAAGGCCTAGTTCTTGTCGCAAATATAGTCAATAAAATAATTCAATTGGTGCATAAAGGATGTGTATGGAAATTTAAATGGACAGACTCACTGTGAAACCTGCCAAAATGCACACCTCCGAAACAACATCTGTTAAAAAAACAATTTTGCCCAGAATCAGTATGTAAGGTCGTTTTCACGTCATTAACACCTCTGCAATGGGGCCGTCTCTATGTTTTGTACTAGGCACATTAGTTTAGCATCAAATGAAAATAAATCACTGTATAAATTAAGAAAACCGGTTTTGTACCTTGGGTACTCAATTTCCTGCGTCAATCATTTGTGCACAAAGGACTTTTTCCATTGAAAGCTAATTTACGGTCACAAGCAAACTGAGCGTTTTTTGTTCGATGTAGGACTTGCAAAGCCAGCTGATTATAATTATCTAGGGACTCATCTGTAAGGTCGGAATGCACATATCAACGCCTGCATTTGCTCCCAAAACAGACCAAGCTCTGTATAAATGAAGTACAAAAGACACAGAAATTCGTCTGTTTTGCAGGCAAATGCTTGGGCAAGATGGAAAATACTGACTGTTGTTATTCAAATAATTGTGTCAATTTTCAAATTTATGAAGTTCCTGGAATCTATCCTAGGCTGAAGAAAGTTTTAGATGGCACAGGACCTGTTCAATGAACTTTTGTTCCAAAGTGTCAAAAATATTCGGCATTCCACGCGCATATTAAGGAAGTATCAGTCAAATCGTTGATATATAATAACATTAGACATATAGGCATTTTGTGCTTTGAAAATACAGCATTTCGAAAGCATGTTTTTTGTCGTTTCATAATCGATGCATAGACAAAAGTGCGCTTCCACAATTGTTAATCAACGTTTGTTTCATTGGGTACATATGTACCCCATCTCTCTCAAAATACCACACCTGGATAACAGCAGCATCTCTCTCTCTCTCTCTCTCTCTCTCTCTCTCTCTCTCTCTCTCTCTCTCTCTCTCTCTCTCTCTCTCTCTCTCTCTCTCTCTCTCTCTCTCTCAGACAGAACTTTTTTTCCTCATAACCAATGAAGTCCCTCTTAAACAGATTTTACTGTTAATTAATGCTGGACCAAGTAATTGTCCGCCCTCTTCTTACAGGTGACGGGGATACTCTCCCTCCAATCCCCCCTTTTATACCTTTAAAAGTGTGTAATCCAATCATTTTGTGAAGACCAGGTAAGCTGACGAACCAGACTTTATGCAATGCAGCAGGCACATAGAGAACAAATCCTGTGCCTTGAAAAGCAAGCAAACTTGTGGGCATGGTGGTGGCACGTTCTCTCTCTATAGAAGACATATAACTACTCTGAACAAGATCATTCAAGATTCATGTGACGTGCACTTAGCTTCATCCTTGACATATTTCAGCACAATGAACCACTACAAAGAGTGTAAGCACTCATTCTGTTGTATTTGTGTCTTTTTGTCCATAACCACTTCCTAGTTGTCATTACCCTATTCCACAGTCCGACCTCTTTACTCTCCTAAGCTAACCTGTCCCTGTCTAACCTATATGCAGAGAAGTTCTATTGTCCATATTGCACACGTTCCTCTGTAAAATTTTGACATAGGCTGTATTAGCCCAAATAAATTAAAAGGTCTTCAGCGGGTAACAACTCAACATGTTTCGGAGCCTTTTACCCGTACATGTTTCTCTGAGTAGCGGCTCCTTGTCTAAGCTAAATATTCAGCAAAGACAACCCACATAATTATGAATAAATATGAACGTGGCAATTGATGGATCAGCTAAATACGTGAAGTTTTGCTTATCAATGCAGAGTTTCATATGAAAGAAGATTACCTGTCAAACAAACCATAGTTACTAAATTTGCATAGTACAGGTTCAGATAAGAATAATTTGACTTACCCCTGAACCAATATGTACCCTGTCTGGCTGGACAGCTTATACTAGTTAAACCATCCGCCAATGTTTAACTGAAGTGGAAACAAGCTCGGGCATTTTATTCAGTCCCAGTGATTGTAAAATAAACAGTTGCAGCTAGACCACCTGTATAAGCCAAGGGAAATCCTAACAAGGATTGCAACAATGTACATCCTGCACCAAAGATGTAAAGCAAACTCCATGATAACACCTACTCCACAAACAATTACGCTCTATTTCACTGCCAACCCTGAGGCAGTGTGTCAACATAATGTGTCAGGTTTGTGACATTTGAGAAAATACTGTCAAATTTGAGTGAGTTTTTAGTATTGAGTACATTTGCATTTAGGCATATCAGAAAAGAATGAAAGTCATTAGCATTTATGCCAAAAACATGCTATCAAAACAATTTTTCGTAACAGGATTTAAGTACAATTAGGCAAACATGTAACTGTCGTAGGCCCCTTCTTGCTACCTGTAGCCCCTGGGGGTTAACGTAACAGAAAACATGTAAGCCTAAAATGTCTGAAAGTGAATACTGAAACAGAGAGATGCCAAAAGATAAAGTTAAGTAGCAAAACAGACAAATCTAAAAACTGTAACTTACTGTGGCCAAACTTTCTAATAATCTTTTGATATTAACAGTAGAATTATACAGCAAGTCAGAAAAGAATGAGTCATTTGTATTTATGTCAAGAGAATGCAATGAAAATATTAACCAGATATCAAGTACAATTAGGCAAGTTGTAATTGTCGTAGGCTACCTCTTGCTACCTGTAGCCCCTGGGGGTTTACCTGACAGAAAACAAGCTAGCCTAAAATGTCTGAAACGTGAACATTTAAACAGAATGATGTCAAAAGATAAAATTAAGTAGCAAAACTGGCAAGTCTAAAATCTCTAAAATTATTGACGTTAAACTTTCTAACCATCTCGGGATATTTACAGCAAAATTTGTAGAAAAAAATTATCAAAAGTACACCTTTGAATCCTCTTGACTCAGGTTTATTGTAAATAAACTTGGTTCTAGATGCAAAGTCCTGAAATCTAGAACAAATAGGACCAAATCTCAAAATCTGTGACAAAAATGTCTTATATCCAATAGTATCCGAAAAATTACTGTCCGGGAAAGGATAATTAACTACTTCAAGGTTAAAATCATCTATTTTGTGATAGACTTTAATACAAAACCTGTCATTAGTGACCTGAATATCCAAGTCCAAAAACACGTCTCTGAAACCATCTGAATTGTTACCTTCCAAAGGGATATCTTTTGGGTAAATTTCTTACTCGGTTTCACTGAAATTTTGTACATTTACAAAAGCAATGTCATCAATATATCTTGCGTTGTTTGATAATTTGTAGCCATTTGGAAGTCCTTTTTTATTAATTTATCCATATACTTAAATTCAAGACAGATTAAATACAAATCTGCCTGTAAAGAGGAGCAGTTGCTACCCATCTATACGTATTACATATCATGCTGTCATTGAAAGATTTGTCAGTAGTGTCGATTATTGAAAGCAATTTAATAGGAGCATGGATACAACACAATTTAGAAATGGCACCAAATGCAAGTGATGGGAGGGTCTTTTCACGATAATTTGTGGATAATTTCTGCCGTCATTCCAGACTGTAACTATGTGGTTTGGAGCCTACCAAGCTCAGTTTCCTCAATTTCGTTGTTTTGGGAAGGGGGACACATTTCTTTGCATTCGTACAAAACACAGCATGTTGATATGAAAAAAGACACTTTTTTCATAATATGTTCTACCAGTTAATTATCATAATCAGTTTTAGCAACTGAAACTTTGCATAGGAATTATTACCAATTTGAACTTTGAAACCTGTACCTGCACAGAACAGTATGAATATCTCTCACACTGGCTAAAATACACCAGGTGATTCATCGTATCTGCGTCCGTTGCACGACTATAACTGTCCTATTTTTGGTAAACAATTATATTCCAGTGACATGTCCTGTAGTGAGTAAATGTGTCAATTTAGTTTGATCCTGGATCTGAATTTCGCTAATTAGTTTTATTTTTCTTATCCAGAACATAATTCTGCAAGGTATGCACCTGTGCGGCGGAGTAGCACAGATCCACTACATGTTGCAGCTTATGCTGTCGACGGAAATGCCAAGACATGTACACAGACCCGTCGTGAACGAGACCCGTGGATCATACTTGATTTAGGACACGTGCTCCACATCATTTCTGTGCGATGGGTCCGCGGTTACAAAGTTCGCAAAAGTAAGCTGCATTTCTGATTACTTTTGCGACTTGAAAGAATATAAGTAGTCATTGTGCTTTGACTTGAACTTTGTCTAATTTATCATGTGCAATGCATTAGTTTAGTCAACATTTACGTAGGCCTCTTTAAATATTTGGCATGGCATTAGTATGAGGTTCATATAATTACACCAGTTTATAAGAACACTCCCAATGCTTTCTTCCCAAGAAGGGCCATTCTGGGACTGATAGCTATCTGCAACCATTAAACCGATCAGTCAAGAACGACTGGCAGTACTAATCTTTCTGTTTGCAATAACGTATTATATGGTGCAGCACTTAATAATGTGAAATCAAATATTGTCAACAACACTATTCACAATATTCACTGTAAAAAACAAAACAAAACAAAACAAAAAAAATGATACCTTTATTCTGTAATATATGTATCACCGTTGGTACCTCAGGCCTATTGACATTGGCTGGTCATAGTCTCAAAAAAATTGATAGCCACCGAACATACTTCCATTTAATTTCGTCTTACCCAGCCAAATTCGTTCATGACAACTTCTAACTTCAACAGATATCTGTGGCTGCCATTTAATTTGTAGTGTACTATTTTAGAACACTTGCAATGAAAGTTTAAAGGAAGACAGCATAAAATGGTAACAGACAGCAGCTTTCCTCAGCTCACTATGCACTCAAGATGCAACGGGGAGAGCTGTTGACTTAACCCACTGACGTGGCCTTTTTACCTTTCAACATATGTATTAATTCGAGAGATCTATACAATACTGAATGAATTAAAAAAAAATCAAATGCGAGACAAGGCTTATATCCCATTTGGATATATCGTGGAAAAAAAAACAGAAGGACAAAGCAAAAGGGCTAACATGATCAAGCCTATCCATTATTAACAACGAAAAGATCAACTGATATGCAGCCAGAACCAAGCGAGGCAGAAGCTTTCAGTAATGAAATGAAATTAGGTGTAACAATACCCTCATGTTTAAAGTATTTACTAAATAAATTAAATGGGGATACTCCTGAGAATATCTGAAAATTTACAATAAAAGAGCAACATGCAGAGCTATATGATATTGTTTGCAGAACACATGGGGAAATTGGAGGTTGCAGTTTGATTGCTGAATAGTATAAAGCGGAAAGGAAGGAGAAGCAGTGGCAGGCATCTTCAACAGCTAAGCTGCAAGAATATTATTTGGTGTCCTTGGCGCTTATTTTAATGGGACAAAATTGAATTGGTTACTGCCTAAAGGCAAAATGCTGCAAACATTTTATAGCCTTGGATATGTAAGAGATTAGTCCACGGGATGATATTTTTACTTATATTTTGATATTCATGTTTGGGATAGCCATTCGCATTTCGTTCCACGTCCCCAGTGTGGAAAGGAAGAGAAAATATCACAGGGCTTCATACAAATCCTGCAATTAAGATATCATCTTCGAAATGTATCATAATTTTTTTTTTTTTTTTTGTTGTTTTTTTTTTTTTTTTTTTTTTTGTTTTGTTTTTTTTTTTTTTTTTGTTTTTTTTTTTTTTGGTGTGTGTGTTTTTTTTTGTTTTTTTTGTTTTGTTTTTTTTGTTTTGTTTTTTTGTGTTTTTTTGTTTTGTTTTTTTTTTTTGTGTTTTTTTTTTT
Organism: Hermodice carunculata; assembly: GCA_964020975.1. Classification (NCBI taxonomy): domain Eukaryota; kingdom Metazoa; phylum Annelida; class Polychaeta; order Eunicida; family Amphinomidae; genus Hermodice; species Hermodice carunculata. The sequence continues at coordinate 65,475,537 of OZ026623.1, forward strand.
TTGTTTTGTTTTGTTTTGTTTTGTTTTTTTGTTTTTTTTGCAGGAACACCGGAAATAATTGAACATGGAAAATCCACACCAAAATTATTCAACAATTCATACATAAGTTTTAAATTGGATGTTCTCTGTTTTGCTACCGTATGCCATTCAGTTTCTCCGTATCCATTTAACTGCGGTTTTTTTCCATCACAGACAATGTGGTCCTGGTCAAATTGTAAAGATTTGAGTGTAGTTAGCCTAACATTGGACAGCCGCGTGACACTGAAAAACCATTTTCAAGTATTTGTCTAACGAACGAGATACAAATATTCTCAAAGTGTATCTGTCCCAATAAATGTAGGCTCTGCACATGTTAATTATTTTATTAGATTTTTGTGGCCATTTCAAAGATATGAACAGTCCATATTAAATCTGAATGTAGCGTTACACTTAAAATGATGTTTCTTCACACTTTCAGGATTAGTCGGATCTGGTAGAAAAAGTGAAGCACTAGCATGCCTACATTGCTGAATGGTGAAAAAAAGGTTATAACATGTTGTTTCGTATTTTTATTTTCACGCAAAGCTTTGCAAATAGGATATAGATGGTGTGGAAGAAGAAGAAGAAGAAGAAGAAGAAGAAGAAGAAGAAGAAGAAGAAGAAGAAGAAGAAGAAGAAGAAGAAGAAGGAGAAGGAGAAGGAGAAGGAGAAGGAGAAGGAGCAGGAGCAGGAGCAGGAGGAGGAGCAGGAGCAGGAGGAGGAGGAGGAGGAGGAGGAGGAGGAGGAGGAGGAGGAGGAGGAGGAGGAGGAGGAGGAGAAGGAGAAGGAGAAGGAGAAGGAGAAGGAGAAGGAGAAGGAGAAGGAGAAGGAGAAGGAGAAGGAGAAGGAGAAGGAGAAGAAGAAGAAGAAGAAGAAGAAGAAGAAGAAGAAGAAGAAGAAGAAGAAGAAGAAGAAGAAGAAGAAGAAGAAGAAAAAGAAGAAGAAGAAGACATGGCGTACAAACAGCATATACTTTCTACAAGCAAGGTATCCCATTCTGTTCAACGTTTAAAGTTATATTGTAAGATGTCCACATACAGAACATTGTTAACCCCCATTTTTCCTTGAGAAGTCAAATCCAACCTAAACGCAGTATGTAGCAACAGTGTTCTTACTAATTACTGTAAATATATACTGGTGTTGGGATGGTCTGCCTGTTATGAACATGCCCTACAGTATCTGGGGGATTCCTTCCGAAAATAAAAATAAAAACCTGCTTAACTACACACACACACCATTTGACAATCATGCACACTCCAGACTCCTTCAAATACATATTAAAAAGAAGGGCGTGATAGGTACTGACGCAAAGGCGAAATGTTAGAAATTTAAACCTTTGTGAAATGTTTTCCTGAGTCAGAAAATCCGTTGTGCAAAGGATTTGACTGGTACCATATGCTTATGCCTCGAACATAATAAGGGGTAACCAATCACATTTTTTATACCAATACAGTTGTCTTCCATCTAAAATAAACAATCAATACACCTACAGCGCTAATCAAATAGTACTTTTTAAACATATATTTATCTGTGTAACTGCTGCTCTGTTCCAACATCAGGACCTCCATTTTCTGTTTTGATGTCTTGAAACTTGCCAGCTTCCCCATACCTTCATACAGTTGATCAACACAGCTTAAAGGGATACAGCAATTGATCCTAAGTGCTTTTCACAAAACACTTTGCGTGTTCCAACGCCAAAGGGGGCAATATTAAGCCATAACACCGGCAATGTTGACAAACTTGTAGGAGACCAAAAACAACTACAATGGCTGATTACGATATGTAGTTCCTGTTACAGGAGTATTGGACATAAAATTTCAATGATATTGATGAAATCACACCAAATACGACGTTGAACAACTAGATTCTGTCACAAGTTTCCATATTCGGAAAATACACCAAGTTCGTCACCAGAATATTCCACTGCAAATGCTTCACTGCTTGAAATTGAACAGGATAACTCCTACTTGACTTAAAACTGATCAACATACAAAAGGTGGTAGTAGCATAGACTAGTTTTACAGGATCGCAAGTCCCCTACACTTTCGAAGACAAATTGCAACTTTTCAAACTTATATATATAAGTACTTTTCGCATAATGCTTAAATATTGTATAGTTAGGCATAAACACAGCACATCCCTATGTCAAAAGATGAGTAGGCCTAACCCATCATGTAGTATCGAAATGTTTGTATCCCTAACACCACATATTGTATACCCTACCTATAAAGTAAGCATAGTTTGCACAGATTACATTACCAAAACGTGATCTTAAGTTAAGGGAAATGTGTACTACACCTTTAACTTAACTAGGCCTATCGTGAAGTCTGTTATCTGAACGTACCAATTTAATATAGTGTGTACACCAATCCACAGTTAAGTAGATCTGACAGAGCAATGTGTACTCAGATATAAGCATAAGGAAACATATCGTTATATTTTAGACCTATACCGTTTAAAAACAAGTCTGACAAATAACAATGTCTTGCATACATTTAGATAAAATGGCGCTGATGTGCATAGAAATATCAACACAGTATTAACGAGAGGGTCTCTATATTGAGTTTGAGATACATCCAACACTTTTTTTCCAGTTTTGTTTCAGAATAACTACATTCAAAGTTGGTATGTAATACATTATGTCCTTGAGAAAACTCGAAAAGCTTGTGACATATACTTGCAAAAGAAATCAACCTTGAGAAACGACACCATCAGTGGACATGAATGGAAGTAACTCATC
>OZ026623.1:65483294-65565794 GCA_964020975.1 Hermodice carunculata
TTTGTCAAAATCATGATACGCATAGAAATATTGATGAAACTCATGAAACAGGATGTCCTCTGATGAAAGTCCATACTGAACAGTCTGTCGTAAAGGACTCTGTACCATGATCACCATATCTATGATTACACACCGTGGCATGCCAAACACAGTAACAGATAATAATCATGCAAGAACACTATGATATTCGAAACTGTTACCCTTTTAAAGATAAGCATTGAACCCATTTGATACATAGTTATATGATGAGCAATCATCTAATTTTGTAACACACAATGACATAAAATAAATCCTGTTTTGCATGGAGTGTTATTTGCATAATGCACATCTTGCCAGCACAACCACTATGAGTGTGCTTTGAAAATGAGAATGAATAAGAATGAAAATTCTTTGTATTCAACTTAGTCACGAGGGAAGGAACTCTCTGATGGCAGATTGTACCCCAGTTTGAAAGCATATAAGAAATTAATGTAATTTATTTCTGCATTTCGAAGCACTCGTTATGAGGTCATTCATCCATTCACCGGTAAGTTCCATCGTTTACAACTTTGATAGCAGAAATCATCGTTTCAAAACATCAGCTTGCTAAGTGGTTTTACAAACAGATTGTGAATATACATCAATATGGAGAAATAATGATATTAATAACTGCATTTTACATAATTTCGTCTTATCTAAGCATACCATTAAATCACTAAAGCCCACTGTTATACTTTTTTTTTTTACATCGTTGCTTGATTACAGCTAGGATATCTATTGTGAAAGAGAAAAACAAGGAACTCGCGCATCTGGAATGCCCTAAAGGAAATCTTGCATTCACCTGGGGACGTCTAGATCCGAAAAATAATATGAATGAATTTTCCGTGTCCGTCAGGGACAAATATTTACCGATGGTGATGAATCATTGTATGGAGAAACAACAGTGTTATATTCCTGCTGAAAAAACAAGAAACACCACCCTGCACAATTGGACACTCATTTTTGGATGTACAACCCACCAGGACATCGCACGTAGGCCAATTTTACACTAGGGAACTAACTTGTACCGAATGAATAAATCAACCTTTGATACCTTATTCAGATTGCTTGGCGGAAGCATGAATGTATAGTTTTTGAGGACATATTCAGAGACAAAAAAGTCTCAGAGTGAAATAGGTAGATAGATAGATAGATAGATAGATAGATAGATAGATAGATAGATAGATAGATAGATAGATAGATAGATAGATAGATAGATAGATAGATAGATAGATAGATAGATACATACATACATACATACATACATACATAGACAGAGAGAGAGTAGAGAATTATTAAACTGGAATATGATATATGAAAATAGAAAGAACAAGAGATTAAAATGCATAATAAGTATCAAATTAAAGCATGCTAAAGCCTAATTCGTATTAAAATATATATAATTTTGATTGTGCAGCTTGTGGCAATACTGCAAGTGAGCCAGGTGTGATGCTGAGAACCACAGATTATCTAAAACACCTGGACACTTCATTCACCTGTGTGTGGAAGGTAGTGGCACCCACAAATAAATTCGTACATTTAAGGTTCAATGAACTTAAACTCGTCCCAAGGGAGACTGGTTGGTTGGTGAGTTTGACACACACTAGTGTAAACAAAAATCAAAACTCCGCGTCAAATGCACTAAGAATAAGATTATTTTTTTTTTATCCTCAACTTAGTCACGAGGGAAGTAACTCTCTGGTGACTTGTGATACTCCAGTTCATAAACGTATGCGTAATTAATGTTATTTGTTTATTTATGTACTTCTAACCACTGGTTTATGAGTTCATGCATCCATACACCAATGCATTCATTCGTGTACGACTTTGAAATTAGATGTCATCGTTTCAGTACAAACATCAACTTACCAAGTGGTTTTTATAAACAAATTTTCACGTCATACGCACATGGCGCAATAATAGGAATTATAACTGTAAATATTTACATACTTTTATCTTTTCTATGCATACCATATTATAACTTAAGCCACCGATAATAGGTTTGCTTATTGCATCATTATTAAATGTAGAATTTGCTTGGTCCTCATATTCTAGTTTCGCGTTGCAGCCTCATTTTCTAGTTGCACTTTGTACATGACACCAGACACTATACAGAAGTTAAAGCTTTCAAAAAATATGTTTCAAAGCCATATTCATGCGACAAATGGCACGCTTCATGATAATAATTACATGCCAAAGATGTCTGTTGGCAAAATTGCATGTATTTATTTGTATATACAGGAGGGGAATTACTACGTTGACCCAGGAGCTTGTGAAGATCATGTGAGACTTTCCTACAATGTCAACGAACGCATGGGTGATGATTTTCATGTGACACAAACCCAGCTATTCATTTCACCACATAATGTCTTGGCAGTCAGTTTGCTTACATGCTATAAATATACCCCAAAACTCGACAAAACGGCACTTCGCTTAGAAGCCAAAGTGAACTTTTCAGGTAAAAATTGTACAAGTGATTACATGACCAATTTGTCGTTAAACACGGTAATGATTGCTCTTAAGAACCTCTATCAGTCAACATTGGCTGATATGTAAAAATAAATCGACGTCATGATGTCATTTACGTACTCCATAATTATGAGTGTGCTGTATGTGCTATCATAATTGCCTTTGTTGTGTGTACTGCAGATTGTGGTGGTTGCAATGTGCAGGGTCGATGTGAAGGCATCAGCCAGTGTACCGAACAGTGTGGTTACATTGTCTCCCGGGGATTCCCTGTGTCATACTATCCAAACCAGCACTGTGTCTGGGTCATAAAAGCAAAGGATATGAAGTATATTCGACTGACATTCATTACCTTTGATATTTTCGAAGAAGAAGAACTTACTTGCAACAGAGATCATGTCCAAATTACCGACTACAGCCAAAGTGGCACCAGTATAAGAGCCAAACGATACTGCAATATAGTTAAACCACCGAGGCATGTGTTCTCTAGTTGGAATCAAATGAAAGTTGAGTTTTTTTCAGATTTCCGATTCAGTGGTGTTGGATTCCAATCCTTGTATACATCACAAGTGTTTAGCCTGCCAGATAAATTTCCGTACTATGATAATAATTCAGGTAGGATGACATAATTATATCCGTGTTTTAATGCCAAATTACATAAGTGTGTTTAGTTAATTAAAAAAATAGAAGCCTATGATCCTGTGTGTCACGCCTGTGAACAGCTATTCCACAGTAGTATTATACTAGAACCGTAGTGTTACACCTGGACAAATTGACCCGATTATATATCTAATAGGCTGAGGCCTCCTCAACTATCTGTCAGAGTTTAGCACATTTAAGTGTCAATTATGGTTTGTGTTTTTGAGTTCTTTACACTGATAAGACGGAAGTGATAGCGAAGTCAAAATGGCAGTTCTTAAAATTTTTGACAACTGATTGTTACATCTTGAGGTGATGTGTTTCACCAGTTAGAATGTCTTCTGATGAAAATGTATCAAAAGTACGTTGACCCACCCTCAACATTATGACCCACACTTCAAAAGTAAATTTACAGGGCGCACAGTTATAATCATACATTAAAGGCGGCGTTTATTTTTTATCCTATCTATATATCAGACTTGCTTTTGTGTAACATCTATGGAAATGTTTTGGTCGAATTGATTGGAAATGGAATGGATATTTTTTTTACGCATAGCACAATTTATTGTCATGACAACCTTGTAAGATGCTGAGCAAACTTTTCCTTTAATTGCAACACGAATCCTAACGTTGACCAGATTGACGAGTCCATACTAAAGAGCATACACTAGCGACTCTATCTATGGGAAACCTTATTTACGCGTTATTCCGTTGTAAACCAAGTAATTAAGGGAAGTTTTGAGATGAAATGACTGACAAATTAATGCACGCATGCTGTTACAATGATGTCATTATTACAGACAAATAGCACTTTCCCATACATATATTGATAAAACCAAACGAATTCCTGATGACCGCGGGTGGAAAGCAAAGTAAATCTGTAAATGATTGATGTTCAAAGTAGGTTCCAGAAGGTCAACATTAATAACTATGATCAACTTGTTTCTGAGATTTCTATACTTGCAGCTTGTTAATCACCATAACACTTAAACATTGAACTTTCAGAAAGGTTTTCTTGATATTTTGTAAGAATGTCCTGGTTTAAACAATAAAATTTGCCTGATGAAAACATCGATTTGCTTCTTTTTATTTGATCAGGAACGCAAACAGAAATGTATTTGACAAGGCCAGTGATAATTTCAGTATGTATGTATCTAATCGAGAACAGAAATTTGTCATTTGCAACGACATACAGGATTTCATATAAACTTGGCCTACAGCAAAAAACACAAAGAGACATATTGACTTTCTATGTGTAACCACCCACAAAAATTCTGCTCATGGAGTGCAGACTCCTTTCAAACAGACGCCTTGACCAGGGAAACGAAGACCGAAAGCAAAATTGGTATTTTGTGATGAATGGAGCCCCTGCTGACATATGTTTATTTTTGTTTTTACAGCAAGCTTAGTCAACCTGGTTGTGAGATATTTAGATTCTTTGTATTTAAAATGAAAGTCTAGCGAAGCTAACCATTACATTTGAGTTGTGCGTTTGCACTTTTATATGACTCATCGTGTAATTTGGAAAATCTTTCCTCAAGTTTGGAAACATGTACTTCAAAAATACAAATATTTTGTTAGGCTCTGATTTTCAGGAAAGGAAAGCACAGGCCTGTGCAAGTAAAACGATCCAAACGAGCCCCAATTTTTATTTGGAATTATTTACACATAATAATGATATGTATCTTCATCTTACAGAGAAATGTCCAAGTGGGTGGCTGTATTTCCAAAACAGTTGTTACTGGTTCTTTCGAAGCAAAATGATATTAAAGTGGTCAAATGCAGAGGATCTATGCAAATCACATCAGGCGCATCTCCTAAGTATACGCTCTGAAGACGAAAGCAAAATTTTGCACCATTTTTTAACAACAACATGGCTTCCAGAGAAAGGGATGCTATTTATAGGTGCGGTATAGGAAAAAACGCCATTTCTCTTTCGCTCATGAGTATTTTTTTTTTTTTTTTTTGATATATTATTTAGTATTTTCCTGTTATGATATAAAGATAATAAGAAGTCACACAGACCATCCCTTTTGACCTGGCAAGTGGTCCATTGTCAATACATTCTCGGCCAATCATCAATACGCAGAGCTTCTCTGAAACAGTCAGTTAGATCTATTTCAAACTTGGTAGTAATGCAGAGGTTGTGCCACGATCAAGTACGTTCATATCGTCTTGCTCCCTTTATTTTGTGTTTGGTCTTTCATCAGTCTTTTTGTTACTACTTCGGTAAAATGATGGAAATAAATATCTACAACTACATGGCTTAGTGCATTCAAATCGCATATTGACACTTTCCCGCAATCGATAGACCTTGCTTGGTACAGCGTTTTTTTTTTTCCAACAATCGCCATGCAGATTGTGTTGAAATGTTTATCAAAGTTGTTCGCTAGGAGGGCTTAACTGTGGTTTCCTGATCTTGATTTTTCTTTGTTTGGGCGTTTATCGGCAAACACTTACTTTCGTTATGATAACTCTTCATTTTAGTGGGGAATGCAATGGTAATTCTTATCCGACTACTTTAAACTCCTTAGTCACAGCCACTTCAAACTTAGCTGAAATGTACCTTGTATAGGGCTGTACTTGATTCTTCTGATAGTCACGCTCTAGGGATTATGTGTTTGTGTTTTTCCAGATTACATTTTTTATCTCAAACCGATTCTTCAGAACTAACCGATCAAGGGCTTTGATAGTGCATAGAACACTTTTAGAGATGATACGTTTCACAAGTGGCAATGTTTTTTTTTTCTTTTTTTAATAGACGTTTGTTTGTTTCGGCTCTTTTTGACTTCCTATCCCAAATCACGTACACTATCCTGGACCGTGTTGCATGTATTACAAAGCAAATGATGCACATGCTAAAGTTATCGTCAGTCCATAATTTCAACGATCTTCTCTGTTTGGAAACTAAGGGATTTATGTATAAATTCATGTAGATTGCTATATCAGTCAAGGATTGCAATGGCAATTCACATTTTCTACTCATCCATAAATGTTAACCACATTCATTGGAACATTGACAGTGATGTTCCTTGCGCGAGCTTTTGCCATATTTGTTCGCATGTTATGCTCCATCGACTTTTTTGCTTCTTTCTTGTGTTCCTTTCTCGGTTATTTATTCACTTTTTTCCTTTCTTTTCATTTAAAAAAATCGTTATTTGTTTTTAGGGGGATTTGTTTTTAGTGTTATGGCAGTTTCCAGCTGCACAACAGTCGCGACATAATTACCTCACTATCACTTTTTTCTTTGAATGATTGATGCAGATTTTGATGACAATATGTTTGGATATATGGGCATTCCATACATTCTTGAGACAGGGAAAGTTCTAGCACTGTGTCTGCAAAACTGTAACAAATCACCTCTTTAAATCTGGCATCTGACTTTTTATGTATTTTTTCTTTAAATCTGCATAATGGTAAAAGTCTCCAGAAATCCAAACAACTTCCTCCTTCCAAGGATTACTTTGTCTTTGAAAGTTATGACAAGATACTCTTCCCTTACCCTTTAATGGTGTATAATGAAATACACAAGAAAAATACAAGTCTCTGATTCATAGTAAGACATGAATCACGATTCTTTGTCACACATAAACACATTTTGCCTTTTGAGCATATATATTAAAACTCTCAATATAGGTGAAATTAACTTCCCTTTCCGCACTTGTTTCTTAAGGCCGTGCAGATTACCTCATTATTGTTACAGACCATGTCTAACAAGCCAAGAAACATATATACATGCCTCCATCAGTGAAAAAATGAAAATTTTAGATACCTCTTGAGTGTATATATATATATATATATATATATATATATATATATATATATATATATATATATATATAAATATATATATATATATATATAATATAAATTTTCAACATAGATGAAATTAACTTCACTTTTCCACTTGTTTCTTGAAGCAGTGCATTTTAACTCTTTGTTGTTACAGACCATGTCCAACAAGCACAGATACATATGTATATGTATCCATTAGTGATAAAAAGGTTTTATAAGCCTTTGCTGACAAATATATATAACACTTAGATACTCAGTGAAAAGATGTACTGTTATCAGACAACCATCCTCAGTATCAACAGATTTAGGAGTCCCTTTTAGTAGTCGAGCTGTTATCATTAGATTATAAAGCTTTGATACCGCATTTTTTATACTGACTGAAAAGTCAGAATTGTCTCTGTTGTCTTATATTGGACACAAATTCCACAGCTGACAAGAGATTATATTCAAGGAATTTAGATAAAAATGTACAGACAAAGTAAAAAATATTTACAAGAAATCACATAGGCTTGTTAAGTTTCTCTTTGAATTAAATAGATCTAAGTGATCCATAAGATCATCACTATCTCACACAACTGCAAGCAAAATATAGCGTGCATCGGTATCTTATGTATTCATAATATTCTTACAATTATTTTCCTTCTTTGAACAGGCACATTTGCCACTTGCACAATGAATTTTGAAGTATTAGTGACAACTATTATTATGTACATGTACTCATTAATTTTCATAGCTGATGGATAGGGTGATCGTAAGGATGTGGCCTATCCTTTACCTATTGCATAATGAAAAACTTATTCCAAAATTAAAATTGAAGGCATGGCTATACAGAAATAACGGGAATAAGTTCAAAGCACCAGTTTGCGGATAAAGTCAGACGAACATATATATTAAGTGTGTAATTATATTCGCGCGTGTTCGTGTTTATTGAATAGTATGCATAAACATAAAATAATTGTATAAGAAGACTTGGTAATTAAAACTTACTCAGATCTGTAAAAATGTAGCAGAATTAGGCAAACTGGGATTAAGCGTCAGTGTTTATACATTGAACACGTGGAAGATTTAAGAGTGCGTCTTATTTGCCTGTAGTCTTGTCACACTCCCCTCTTTCCTTTGACATGACAATATGCTGGCATGTAGTAGGAGGACATCTTGTATGATAATCACGCATAATAATCACAAGTTGGTCCAATTATCTCCTTACTCCACTAGGTAAAAGTTGCAAAGCATTGAATTGTGCAACCCCCGCCCCCTTTGCGTAACGCCATACCAACTTCCCAGCAGTGCATCCATGTGGAAGCATGGTTTTCCAAAAATGTCGCTTTGGAATTATTTGTCTGGGAAACACTTTTTACTACTGGTATAGCTTGTACATAATCTGAAGCGACACGAAAAGCAAGCCTCACAGCATTATCAGCCGTGGAATAATATTCTTTTTAATAACCGGAAATTTTGTCTCTCATATGGCTTCTGATTGTTTCACGATCTGTCCGTTATGAAGTTTCTTCTGCAATTCCCTGGCACAAATTATTGATAACCTATGGCTTTAAATGTTTCACAATCTGAATCGGTATTTCGTGATCTTGCAGCACTTTTCCCAGGTGTGCAGTCACAAGTTCCGACAGTTTATATATATATATATATATATATATATATATATATATATATATATATATATATATATATATATATATATATATATATATATATATATATGTATATAATAGAGAAGTGTCCAATGTCGGCAACCTGCTAGTTGAAGGTGTCGGTCAGATATGTATTGTCCGGTGGGTGCTTACTGAGGCCATAGAAGAGGATGCAATAATCTCTTCAGTAATTGCAGTACTTGATTGTACTGGCACTGAGCTCATGGGTAAGGCAGACGTTGTAGATTGCACTTCTGCAGAGGTGGTATCTCTTGAAGATGCAGGTGTAGAAACATCTGTTCTCTCTTTTGTTTTTGATGTCTTAGCTTCTTTTTATGAGGAGCCCCACCTTCTTTCTGTTTTTCAAATAGTTTACACAAAGAAAGGACACCATCAGTACTGTATTTTTGTGTTTTAACCAGAAGCTGACCGGCATAGCTGTAAGTTTTTCCTCACTCTCAAACTTTTTTTCCACCAGGCCTATAGCATTGACCATTTTCAGGTCATGCGCATTACATAGACCTGTAGCAAGAAAATTGCTTTCATCAAAGGTTATATCTACCCAGTAGAAGTCCTTTATGGCTTCCGCATATGTGCTACATTTTTGCATAGGTTTTTTGTATCTGTTATGGTCTTTCTGAGCTCTGTCACAACATATTCTGTGCAGATTGTTCAAGCAATGGATCCAAGACTTCCCTGCAAGGATCTTGTATTCATTTTGATGTATGATCACATTTTTCACTTGTATTAAGAACACACCCTTTCTATTCGCACTTGTCCAATAATCACAGTTAAACGGTAGTAATGTTTACATGATCAATTTAAAAGGCAGTTTTCACATCATCATAAAATTCTAGCACTGTAGGATTCTGATAGGCACTGGGCAATAACATTTCTAGTACACACAGGTTATTGAGCTGCCCAGAGGCTTATGTAGGTGCCGGGTGCTACATACCACCCGGGATGTCTTAAATCTATAACATTAAAGGATCCAAATCCAAGTCTTTGTGCACATGAAAGTACATAGTATATTCCCTTAAATCAAAATTTCCAGATTGAAGCAAAACTCATATGTTTGATATACCAGACAATTAATCGATATCAAATAGGAAAACACTGTACATTCCCAAACAACCCACTTAACAGTTTTTTTCGGAACAAAGACAGCCGGGAATGCTAACACAGCGTCCATACTGAAGCAAAGGAGGTTGCCTAGCAACCAAGATAAGTTGGCTGCTGGCAGACGGCCAGCCACAGCTGAGCATATCTTATGGCCAGACCTACCTAATAGCCATATGTGCCTGCCGTGAAACTGTCGTTGTGTATTTGTTAGTTTTTTTAGTTTTTTGACGGGCCATAGCAAAGGCTGAAAATAGTTACTAAACACCACGTGGTCAGCTGCTTTTAAATCACATGGGAACACTTTTGCATATAAGAGCGAGAATTACGCAGTACAAGGGTAACTTTCACCTTATTCCCGTACTCACAGAGTTATTTACTGAATTACAATATATACTTGATAACCTGAAAACTATTTGAAATATAAATTTTGGTGGTTCTCTCTGTGGGTCAGATTGACACCGACCATGAAACCTCATTTTTATTTCCAAGGTCCCAGGGCACTTTCGTGACTTTTTATGTTCACTCAATTTGAAAACACTTACTATATAGCCATTGCTTTGATACTGTCATGCACAAGTGGATTGACCTGACTATAATTCCAAAGGCCACTAGACTACTCCATTTTGTGCGTATATGGTCAGCTGAGAACAGGTCAGTCACACTCACTGTTTGCTTTATGGCAAACTCTTATAATGTGGTGTCACTTTACAGTGACCTTGCAGTATACTAGCTCCTTTTTCCTTACTATATCTAACCCACGCCCGGTAGTTTACCCCTGACCTAGGTATTGCATACATCCTGGCCTGATATGAAATTGTGTGCACTGACCTGTATCATGTGCATGTTAATCCCCGAACAACTACGTTGTGATAACAACACTTCTGTTAAGTTTACAACATCTGCAATAACAACTGGGATAAACATCAAAAAATAGATTGCTTTACAGTAATATTGTCAAGTAATAAAAGAGAATGAGAAAACATTCGTGATCATTACTAAAGTACACCTTTTTCATTATGTGCATAGATCCTATTTTAGCCAAAAAAACATAACAAATGAATAAATAAATAAATAAATAAATAAATAAATAAATAAATAAATAAATAAATAAATAAATAAATAAATAAATAGATAAATAAACAAACAAATAAATAAGTAAATAAATAAATAAATAAAACATGTAGAAATGATTACAAAAACTGAAAATGTTACTTGTCACAATAATCAAACAACACAAAATGAACATTCACTCTTAATATTGATTTGTTTATATATTTATATTCATTCGATCATTTTTATGTTGTATCATTAGCTCAGAGATTAAAACTAATCCACAAGGAAAACCAAATTACATTTGCGCTTTCCAATTTGTGCTCCTTTGTAGGATTAAATGATCGCAAGAAGGAAGGAAACTGGGTCTGGACAGACGGAACTCCGCTAACCTACAGCGATTGGTGAAGTATAAATACGTCGTATTGCTAAGACGTCATAAATCTATTATTCACTACAATGTTATAATCAGAATGTTTGCATGTATACATAAACCCGTATTTTTTTCTGCGCGTAGATTAACTTGGCGCAGCAGTTAATACATGACCACCTACAAGTAATGATTAGATCTATTTTGATGCACATTAGCATACAAGAGTTTTTGCACTGTGACGCTGGTCACTTGTTTAAGACTTATTTTTAGTCGATTTTGGTACAACTCTTATATATATTCACGATACCTGTAGGTACCAGGGAAAAGATTCTGTCCAGCCTGATGGATCTGAAATTGAGGATTGCACCATGATATACTTACACAATCTGAAGTCCTACGCAAACTGGCATGATATTCCCTGTTCCTACAACGCCATAAAAGAGTTCGTTTGCAAACTGTCAGTTGCGAAAGGTATGGAAAGAAGTGGCAGTGGAGTAGCTTTGCCTTTCTTAGCAAATCGCTAGAAACAGGCCCAATTTCTCCTCTTGCACCTTGTATCAGCCGTTGTCAGATTTTCAAACACACACACACATACACATTTGTGTGTGTATATATATATATATATATATATATATATATATATATATATATATATATATATATATATTTATATATATATATATATATATGTGTGTGTGTGTGTGTGTGTGTGTGTGTCTGTCTGTCTGTCTGTCTGTCTGTCTGTCTGTCTGTCTGTCTCTGTCTGTCTGTGTGCGTGAATTTCTTCATGTAATTGACGAGGTGAACCTAGCAGTAAATTGTGTACATCTATTTTTTCTACACAGGCCATATACTTAGGTGTGCTCAAACAAGCAACTAATGTATGGCTTTACCTAACACTTACAATGCACTTGTCTTACATCCTCCAAAACAATAATAAATATGGCTGAATTATCTGCCGCCCTGGAATAAATTTTGTTACTTCTGATGTTATATTTCACATCTCACAGATACACAGGATATTTGCGTACAATGGCTTTACCTCAAAAGCCAAGAGAAAATAAGCACACTAAAATTCGTTGAACATTTCAATAATCCTGTCGCCATAAACTTTGTATCTTATATAAGAACATGAAAAAAATCATATAGATACGTATGAACAGAGCTTCTTTCCTGTGCCATCTCCTGTTGTATCAATTCTACTTGCTTGTGAGGAACACTTGCTTTAATGTGCCTGGGGTGGTAAAAACGTAGATGTAAGATATTAATATGTGTCCGTATATTTGTAGAAAATCTCCAGTGAAGTAACATTATGTGGTTGACACACATTTATATTATCTACAAAAATCGGTTAATTTTTCGCATGAGATCATTTTATTTCTTGGAATCAAATTGATATAAAGATGGATGAAAACAATATAGTTCCATAAGTAAATGTATCAATCGTACAGGTATTGCATTGAATCACATCTAAAATAAATTGCATATGGTGTTAACATATCGCATCTGCCGCAAAGTGGCACTCCGAAGCAGCCCAAATTTGTGTTGGTGAACATTTTTCCCATAGCACAGCTCCTCTGTATATAGTACATGCCATCATTATGTTTGACATTAAATTTAGTCTTTTTAGGATAAATACATGTGCATGAATGACTAGCGGTTCTTTGCTCTGATATATACCGTGATGTGCACAGAGGTTTTCAAACAACTCTTCTCCCTACTTGGCAGTAAAAAGCAATATGCAGTTTCTAGAATGGGGGTGGGGGCGTTAGTAGGGCGCCTACGAATTAAATTAAAGCATGGAAAATGTGTTAATATATGCATGCATATGACTAAACTCTTGTACAGATAAACAATGTCAAGTATTATCAAATTTACTTTGCGACCAGAATATAAATAATATTGACGAAGACTGACTATTTGTCAGGTAGCCTGCATCTTGCATTATGGGACGAACATGGTCCAGATTTAAGTGTGGTCCTACCTAATGGCATATTGCGTGTTCAATGGAACATGTTCTCATGTTATTTAACTTTATAACTATTTATTGACATTGATTCATGTTTAAGGCTGGTATTTACACAGATACACAATATTTATGTACATGTATATAATGTTTAAGAAAAACGGAGGGGATATAGATTACTACCAGCCATAAGGACTAGCACAACGAATCACTCTGGACTTGCCCATTGTGACAGTGGTGAATATATTCATGCAATCTACGTGTGCGACGGCAAAAAAGATTGCAACAGCGGCTCAGATGAGACGAATTGCAGTATGTACTTTGGATATTATTCGTGTGTCTGTGGAAAAACACGTGAACACTGACAACTTTTGTGCTTGCTGCATTCTGTCCTTAATTGGCCTCTTTGCTTTAATGCTTCAGCTAAAATCTACGATAAAACTTAAAAAGGTTGTGCTTTTGACAATCTCCCTTCGATACCTCTGAGTAATGCTTTATTCATAATAGTGCAAATAGTTATCAGAGAAACTTAAATCAATAGAGATATAGCAAATTGCTGTAAAATGTTCAGTGAGACTATTTTGTAGCCACTCTTAGAGCAAAATTGAACATAATTGGTACTTTTAAGCTAACATAAATGTGTGTATCGATATTTTATGTAGTTTGTTAAAACATAATTGGCGGATGTCACACTGATTATTCCTACGTAAATATATTTAATCCACTTCTATCTCATTCTTGATCGTTTTGTCGGCTATAGATTGGTTTGCTGGTGTACCCCACATCCAGCATTACAAGAAGGCATATGATAAATCAACGCAGCTTCGTCTATGTGGATGACGCTGAACAAAGTGTGCAAAGCAGACTTCAAACCTTACGAGTGAAAAAACCAATGAAGAAAATATCTGCAACACACATTACCATGGCGATTATATCAAAATGGACATGGTTTTTGACACATTTCCCCTCTACGAATTCGTGCCTCAATCATTGAAATGTACACGAGTTATTATTTTCTAACAGAAAAAATGTTTTGAATTTCAGTGTTTTTTCAGATAATAGAAAAGTAATTAATGTCATCATGCCATATGCAATACCGCCAACCAAAAATAGATCAACCTGTATATATATATATATATATATATATATATATATATATATATATATATATATATATATACATATATGTATATATATATATATATATATGTATATATATATATATATATATATATATATATATATATATATATATATATATATATATATATATATATATATATATATATGATTAAAATGATATTGCATAGAGAAATAAAGGAAGCTAAAATGAACACTAACTCCCCATCCACTTTAGCACAATGTGCGTTTTCAGAACACAAAATACATACGGACGCCCAATGTGTCAGTTAATAAGAAATACTTTGCATTCAAATATGTATAGACCACGCTTAAGAACATGAAAATACCAGAAGATGAGATGAAATTTTCAACAAATACTTTAGTGTGCAATGCAATACATGATGCACCTGTGATGCCTATTATGCACTGAAAAAAAATAGTATCTATGGACATGTGAAAATATGTACCCATGTTTTAAATACTAGGGCAACATACCATAATGAAACAAGCAAGTTGTTAAAGCATCTAAAATTTGTGTTCCAGATAGCATGCAGACTCAAAGCTTCAGCTGCCAAAACAAAAAGTTCATTCCCTTGTCTCTCTATTGCGACTTTAGTGATGACTGTGGAGATAATTCAGATGAATCTGGATGTGGTAAGGCGCTATGAAAAGAAGGTTTTAATGCTTTCTCTATTTTATTTTTTTTTTATACAGACCTGCAAATGTCATTCAGCATATGGTGTTTCTGGCACATTGCATATGCCAAAATGGTGTTTGTTATAATTGGTTAGGTTCATGGTTGAAAAGAACATTTTAATTAAATGTATTGCTCTCACAGAATATAGCTGTCCAGTACTTTTGAAAAGTGTAGAATCTAAACAAAAGCAAAAGTGGCTTTATGTTTTCTCGTGCTGCTCAGATATTTGAATGCTCTTGCACGGCTAACTCCTTTATTATATTGGTACGTGTAAATTCTTATCAGATTTGATTGTCAGAATATGCAGCCATAATGCACGCCTTCTCCCTAGGTCTTCTGAGTCAATTCATTTGGCCAAGAAGAGTTTTTTACACTTCACAAATACCACATTTCTAGCTCTAAATGACAATGTAGTAACAAACAAGTGGGTTAGAATACAGACAGAAGTACACAGGGTGGGTGTCGGTTGGATTGCAGTCATTATCACACAACCTGCAATCATGGTAAAGATTAAGATAATGGAAGAACTCATGTTTATGGAGGTATAAGCATGGAGGTATTATTTTGTAGGAGCTTAAAGCATTCCACCATTCAATTTGAAATCATTCAAGATTAACTGACTGCTGTACAGTGCGGTTGCGCCACCAAACGTCGACATGTTCCATTGCTGGAATAACGTGTAGCATGTACAGATTTTCCAATGATCTCCTACCCAAACTGACGTTCAACAAAGACAATCCACCGCCTTCGAGCCAGACGTGTATGCACTCAACATATTTATATCCGTAGCCTTTACTATTCACATAATTTAAATGGCGACGGTGAACCAGTTCTAATTGGGTGGAGGCGATTATTCCCTAACTTTTATTTCTGCAAATTGACCCCAAACTTTCTTTCGTTTTCTTTCTTTATTGTACCCTGGACCTTCACAAGACAATATACGGCACAAGGAGCGCCATAATAGCTAGCTATTATTCCAGGACAAGATACAAAATGAGGCTTGCAGCTAACAATTATGCAAACATGTGGATAATACTTGAGTTACGTGCGCTGAACCCGAGATAAGTTAAGTAAGAATGTAGGTGTCAAATGAACCCCCGCATTCGAAATATTTGTACTGCAAATTGATCCCCATTTAAGTCAGGGGTAATTAATATATGTCTTTTTTGCCAATTCGAAAACATTAAAACAATTTTGGGCGTACACATGTTAGGTTAATGGCCAGAAAAAATCCGAACCATTCTGCCACAAACAAAAGGAAAAGACGGATGAAGAATTATTTGTCACTAATATCATCTCTATGACGGACCACAACACAACACACACACACACACACACACACACACACACACACACACACACACACTCATATAGCTGCGACAACAAATAGAACGTTGAATGCTTTGATAGGTCGCGTTATGCGCGTTATGTATGCATTCGTTCGAAAAAGCAAACACATTTCCTCCTACTCAACATAGTTTTGAATCATTACAAGACAAGAGTAGTCTATCATACAAATAGTTTTCACCTGGTCAACCCATAGCGTATGTACAACTCTACGCACAAGGACATTCAATGGATACTGCTAGATCAATGTGTATAATCATTTTACATGTATGTGAATGGGATTGATGTTGGAATTCGTAAAATGAAGGTTATTATACTTTAATTGTAATGTGTGTTGAAGAAAGGCGATCGTGTGGGCCGAACGAAAGGAGATGTACAAATGGACAATGTGTTAACCGAAGGAAGTGGTGCAACCTTGAAAGAGACTGTGTGGATGAATCAGATGAAAATACATGCAGTAAGTTAATGTGGCTGAGCATGATTTACCTGTGACACTCGCGGCGGCACTACCAATGTCAAATAGTATCGGCTTCTGTGTGGAAACTTTTCGTCAGTCAACTTGACTCACTACATTTTGAGTGATAATTGTAGACACTTCCTCAGCATCAATAATTGGCAAGGGTTGGGTGCTCACTCCATGTTCAAGAAAGCAAATCTTAACATAAAGGGAAAGTGTTGACAAACATATATTAATAGCGAATTTAACTTTTTCCCTCAGGCGTACATTGTTTGATGATTTTAAACATCAGGCGAAATCATCGGTAAATATAGATGTAGCCAATGTGGTGTTTTAAGCTATGAATTCATGAGATTGCCATATAAATTGTAGATAAACCTATGATCCACGTTGCATTATTGTGGAACTACCTGCACAGAATTTTTACTTTATTTGTATGCTTTTTATTCATTATAGTTTCAATTTACCTGTTTAGCTACATGTGCAGCAGATGTAACCTTCCAGTGTTTTGACGGGAGATGCATACCAAAAGATCGTAAATGTGACAACAATGTTGACTGCTCAGGCTTCTTTAAGGAAGATGAGTCGAAGATGTGTGTTGAAGATAGTGCAGAATCCTGTCTGACATGGAAGTTAAGAGGCTTCACTTCAGGAAAATACCATATACACCCCAGGGACAAAGGTAGACCGCTGTTTGCATTGAAATCAGTCAGGGTGTCTCTGAAGAAGAAGTGCAGTCAGCAAAGGTTGCTGAATGAGTCAAATATATTTCAATGGGGATTTTGACCGAGTTTTGTGTGCTCAGTGTAACAAACATTGCAGAAGTTGAAGTGAAATCGTCCTGCAGTTTGCTGATTACGTGTCCCTGGAGATAAAAAGAATCATGCGTAGGCATTTGAAAACCATATTTAACTGGACTCACATTAGGCGTCATTCTTAACCCAAAACACCCACCAAAATTGCATCCAAAATATAAATCGGTAAACACCTTATAAATGCAGCACAGTATCTCCAAGCTATACTTTCATGTCCCCATTTCCCGTGCGCTTATTTACCGTGAAGACTGCAAGCTACTCTTGATGTGTATACTCTTACGCAACAAATACCAAGCTTAAAACTAATTTCAGCAGCCCATATCAACCCAATGGCTTCTTCTAACCATTGGCTGCAGGGATTTACATTAACTCGCAAAAATATTAGATAACGAAATTGCTACTGTATATTCAAAAACCTTAATCAGCAGATGAGTGCTCCTGTTTAGCTTTTTATGTTGACTCTATAAAATGTGAACAGAACATTATGATAATTATGTTGCTTTTAAAGATAAGCTTCATCAAGGTAGCACATGCATATGCAAAATGAAGCTGTGGATTCTTTTTTGTACCAGGTCGCAAAGGAAATCGGGTGAAAGCCGTTGTTTAAAAGATTGTAACACTAGGTGAACATGAGAATCAAAGTTCCTCAGACTGTGTTAACAGTCGTTAAGCCTTGCTTTCAAAGAATATTAAGCGCAGCGAACAGGGAGAAAGAAGACTTAAAATCTATGTTCATGGCAGCTGAGGTGTGCACCTGATTATCACATGCTATATATATTACTGCCAGTCTTCAGTCATATCCACTGAAGGGCCACTAATGGGACTACACATTTAGTGCCCACATTGTCCTTCAGATACAATTGTTTGCAGCAAACCTATATGTGCTTCAGACTGGTACCAGCAGACCATGGGGAAATATAAATAAAAAATAATCCCTTGGAGTCTACTTAATGGAGGTTTCCAAAGGAAAGATATCAATGGTTAACCACCATATGAGACAAAGGGACCCACTTGAAAATGGCCACAGAACCTTCTAAGTTGTATGTGGTGCATGTGCTACTGTATGTGATAACTTGTAATATCAAAAATTTTAACATGGGCTGTCACGTTTTTTTCATGCATTTATTAGCTCAGCTGAATTGTCAGACAGCCTATTTGTTAGCCCATCTGACTTGTCAGTCAACTGAGCGACTGTCTATGCCCAGTGTATGTTGTCCGTCCTCTGTCTACAGTATACATTTTTACTTCTCCGGAACCAGTGGCTTGATCTAGTTTTAAATATATTGAGAAGGTACCATGGGCAGTACCAAGTTTATGATATGGTTACTCTTCAGTAGTTTTTATTTTCAAAATTTTTGTATAAGGTTATCATTATTTTTGGGGAAAATTTAAAAAAACAAACAAACTAACAGAAAACTCCACAGCCACCTACCCACTTGTTTCAAAATTGCACAATTTGTTATTCAGGTGGCGCTACATTTTTTTATTTTTTTTTATCAGTATTACGCTAATGTGTTCTGTTTGTTTGTCATTGTTCCTCCAGAATATCTCTAAACAATTGTTAAAAGCTGTTATGAATTGGTTTGGACCTGAAATATATTTAATTTGTAATCATAAGTAAAGTAACTCTAATACTTCCCAATATATATATATATATATATATATATATATATATATATATATATATATATATATATATATATATATATATATATATATATATATATAAATACATATATGTATATATGTATACATATGTATGTATTTATATGTAGAGTATATATATATATATATATATATATATATATATATATATATATATATATGTATATATATATATATATATATATGTATATATATATATATATATATATATATATATATATATATATATATATATATATATATATATATATATATATATATATGTAGAGTATATATATATGGCCTGCATGTGCGACTGGTGTGTCCACAGCTACATTAAAATCTTGGTTCATTATATGACACATATAGTCGTCAATATCAGGCACCTAAATGAAAAAAAGGGGACGAACGAAGAGCATAATATCCAATACAGGGTTTTGATATTTGCCTCTGTGGATGGTTTCTTTTTGGCGCTGTTTGACATAAGGGTTACAAGGCACTGGTCATCTGATCCCCCTCTTCCTCGTCAAATTGGTGTGGGCAGCAGACGTGTGCCATAGATTATTGTCGCCATTAGTAAAGTGAGACACTATCCACGATTTTCGCCTTGAAGTGAATAAAGCCAATCGAAATACAACAACAAAATAACTTAGTCGGAAAGCATATGAACCAGCGCCATGTGAATGTGAAAGTTGTATGGTTCAATCATTCACAAAACCAGGGATTTTTAAGGAATTTTTGCGTTTGTACAGGAATTCCTGGGTTTCATGCACAAAACCTGGGTTTGGTCACAACAACTTCGGTTCTTTACAGAAAGCATAACTGAGCAAATTACACAGCTGCATGTTTGTTCCAAAACCCTGGAATAAATCATTACCTGCATGAACCCTAAACAAATCTTAGGGTTTCAGAACAAAAGCCCGCTTTTTTTAGCTCGCTTTAAGTCAGCAGAGGTGTTAGAAGGATAAGCCATACGTCGTCGTCAGTCTGTCAATCCGTGCACAATTCACATTTTCGACTTTTCCAAAATCCAATTTTACTTCAAACTTGGTGAGGTTGTACCTTTTTGTTCCAATGGTCACACCTCATTTAGTTTTGGAGATTTTTATGAATTTTTATTTAATTTATTTTTGATGGGGTCTTTTTGGGGCAAATCTAAAAAAAAAAAAATTCCGCTGAAACTGCTGACCTGATTGAGTTGCTATCACACATGAACACACCCAGGAACTTACAGTTCGTAATTTCTTCATTCATTCATTCATTCTTCATCAGGTGGGGCCGCGATTTTTTTCTTATCTCTCATGGTGTTTGTGTTTTATTGCTATTTTTGACTTCTTCCTCAGAGCCGTTACTCAGATTAAGCTGAACTTGGGCGATATGTCCCGTATGGAAGGGTCAAACAAAGTTGTTCATTTGCCGGCAAAGCTGCTGAGTCCCGATTTTTTACAATTTTTGGTTTTGGATGGTTTGTTCATAAGGTCACGCTCCAGTGAAATCGTATTTTTATGACTTTTTTTTTACGTATCCATAACCGCCAGCCAGATTTACTTTAAACTTGGTGACAATGTACATTTGGTTGGTTTCTACTAGGTTTGTAGAAAAAGTTAGGTTTTAGTTATTTTTAGATTTTTTTATGATTTTCGTTTTTTTTTTTTGTCGGGGGGGGGGGGGGGGCAAATCTTGAAAAAAATTCTCTAAAACCACTCACCCAATTGATGTTATTTTACACAGGGACTCCTATACTTAATTTGTTCTTCAGCTGGCGCTACAATTTTTGTTAATATTTTTTTGTGATTTCACTATTTTTGGTTTTTCCTCTGCCACTGTCACTTTGATTAAGCTGGAACTTTGTGGATATGTTCCTTGTGAGAGGGTCAGACATAGTTGTTCACTGGGTGGCACTGCTGTGGATTCATGATTTGTTAGGATTTTTTTTTTCAATCTGGGTACCTATCGGTAAATGCACCTTTGTTATTGATTGCTAAGTAAGCCATTGGGCATTCCAGCGCTAATTTACAATTTTGAATTCTTCCCCGAAACCCACTTCCAGTTGACTTCGAACTTGGTGGCATTTCTGGGGCAAATCTTAAAGAATCTTTAAAACCGCTCACTCAATTGTTTTGATATCACATATGAAAACCGCTAGGGACTCCTAGGTCATGTTTTGTTCCCCGGGTGGCACTGTAATTTTTGGGTCAGCTGACTTGCTAGTCAGGGTGAGGTTTGAGGGGGCTCAGTTGTCTGCCTTGGAAATACTAAATGTCATCACCTAAACCTCAACACAGGTCTATTTAGTTGCAACCTTGATTTTGAGGGACAATCTTTGGTCAAGTGAGCATGGGCCGTTCACGCAGCCCCGTAGTGTTAATTTTGAAATGACAGAGGAAAAGCCTGGGTTTATGACATCCGAGTACCTTATTTGAAAAACCTGTGAGTGCTCCTTACACTGGATGCAAGAACTTGGGATCAGATCAATAGTGTAGAAAAGGTTTGGGTATTGTCAGGTTGATGGCACATCGTATAATTTAAAAGGAGTATTACACCAAAATATGTTCTTTGGTCTAAATATTTCAACATGCTCTCTTGAATATTACATTGTATTTTCCAGGACGAATGCAAGTTGAGTGCGACATGACGTCATATTCAGATGAAGTTGTGACCATTATACATCACAACAGTGAAAGGCGGCATTGTGTTACAGGTTATGAAGATGCAGCCTCCTACAAAAGATATGTGAATTATTTTCTAACCGCAGCTCAGTTGACTGCAGTTAAACAAGCATCTGTTAGGCATGTAGATATTCTTACATAAATGTATGGTGCAAGTGCAAATTTTTCCCGCTGAACAATAACTATTTTTTTTCATAGTTCTTTATTTTGGAAATGGTAGTATCATCTATTTATATACATGCTCCGTAAATGTGTTTTTCAGATGTAAATAACTTGCCCACTTGTGGTATACGCTATTATATTTGAGGACTGAAGAGACTAAAATAACTTTTCGCCCGGTAATTCATTAACATTTTGCTATTGACTTTCTCCTCGTTGTTTGCCTATTTATTCAATTAGGACAACATATGAAACAAACAAAAAAATACTGTCTTGCATAAATTTTTAATCTCACAATCTTGTTTCTGCAATAGGTCATTTGGCAACATATAAGACTGCTTCAAATATAGAATAATGTTGTGTTTATCTACCTCTCAAGTTGCCTTTGTGTGATTCGCATCAGGTGTGAACAGTTCATGAGCATAGAATGCAACTATGCCGATACAGTTGGATTTGGAGACTACTGGGTTGATCTTCATGGAAACAAACATACATATAGGCAAAATAACCCAAACCATTGCAAATGCTTTCTTAATGAAATATGTAAGCACAAAAAATCAAACTCATCTAGGTAAGTGGAATAGAAAACAGTAAATCTTACATCACAGGCATGGACTAATAAAGTCCCCAGATTATTCACTCATTGAATTATATCAGTAGCTCCTATTTGTGAATTCCTGCATTTGCTTTGGGACTGATGCTTCATCTGTTGAATTCCAAAGAATTTGGCAAAATTCTGCCTTACTTTGGTCTACGAATTTGAGAGGTTTGCAAGTCGACCTTCTGATACATGATGTTCATCCCAAACTTCCATGACTTCAGTTAAGGGCATTCTACCGCAACACCCATACCTAATAGCAAGAAACACGCCAGGGCCGTCGCGCTGCGATCCCCAAGGTGCTCTCCAATGACGGAGGTGAAAGAGTGTGTGCAAGCACTTGTCACTTATGGCAGGTGGTGTGTGTGGGGTGAGCGGCATGCAAATCTTTGTATTCTAGAGTATCACTCCACTCCATTGTAGGCTTTTTACCTTTAACTTTTAACCGTTTTATAATGAAAAAAGAATCATATCCACGAATTATTATGAGCTAGTACAAATGTATAAATAAAAATCCCAGTGAATTCTTGACCATCATGGCAACATGGACCTGACCTTTCATCACGATTAACTGTTAAACAAAACAGTTTCACTGTTAAACAGAACAGTTTCTTCCGAAACCTAAAACCTACAGTTTTTGTCTGTATTTGTACTTTTCAACTACAGGCTAGATCCGTTTGGAGAATATTCAGGCATACGCAGTTTCAACCAAGGCCTTACTCCTAATATCGCCCTAATTTATCTAGTTTCCTAAAATGACATTAAAAGGTAAATTTACCCGTTTGTGAAAAGGGTGGGACTTTGCAGCATATGGGAGGCTAGTATTTATTTATTATCTTATTATCATCTTACTCATAATTGTGTTGACAAGAGAATACGGGGGTATCAGATGCATTAGGTGTGGTCTTTAATAACAGGTTCTACTGTACATGCAATGTCTGAATGTTCGTAAATAGGTCGGGCAGTAGAGTGTGTACAGGCAGCGAATTTATAATCATATTTGCTGAATGGCTCACTGGCCGTATTTATAGCCTTATGGGCAACGGGAATTGCTTGCCGTCTTATGTATGTAGATTCAGATTCGGATTCAGATTCATTTTATTCGACATAGAAGTGAATACATTGTATACATTTTGGTAATTACGCAAAAACAAATAAGATAAAAAACAAGATAGATAATACTGAGAATGGAATTACCATACAAAAATTGTAGTCAGGATGACCCTGCTAAGGATGATAAACATCCGCTTCCGCAAGGGCCACCTAGGAAAAGTTGCCTTATATGTTACACCTAGTTTCAACAGTGATCCGTTCCATTACAAAGAAAATTAAAGACAAAAAACTCCGGCATTAAAATACAAGATTTCAGAAATGATCATGAAGTGCTATTACAGACGAAGCAGTCAACAATGGAGCAAGTTTCAGAATATTGGTTTATATAATATGTTTTAGCATATCTAGAGAATCCAGAGAAGGAGTGTGTTTGAATTTTTCCTGTTATGTGTAAAGGTGTATCAGAGAGTAATTTGGGGATATAGTGCCGTATGCACTTTTCGGTAGATACATGTTGGGGGGTGGCATAGTGAGGAGTGTTGCGATATCTCGTGGAATATGGGTAAGGCTGAGAACATGTTCTTAAAGTAGCGAGGTAATTCGTTTTTAGTATATCTATAGTAAAATTTGAAAGCTTTCAGTTTCAACAAGTCAGGCATTTTTAAAACCTTCAAGTCCTTAAATAAGGGCTCATTATATGCATAATAATGTATAGAACATATTACACGAATAGCTGACTTCTGAAGTTTCGATATGCGATCATAGGAATAACCCCAAGCCAACATAGAGTAATTAATAAGTGGTAGAAACAGAGAATTGTATATTAAAAGTAGTGTATTTATAGGAAGCAGATGATGTAGCCTTTTAAGTATTCCTATAATGCGAGCAGTTTTATTAGCAATCTTATTTATATGGGCATTCCAATTTAATTTTTCGTTGACTATCAGCCCTAAAAAATCAAACTCACTTGTTCTGTCTAATTGTGTGTCTTTTATCTTTAGATTAATATTCATGTTGTAGAGTTTATCTGCATCGAAATTTTTCAAACCACGTGAACTTGGTGTAATGCACAAATGTCAACCATTAGGGAGATTAAAAGTTTGGCAGCAAGCATGTGCAATCGGTAAATGGAAGTTGAAACGTTGAATGGCTGTACTTGTAGACCTCATTTTCAACACTTAACCATGTGATCGTGTTCTGAATTAACTTCAACCTACATGTATTTCATGTTAAGATTTGCAACTTGATTAGTCTGTCATTGATGTTCAAAGAGAATATTATAAATATTGCAATGTAAATATGTGTGCTTTGTTAGGAGTTACTCTGAGTCGATACAATTTTCCCTTTACTTTAAATTTGTTCTAAATTTTTCATGTGCATAACTATAATTCAATTTTCAAAGATGAATATGTGTGCTCATACGAGATGAAACCCCAGTGGTAATCTGGTCTGATATGCCTAATCAATGTCTATACTGTAAAATATTATTTATTTATTTTTGGGTGTGTGACTGTAAACAGAGAAACATTAAACTAAGAATAAAAGCCATTATTCATATTTGTATGTTCGTTTCAGGTACTGATGGATGTCAGTGGGGCCTTAGCTAGTCATGTTGTTGCACAAAAGAAGGAATTTATTCTACTTGGATTTCCCATTCCATATGTCAGACTTGTTTACAGGAGTCCGCTGGCGCCATGACATTTTCGCCACTATATATATGAACCGTTGTGTAATTTCGGATCAAGTATTATTACAGCAGTCCACCACATCAAGCCTAAATTGCTGCCGCCATTGTTGGTAGCCACTTCCAGTGTCTTTATATATATATATATATATATATATATATATATATATATATATGATTTTATTGTGTTGATATAACCAACCAAAATGCATAATTGCAAAGATGTTATGGTATGCTAAGTGAAGAAAACACCATTTCAAAACAAGTAAGGTGTAGTTGTGGCAGAAAAAGTTAATGTAATTCTGAAGTTATGACTCCATCTTATAACGAGTCTGCTAAATATACACCTGAAAAGTTAGGATGCATGAGGAACAGTTGAAGTTTCCTCCAAAAATTGGATTGGGCTAGAATCGATCAGGGCATGAAATTAGTCTTTCTCTTTCTTTCTTTATCGTCCATGTAAGTAGATCTACTGGACATTTGCATGGAAATATGGTTGTCAGAGACATGCTCAAAATAGTATACAGACCGTGCAAAGCACCACACATTATCCTCGATATCCAAATATACTAAGCCATCATTCAAAATTTATTTGCAGTTAATAGTCAAACAATGATGATGCAATCAGACTTTCAGAACATGACTTGAAGGTATGTTGAGAAATCCACATTCTGCCACAAGGTTTCATATTTGTGAAATTTAAAAAAATCCATACAAACTTTTAAAAGCTTACATAAATGGAAATACATGCAAGTGGTTGTTCACACTACTCATGCTGAAAAATGCACATAAGGTGGTTTCGAAACTGAATTTGTGCCCCAAGTCTACTACCATTATCATTTAAAGGGGACTTAATTTTGTCTTTGGCCTGAGGTATCTGGTCTTGTGGGACACAGTTTTTGGTCATATACGGATACAGCAGCTTCAAGTACAGTCTGTGTGTCCTTTTGTTGCACATGTCCGTTGTTACAACAGGCTTCTCGCTGGTACAGATAACATAGGCCATCTCACCCGGAAAGTCTTGCACTAACAGTGACTTTATATGCATGTATGGCTCAGGTATTCCCACGTTTACTGCATTCAGTACACGTTAGTTTCTCAATGCATGCAATTTTTAGTATGTCTGTACATTTTGTAGAGTAACATTTAAAACCAAACCAGATAGCCCCACTAATCTGCTGATACTACAGTACATCTCACTAGAAACATCTTTTGACGGGAATTTCATAAGTTTTTTCTTTTTTTTTTATGGCCAGGTCTTAGTTTCTTGTGAGAATTCTATATACACAATATTAATTATTTCTACACCATTGGAAAGTCACACCGAAAAAAAAGACAAAGCGCACAATATCATGAACATTTGCTCACTCTGGTGCAGATTTTGAAACTCAATACACATGTGATTTTCACTCCCAATAATTAAGATTTTTTGACTGTTTTCTACTGAATATAAATTTCTATATGTAGATTTTCTCATTGTGTGAAGCAAAAAAACGTTAAATTTAACATTGCTTGGGGTTTTATATCTACTGCTTTCAGGGACCTTTATATTTTCAGGATAGTATTTCATAAGATTACCCTGATGCACATAACAGAAAAAATAAGGGACTTCCACCTCTGTAAAATATATTAAAGTAATATCTTATCGGCATCAAATATACGTCTTTGTGGCTGATGTGAAGAATGCTTACTTTGTGCAAAATACTTTGGTACTTGTTCGAAACAATACTTCCTTTCGGACCGCAAAGTAAAACTAGAAATACCTCCAATGCAAAGCTTTAACTGAAGGGTCCGCCAGTTACAAATCATAAATAGGATGTCACAATCTTGCAGCATGAGCCACTTAGAACAGCCTATACTGATAAATGTACTCCAAAGTAACTGTATGTCACCGTCTTGCAGCATCTGCCACTTAGAGCATCCTATAATTATAAATTTATTCCAAAGTAACAGGATGTCCTGCAACAGTAAATGTGTATTCTAGTAAGCAAGCACTAACTACAAGCACACATTCATACTGGCAAGAGCTAAAATATGCATAATTGCGATATTATATGAACTACTCCTATTAAACTTTAATTAGAGCGTAGGACATGTAGGCATGTTGGAGATACCATGGTAACGAGCCCTCAAAAACATCTAATTAAGCTGCCATTTGCTCAAATTAGCTCATGGTGACACCAAAATCTAATCAGTTCATATTGTCATGCAAGATAATTATGCTGCAAAATGTGAAGAAAGTACATGGAAGTATTCTGCAGATATCGTGATTACGATCCCTAATGAAAATGCAATTAGGCTGCCATTTGCTCAAATTAGGTCATGATGACAACAGAATTAAATCATATCATTCCGTGATACAAGATAATTATTCTATAAAATTTGAGTGAAATACATGGATGCATTATAGAAATATGGTAGTAGCGAGCCCTAACAACCATATATATCTTGGTGACACCAAAATCTTATCAGTTCTTCTTAACATGCTACATAAGCATAGAGCAATATTTGAGCAAAATACATTGAAACATTGTGGATATATTGCGGTAACGAGCACTAACTAGCATGCACGTAGGCTGCCATTTGTTCAAATTAGCTCAGGGTGACACCAAAGTCTTATCAGTTCATTTTGCCAGGAAAGATAAGCATATTGCCAAATTAGAGCAAAATGCATGGAGGCATTCTGTAGGTATCGCGGTAAGAAAAATGTGCACATCTGGATGGACAGAAAAATCTGAATACAGTCAATATGGGGATCTCTGAGCCATATATATGGAAATAAAGTCACTGGTATCTCAGGATTTTCCATGTGGTGAGAAGGCCCATGTAACCTAATCCAGTGATAAGCCTGTTGCAAAAAGGTACAGTGGTGCCAGCCAATAGTTGTCACCTATAGCAGGAGGTCCTAAATTGTAAGTAAATTAAAGACATGAAAATCTAGTGTCTTAAAAGGGCAGTCTTAAAAACTAGTGTAGTCTGTCATGACAGGTGGTCTTTTTAGCAGCTGCCACTGTACAACAACATGACACGCAGATTGCACTTAAATCTACAGTATCGGTATGTGAACAAATATCATGTCCCGCAAGACTAGATGCCTGTGACGAAATACCAAATTTGGTCACGTTTGAGTGATAATGGCAGTAGCCTTGGTGCACAAATTCAATTTCGAAGTATGAGTCAGGCGCACTTTTTAACATGAGCAGTGTGAACAGCTACTAGCATGTATATCTATTGAAGTAAGCATTTAAAATTTGTATGGAAAATTTTGGTTTCGCAAACGTGAAACCTTATGGTAAAATGTGGATTTTTAAGCATACCTACAAGTCAAGTTCTCAAAGTTTAATTGCATCGTCATTCTTTGACTACTGACTGTAGAGACCTTTTAAATGATGGCTTAGTATCTTGGAGTAAAGTGGATAATGTGCGTTGCGTTGCAGAATGTGTATAATATTTGAGACATATTTATGAAAACTAAATTTGCCAGCAGATTTTCAGCAGATATACTTACATGTAGATGGAATACGAAATACAGAGAAAGAGAAAGACTAATTTTATGCCTTGACATGTTATAATCCCCATCTAAAGTTTCGAATGGAACTTTCATCGATTTTCCCTTCCACAATACACGTTACATGTACTGAAATGGTGCTTTTCTTCACAAACACACAATAACATCCTTCAGATGATGTATTGTGGCTGGTTATATTAACCCAATAGAATCATTGATCGCTGTGCCCTCGGAAGAATAAATCAAATGCTGCCTGCCCATGAAAATAAAATGCTGCACCTACTGACAATAGACACTTACACAGACCCTATAATAATATGACTATTATATATACACTGCTGGTAGCTACTAATGCAATGGCGTCAACATTTTAGGCTTGGTGTGGCGTAATGTTGTAATAATACTTGATTTAAAGTTTTGCAACGGTTCATATTATAGAAACGGTGCAGAAAGGTCATGGTTGAAGTAGATTCAAGTAAACAAGCGTGATACATGGAATAGGAAATCCAAGTAAAATATATTATGGCCCAGTGACATCCATCAGTGCTTGAATTCAACAAAGAAATATAAGTAATTTTATTCTTCGTTTTACATTTCTTTCTTTACACGAACACACACAAAGTAAATAAATAACATTTCACAGCATAGACATTCATTAGGCCTACAACAACAGATTATCAGTTGGGTTTCTTCACTTATGAGCACACATATTCATCCTTGTAAATTTAAATTACATTTTGTACATGAAAAATTTAGAACAATTTGAAGTATAGAAAAAAATATATTCAGCCAGTGTAACTTCTAAAAAAGCATACATATTCACATTGCTATATACATATGAGCCTCGTTGATCATTAATGACCGTCTAATCAAGTTGCAAATCTTAAATTTTAATACATGTAGGGTGAAGATAATTCAAAACATGCTATGGGTCTGTTTAAACATTATCAATGACAGTCTAATCATGTTGCTAATCTTACAATTAAACACATGTAGGTTGAAGTAAATTCAAAACTTACTATAATGGTCATTGCTGGACTGTCCTAGGAATTACATGGTGAACCTAAGGAAATGAGGTCTACAAGTTCAGACACTGAACCCTTCAAGTTGAACTAGCGTAAGTACATGCTGGCTGCCAAAAACCCTTTTTTTGAGCTCAAATGGTAAACCTATATGCATTGCACCATCTATATGTGGTTTGACAAGTTTCCAATGCAGGACAATTTTACATACACAGTAGGTCAAAACATTTTGCTTGCCCATAAGGCCATGAATACTGTCAGTGAGCTCGTCAACCAAATAAACATTATAAGTTCACTGCCTGTACACACTGTACGGCCGTTTCTATTTGTAAAAACTCAAACATCACATGTACAGTAGAGCATGCTATTTGCGTTCGCCCCAAATCCTACTGATAACCCCATATTCTTGCCACCGCAAGTATGAAAAAGATGATATTAGGTTCAGAGAAAATTTACCACACTTACGCACACACAAGTATCGGTATAAACAGTGATAATCAGGATTTCATGTCCGGCAAGTTTAAGGCTGGAGGGTGGATACATTCATCAAAATATGAGTTATATATTTTGAAGGGTGAAAGCCAATCTTTTTTAGGTGTACACCAGCTGTCTTGCACTAGGCACCCAAAGGGGCAATGTTCAACCTTCACAGACGTTCCGTTTATGTCTATCTACTCCATGGATTAAGGTAATGAACATTAGGTTCACTAGCACCGATTGTGACCAAGTTACAATAGGTCATGTAAAGTATAGTCCACCCTGTCAAGTTTCATGACTGTATGTCAAGTACCTTTGTAGACATACACGTGACACGCGTTTTTTGGGATGGACAGCTGGGTGGATGAGCGAAAAATAGGAAATATATACAATAAATATGTTTTCCTTAATTGCACGCTTATTATATGCATGCACAGATTGCCAGCAGGAGAACCATGTGAGTGATAAAATGATTCATGGCTATGTCCGCATGCTGTGTAGCCTATACCCAATATGGTCCTTTATCAAAGCCTGCTTAGTTACATAGGCTTACCTGGCAAACTGCAGGCTCACCACTAGCCCCCAATAAGCCGTAAAGTCCAAGCCTATTAACAAACGGGTGCATTTGCCTTTAATGTCATTATTATATGAAATTAGGCATAGCTTTTGCAATTTTTATTATCTGTGTTTCAAAAACAGAAAAGGGTTAACACTTCTACTGTATCCGCCAGAACAACAACTGTATATGAATCCAAACCCAAAAAACACATAACTTGATGATAATATTATCCAGCTTAACCGTTAATGCGTTCAAACTGATTAAAACGAGTTTCGTTGCCTGGGAGGCTGTATTTGTGTGGAATAGCTGGTGTGTTTACTTTCGGCAGACTGGGTGATATAAAGGGTAGGGCCTTTGTTGAACTTCCATATGCATGAAAATTCTGAAACGGATCTAGCCTGTAGTTGAAAGTATATATACAGCCAAAGCCGTTGGGTTTAATTTTTAAGAAACTCTTCTGTTTAACATTTTATGGCGATGAAAGGCCAGGTCCATGTTGAATGGCAACATAATGCTCAAGAATTTTGCCACACACTTTCACTGTGTTTATTATCTGTACATTTATACTATCTTCTAATTATTCGAAAAGACGATTCTATTTTATTGTGAAAACAGTTTGTCGGTAAAAACCTGATATGGAATGGAATAATACTCTAGAATGCAACGATTTGCAAGCTACTCTCACCACAAGCACCACCCGACATAAATGACTAGTGTTTGTATCCACTCTCTACCTCCAGCATTGGAGAGGAACTTAGCCATCACAGGGCACCAGCCCCGACGTGTCACCTCACTGGTTCAAGTACCACTATCACATCTAGTTTGACTTATTTGTTGCCATGAAAATCCACATGGCTGACGATCAGGTACTTGGTCTTCCCAATCTTGCTTTTATATTTCCACAGCTGCATGTTTGATTAACAGGTCTTCCAGCTTTCTATGCAAAGTATAGGTTTCTCCCCCTTTTGCTGAATAATGAGATTATATAAAAGATGGTCCAAGTTGGTATCCAAAGCTACTTGTTTTTCAGGTAAGAAAATTTGGTTCACTCATCACCTTCTGACACCATTTCATTAGCAAGGGTTAGGTACGATTTTGGTATCCACAAAGGGACTGCAAAACCAAGATTTAAGAGAAACGGTTTCACATAACATAACCTGGCTTAAAATAAAATGTATCTTTTTATCTATTTCGAATATGCCAAGATTCTACTTATAAAATGTTGTTTAACAATTAACTTTGTGAAGCTGATGTATCAACAGGATATGTACAGCTGCACCCATGTGTATTTGGTCATACCATAGGCAATCGAAGTCCAGATTCACTCATGCTCTTAAGATATTCATGTCACATGAGTATTATTAAGGAGTCAAAACTATTCTGTGACAAATGCCCTTTGACAAGTAATGTGAGACTCTTAGGTAATTGTCAGTGTACCATGAAAATCCTTTACACTTTGTGGCAGAACCCAGAAAGAGTACGAGAACAAAGTAGATTTTAACAAATGAAAAACTCCAAATGCCAATATGCATTTACACAAAGTGACCAGGCAGAAAACAATGCAGATTGGGCAAAGTTTCCAAAATATATTTCAACCTATAAATGCAACTATATTTTGTTATTTGAGGTAAATCCTTCAACTTTGATAGCTCTTGGCAACTGACATTGAAGAGACTGCAAATTGTGGAAGTGTGCTTTTCCATACAATGTTTTTCTACAATATCTGAACTTCCCATTCAATGAACATTTTACATAAGCATTCATTAAAACTGGCAGTTTAACTCCACTCGAATGGAATCTATAGCTAAGCTGAATAATTACTGCTCTGTGAAAAACCACAATACCCTCGTGAGAGACCATGACACACAAGTGATGTATTTTGTATTTTATTATATATTCTCACACGTTTCAGTTCATTACTCACAGCTGGCAAGCATGAAATGAATTTGCGTCTTACATTCATATACATATCATACATACAAACAAAAACAAACAAAAAAAACAACAAAACAAAACAAAACAAAAAAAAAAAAAAAAAAAAACCAAAAAAAAACCCCAAAACAAAAAAACAAAAAACAAAAAAAAAGTACTAAACGCTTTTATAACTTTCATCCACACTTGAATGTGGAACAATAAATAATCAGTGTATCTGAAAACAAAATCTGAAAAGTGAAAAACCAAATGACAAATATATGAATATTGCGATCAGTACATTGGGCTCAAAGCAGATATATTAAATTGGCCACACAGGTAATACTTTCGTTCTTGTACCTTGAGAAGAAGTACTTCCACAAATAATACCAGATGCCGTACACCAAAATAACGAAATATACGATAGCAGTGGAAAAAACACACCTGAATACTGAAACTGGCCAAATCCAATATGAACTACCTTGTAGTGATATTTCATGTCAACCATACATTCTCATATTATAAGCATAGAAACAAGAGAAACTGTGCAATGATCCATGGTATTTACATTAAAGGTCACAGGAGGTACTGCCACCTACATTTAGCTGGCATATACGTGAATACTTAGCACTGACAATTTTGTCACCTAAGTTGATGATAAAGAGATACATTGCAAAATTGCAAAATTGAAAGAAAACCCCAACCAGTGTCCTGGTACCTTATACAAGTTAAAAAGTGTAAGGCATTTTACATGTCAAATAAGATGCATCTACCTTGAAATGAATTCAAGATGTTTTTATTTCAATTTAAGTTCAATTTGAATATGATGGAACATGATTATATGAATTGGGTTCCAAAATTCTCATTATGGTTATGTTCCAGATGGCTGCTTAGAATTTGTGCTTATCAAAATAAAATTACCCCTGAAGCCTTTCATAAGTTATGTTTAGCAACATATTTATGCCTAAGACATGTATGACAAAGGTTTATTCTCTCTCCTATTTTTATATGATTTGATGCTACTGAATCATGGCAATGGTCATGGGCAATGTGTAAAACGTGGCATGAGGGAATCTCTTTCATTTATTACTATAAATTCACAGCATTGTGCTATGGTCAGGATTGTGAAACAACACCTTAAATGTATGTTTCATTATACATTAAGTCAGCAGCTAGGAGACTGACTCTGACACACATTTCCCACCCAAACCACAAACCTGGACTCATCAGAGTACTCAGGGAAAAAAGGCATGGACTCACAAGAGATGTTAGTGAACAGTTACATACGGTCTTGTGTTCTTCTAAATGTTAGAAAAGGCATGAAAGAGTTCATTTTATTATGCATAAACCTAATATCAAATATGTTGATTCTACATATCTATTTTGGTCAGTATTATATATCTTTAATTGCATTGAGGTATCATATTAAACACATTAAACTATATGGTGAATTAAATGTCAAATATCATCAATATGTTTCAAAATATGATAAATTTAATGTAGGGCATTTGAAGTCTCTGCTTTATAGTGTATTTAGCATGCCTCAGTTACAGGTAGGAGGATGCACTCGAGTCCAAATTATATTTCTTAGTGCTTACCATTGATTACACCCTTGATTACACTATTTATTCACCCAATTATATGTAAAAACAAGAATTAGCACACTTAAAGGGTCATCACAAATACAGGTTCGTCGGTAGTGGGGTGGTGCAACAACTAAAAGCTACACTCTTTGTTTTGCAGTATAAAACGACCCCGCCCTTGATCTAGTGAGCTGTTTTCTAGACGGTAGACACTCATCTATCAGGAGGTGGCATAGCTTCCACAGGATTGTTGGGGAGCACATGGGACGTCTATGGAAAGCCAACAGGGCCATAACGCATAGGTCTTGCGTGTTGCCGAGTCTCCACTAGGCGTAGTCGAGCCAACCAATCAGATTTCAGTCTCCACTACGCGTTGCCGAGAATATGTTTTGCAGTACGCGTGGTGGAGCTTCAGCTAAGCATAGTGGAGCAACTTATGGCACCTTTTGGCTGAAGAAAAGCAAATCAGTCATTTAGGTCCTTACAATCATTACTGATATTAAAACAGCCAATCAAATGAGAGTCTCTACAACGCGTAGCGGAAACATGAAATTCTCTACAACATGTCCTCAAGGCAGTTAATCAAATTACGATCTCTACGGCACATAGCCGAATGGTTGTAACCCATATTTCAAAACGGAGGTTGAACAGGTATCAAATTTTACTTTTCAAGACAGCACAGCTGCGCGTTGTTCACTGGAGAACCAAATTTAATTGGTTCTCTTGGCTACGCGTCATCGAGACCAGTAATTTCTCAACGCGTAGTCGAACAGGTCTAATACAGTTTACAAGAGCATCGGTGATTGGACAGTTTGGCTACACGCTACTGGAGGCATAGTTTCTCCACTACGCGTCGCCAAGGCTCGGCGACACGTTCTAGAAGAACATTTTCTCGGCAACGCATAGTGGAGACTGTAATCGTATTGGTTAGCTCGATTACGCGTTGCCGAGCCTCGACTACGCGTAGTGGAGACTGTGATCTTATTGGTTGGCTCGACTACGCGTAGTGGAAACTGTTATCTTATTTGTTGGCTCGACTACGCGTTGCCGAGCCTCGACTACGCGTAGAAGGGAGACTGCAATCTGATTGGTTTACTCGCCTACGCGTTACCGAGTCTCAACTACGTGTAGTAGAGGCTCGGCTACGCATAAGACCTTTGCGTTATGGCCCTGTTGGCTTGCCATGGACGTCCGTGTGGTCTTGCATGATGGCTCGTAAAAGTAACTGTTTCGAAGCGCTTTGCATGGTATAGTTTGACTTAAGAGACTTTCATTCTCATTATGCTGGATAAAAGCTTTGCATTTGGCCCCCTCCACACCTGCGCCTCCTTGTTCTGAATTGTCCAGTACTCTCTTCTGTTGAAAATGCATTTTGCTATTTTTCTAGAAACCGGTTTCTAATCTTTCTGTCTATAAAATTATCCAGTATCAGTCATTTATCACCTCATTAGTGACAGGACGAGTTTGTCGTTTTCCTACCTCTGGCACTGGAGATTTACCAAACTATTGGGCCCATGTCTGCTCTGCTACAACCGGCTTTATTCGGGGATTTTGCTACTATAAATGATTATGAGTATACACGTGTTGACCACTGCCACATAGAGGCACTATGGCAGAGCCAACATTGTAGCTGCAATTTTGCTGATTACAGTGGTCAATATTCTGTTCATGCTGGTATTCAGCTTGCCTGCACACTTGATAACCATACCGATGTATAAATAGGGGGAGTACAGTGAGACTCTGATGGTTTGTGGGTAAATTTAAAAACTCTAATGCATAACAGTAACACTAAGGATGCATTCCCGCCCCTGGATGTTTTTGTGAACACTGAACTTTATGCTTCACCTGCCACTAGCGAGTTTGTGTTGCCTTTATATAAACAGGTGATTCCAACTTTTCATTGCACAATTGTTGTTATGCAAGTGTGGTGAAGTTGTGTGTAACATAATTTTAACTTTATAACTATCACGATTACACAAGCGGATGCACAAGTTAATTATTAATTATTGTCATAATGCATACATACTGATTGCAATGTTGTGATTGCATGAATAAAACCACGACCGTTTATCATAAGACTTTTTTTTTTGGTTTTGTGCTTATACAATGCCAATTTGGGGACAGGTAGCAGGTCTCCAGAAACGTCTTTGTGCCAAGCCCAGACTATAATGTTGATCAGTCGCCAAGGGGCGAGCACATCCCTCTGTGCTAAGAAAGCTTGTTAACTTCTTGTCTTTGCGTGCTTTCAGTGCAGCTGAAAATCCATCCTCCCTCCCCGTGTATTATGGGGGACTGGGTCAAATATAATATGTGATCTTAGCTACACACTAGTCAATCTTATTTTTTGCTGTCCAATAAAAGTTTTGCTTGTTTCCACTCCTCTGGGGTGTGTTCTGCATGTGTGGCTCATCCTGTTGGGCTCCGTAACGTTTGGTTTGATGGTTGACAGGGGAAGTAAGACTAGGAGGATGCACCCTAGCCATAATTGCATTTGTGGGTGCTTAAAATTGGTTTCACTGTTCGATCAGCAAATTATACATATCCGTTGCACCTAGGATTTTTAGCAATGTGCCTGGCTGTAGCCAACTGTAGGTTTGTCAAAGTTGGTTTTATAAGTAAGTATTACTAATTGCAATGTTGTGATTGGCTGAGTAAACCATGGCCGATTATAAAACTGGACTGTGTTGGGTTGCTGCTTATATACATATATATATATATATATATATATATATATATATATATATATATATATATATATATATATATATATATATATACTTGCAATGATATAGAAACAGGTTTTTCCAGTTCCTGGCTGTAAATATTACTCTTCAGAAATTGTATGGACTACACGCAACTGTGCTTTCAGAAATAATTTTGAAATAACGCATACGGATATTTCGTATTTAAAAGAATCAAATCCTTGGCTTCACAGGTGTAGATGTGAAAAAGGCCATGGCAAGGATTCTGGCTACCTACGAAACACAACACAACTGCCTGTTATGATGTTTACACTCAGTGACACAGGGGAGAAAGGCGAAAATATCTTTCATGTGCTTGGCCCATTGAGTTGCTTCCAAAGTGAGGATGTTTAAATTGTTTTAACAAAAATAATGCCTTAAGCTCATAATGATGTTCCTATTGATCTATCTTGTTCACTTTTTTGAAGGTCAAGAAGCTCGTTTTTTTCTGTTTAATTCGTGTAGTCCCATCGAAATGCACATTGTAAGATAGGTTTTCTGTATAAATAAACAGTGCAGATTTGCCATCAAGACATTATGACTTTGTGAGATGCATGTACAGTTACGCCTGGCTAAAAGTTAACAGCCAAACGCCTTTTTTCTTGTTTTTCTGGTGTTTGGCTTGTGTTTGGAAACGTTTGAAAACGTTTGGCTTGTGTTTGGAATGTGTTTGGAAAGTGTATGGAATGTGTTTGGAAAGCGTTTGGAAAGCGTTTGGGAAAAATCTCAAACACTTTTACAAAACGTTCGAACACTTTCACAAAGCTACCGAACACATCTCCAAACGCATTCAAACACTTTCCAAACGCGTTGAACAATTACCCAAACGATTTCAAACACTTTCACAAACGCATTCAAACATTATGCATTTAAAACACTTCCGTTTAAATAATGAAGAATCTCCAAACATATTTTCAACAGGTCCAGCAATATATGATGTACCTACATGTAAATGTGCACTTATCCAGCATTATAGGTTGTATATATTTATATAAAACACGATCCAAATACGTTTACCCAAGTGTCCAATTCAACTAAAATTAGTTAAAGACTTAATTCTTC
The DNA here is from genome assembly GCA_964020975.1 of Hermodice carunculata. Lineage (NCBI taxonomy): Eukaryota > Metazoa > Annelida > Polychaeta > Eunicida > Amphinomidae > Hermodice > Hermodice carunculata. Next base: position 65,521,481 of record OZ026623.1, read on the forward strand.
ATTTAAGATGTCATGAATACTTCATCTTTCAAAAACTGTTTCAGAGTAAATCCATAGGCAATATCATGATCAGATCATGATTCATGATCTGATCGTGCTATTGCCTATAAATTTACTCCGAAATAGTTCCTAATTTTCAATTAAAATATATATAATTACTCCAAGGACCAATGGAGTATCGCCTGGCTTACTCCACTGGAGCTAATTATATTGCTTGGATTAGTAAATCAAACAATACTTAAATTGAGCTCCTTTTGTATTTCCATTCGAAATTTTAAAAGTTAGCCTTTTTCAAGAACTTCACTTTCAGAAAAAGTATGATAGCGACTGGGCATACTTGCTACTGAAAGATCTGTAACTTTATAAGAAATGAAGTGTTAAACCTGTTAATGTTGGCATACTATTTGTTTTCTTCTACCTATACTTATTTTCTCCCTTAATTAGGTATGACCATGTCATAATTTTGTTGATTACCAGTAACAATATAAATATTAGCAGCTAAAGGTGACGAATACATGTCATTGTAATTAGATTACCAAGTGTACATGTACATGTATCACATACGTTTGGCGCAAAGTGTGAAGTGTTTGGAGAAGTGTTTGAAAACGTTCGGCTTTCACCAAACGTGTTCGGCAAAGTGTTTGAAAGTGTTTGGAAAAGTGTTTGAAAGCGTTGGGCAAAGTGTTTGTAAAGCGTTCGGAAAGTGTTTGCAAAGTGTTTGCTACGCGTTTGCAAAACGTTTGACTTTCACTGAAAGTGTTTGGGAAACGTAGGTGCGTTTGGCGTTTGTTAACTTGAACGCGAGCGTAACTGTAGCAGGCAAGGTGAATCAATGATTAAACAATATTCCTGTAGAGTGAGGTTGTCTGTAGTGAACAAGTCACTGGATAGTATCAAAACATGTAGAATTAAGCCATGTGACACTATCTTCTTGTAGAATATAACAAGACGGACGCAAAGTTAATGTGTAAGAATGGACAGTCCTACTTTCCTCGCCAGCACTGTGTATTTGATCAGGATCAATTTGGAATATTAAAAGGATGTCGGGATGCAACGCATCTGCAAAATTGTGGTCAGTTTCTGTTATTGTTGTTGTTTTTTGTTGTTGAAAATATTCCTGACAAACTCCATGGATTTATAACCTCATAATATTCTCCCGAAAACTTAAACTGTCTGTGCCTGATAATCTGGTTTCAAAGTGAATTTCCCTTTCAGACCTTGATGTGTTCACCTGTGTTGTATGTTAACTGAATCGTCCTCAATAAATTCTTTGTGCAAACATACACAAGTCAAACGTCCTGAGCATTAGCCATTCTTAAATTATGAATCATGACAGTGCAACGTAATATAATTGTTTGCCGTAGTTTTGAGCCATAGGGCTGACATGAAATGTTCGCCTCTGGCTAATTTCCACTTTGGTTACAAACTTGAATAGTGTACAGTTTTTGTAACATGATAAAACTATGTAAACCCATTTCCAAACAAATGATTAAATTCACAAATGTCATGTCACCCCAATTCTGTTTTGATGTTATCCAGGTACATTGGATAATTTCCTTCCTATTATTAATCAATTGAAGTGTAAACGCAATGAATTGGTTAGTTCTAACGCCGACTTACCACTGCTATGACGACAATCATGGCGTTTGTTTCACCACATCCAAGCTGCTGTATGAAATGGCTCTTACAACATATGTAGCACAATCTGCATACCATTCAAATTCTCGACCAGCTTTTCAGATACACAAATAGTCGTCTCTCTAGGATTCCCAAGGTTATAATTCTAAGAGAGCAAGTTTGAAAAAAAAAATATTTGTGGAAATGGTTCACCTGCAATTTATTTCATTAATATTACTTTTATATTAAATACTTAAATTTGTGAACAAAGATGAAAAGAACGTATAAGGTTATCATCATTGTTGCAGAATTATCTAAAATAATCTGTCTGCATCAGCATTACACCAGTTTATTCAGCTGATTATATCTCTATCAGTGCCACATTTTCATTTAAAGAACAGCCTTTCGCATCTCGTTGTTGGCACAATGCACCCAAAACACACCAAGGAAAGCTGTTGACTCTTTTATTTCGTGTAGGTTCAGGCACCTGAGTGAAAGGTCTTTTGACAAGGAATGTTAATCTACATCCAGCACCCTCATTATAATTGAAGCCACTCCTTTTTAAGAAGTTCAAATCTTAATGGCATTTAACGTTGCACTAAATGAGCTTATCTACAGTTGCGTCACTTACAATCGCTCTGCTTCAACATACCAATATACCATATCATTTGGTCTGGCAATTTAGAAAAGCCAAGAAACGTTTGTTAGGTAATCATTTGCTTTTAAAATTGTCTTATCAGTTATCTTGCTGTACCCCCCCCCCCAAAAAAAAAAGTTGATGAGACATGGTAGTTCCATCTGTTTCATGATCAATCTCAGGTTGCATGCATGATGTCTGTCATGTCTTATATAGTAAATGAAAGCAAAGGAGGGTGTCATGTAGATTTGCACTACGACTGATATCCATGTCAGAACCACATACTAGTATAAAATGCTTAATCCACTCTAATGTGGTATTGCTAATACAGTTAAAACTATAAAGCAGTGCTATTTGCATAAATCAATATGGCAATTATTTATGTTTCGTTTGATATCCGTGATATAATTTCTGACCAAATGGATGGTGTCGGCAAACAAAAGCCTATAAAATAAATTGATGCAGCATCTGTTTGTCATTTAACAAGGTTTCCTATCTTTTTCCAAGTATCCATTGACATGTTACATGGAGTCATGTTCATTATCGTTCATGTCAACACAGAAACTACAACCTGTCCTGAATTCTTCTCCAAGTGTCCAGGCAGTTACTGTATACCAGATCGAATGATATGTGATGGCTCAAATAATTGCCCACATGGGGAAGATGAAGTCAAATGTGGTAAATATGACACCTGCACACACGTAATATGTTACAATTTTCCTTTGTCTTTAAAGATTTGAAATCCAGTATTATACAACTTCAGTTAACGGAACAAAGTTTCCCGTTTCATGCATTGGTTTTATTCATACAGGCCACATGCTTATATATATAGATATTGTCTCCATTCTTCTGTCATTAGCATGAAGGTTCCACAGATTTAGCAATTATGCCATTCTGGTATTATGGGGCTTAACATATGCACACACAATTGCTTGACTGATTCTCCAATCACGAGTACCATGTTTCATGCACCATATTGGAAATGGGAATATTAAAGAAGTCTCTCTGTTACTGTTTACCAAAATATGTAATTGCCATTTTTAAAAAACTTAATATTCTGGGTTTTGTCGCTTCATGCACTAAGTTTGAAACTCAGATGTAATCCTGAAGTCATTGAGTTCTCTGTACATAAGTTTGGCTTCCTGTTTGCTTTCAGTATCACAACTTTATCTTTACTCTCTCAACCTCTCTGTTAACCAAATGTAATGTCAAGTTAATAAAAATTAACAAGTTTCTTGGAAATGTATACAGTATACACAAAAGAGTAACATTTTTCAACGTCTACAGACGTTCATAGTGGCAATTTCAAGAATTCATGTATTACACTTTGACTGTTACTTATTCTGTGAGTGGAGTTTTATATAAATGATTCTCTGATACATCCCTGTCTCAGAAAATTGCATTATACACATCGCAAGAAGGTAAGCGACTTAAAAAACAGCAATATCATATTTATCACTCATTTTCAAGAGGAGACGGCTACCACTAATTCATACTTTATTTTTAAACCTTTTACTTATGCTTCTAGGGTCATTTTTATGTCCGGGAATGTATAAGTGTCGTGGAAGGAACAACTGTCTGCCACTTGGTCAGCGATGTGATGGGGAAGCCCATTGTCCTCTCAAAGATGATGAGTGGTTCTGTGACATTAAGTGTCCACGTAGCTGCAGATGTGTAGGCCATGAGTACCATTGTGTCGAATCGAATTTTAGTTTGATACCAGCTAAAATTGCTTCTGAAGCCCGTAGACTAAACCTGTCGAGGAATGTTATTGTGGCAGATGATCAAACATTTTTAAGATTTGCTTATTTGGCTGAACTAGACTTGTCATTCAACAGTATCTGTTACCTTCAACCGAGGACATTTGCAAGTTTGCCAAATTTATATGTGCTTGATCTCTCGTATAATACATTTGATATGTTGTCCAATGAGACTTTTGTGGGTCTGAAAAGCCTGGTTTTTCTGAAGTTGAAAGGTAATACAAGACTCAGCTATATAGAGCCTGGCGCATTTTATGGTCTGTCAAAACTTCCTTATCTATCTTTGAAAGCTATGTCTATCACCAAATTAGACTCTCATACTTTTGATGGTTTGTCAGCGCTTGAGGACCTTGATGTGTCAAACAATAAGCTTGTTTCTGTATCACATTGGGCATTTAAGGGCCTCTTTAATTTAAAGAGACTTGACATATCTGGCAACGCCCTTAAGGAATTTTCGAAATCTATGTTCAGAGATGTCTCGAAACTGACTTACTTGCAATCTGATGATTTTAAGTTTTGTTGCTTTGCTGAATGGGTGACAGAAGAAAACTGCTTTCCCACAAAGGACGAGTTTTCTTCATGTGATGATCTTCTTAGAAACAATATACTCAGAATAGCTCTTTGGATCTTAGGAAGTCTAGCTTTTCTAGGCAATGCTTTTGTTTTGGTCTGGCGGCTGTACTCGAGGGGTCCAAACAGAGTCGCATGTTTCTTGGTAGCCAACTTAGCTGTTGCAGATTTTTTAATGGGTATATACCTAATATCTTTAGGTTGTGTTGATAAGATGTACAGAGGTATTTATATAGAAAATGCAGTAAAATGGAAGAATAGTGTTTGGTGTCGGTGTTTTGGTTTTATTTCCACCGTTTCAAGTGAAACATCGGTGCTGAGTCTTTGTGCAATAACTGGTGATCGCTTCAGAAACATCATTTTGCCATTCAGAGGGAAGCCATTGAATATGAAAAAGGCTGCAATCATAATGGCGGCAACATGGGTTTTTGTAATTTTACTTGCTGCAATCCCTCTCCTCCCATTAGAATATTTCTCAGGACAGTTTTATTCAAGATCAGGTGTCTGTGTCTCCCTCCATATAACGATTGAAAAAACACCTGGTTGGGAATACTCTGTCGCAATTTTCCATGGTTTGAACTTCTTCACGTTTGTCTTTATATTCGTTGCCTACGCATCTATGTACCGGGTAATTAAGGCAGCCGGCTTTGCAGCTGGAAGTCATCAAAGAAAGTCAGACCTAGCAGCTGCAAGAAAAATGACATTCATTGTTTTGACTGATTTTTGTTGTTGGGTGCCCATAAATCTTATGGGTAAGTATAATGTATTTCATATGACATATTTGCATTTATGTGCATTAGCCGTGCAGAAAAGAAAGGCTGATAGTGCAGGTACACACTATGGTTTTATTGATCTGATCAAATCATATAGTGGCCATCTTTATTCATGTGTAACAGTATGTTACACAGTGATGTGTTAGATCTTTGCACCGTATTCACTTGATTGTTTTTAAAGTCTAAGAGGGTGTAGACAGCCCCCCCCCCCCCCATTAAGATATTCACTTAACTAGGCAAAAAGTTTATAGATTTCTAAAATATTATGTGCTATGAATTATAAAACATTAACTATGTACCATATCATTACAGTAGTCGAACGTTCAAGCATTTATCTTACAGGGAATTAAAACAAACACCCCAATCATGAATCCGCCTACAACTTAGTATTGGCGCTATCAAACTTCAAAATGTGTAATTAAATTACTGGGCTCACGCATGGTTCAAGAGTGCCATATAGGTTTACTCATTGATTCTTTGTTTTTTCTGTTGCAGGATTTATACCACAATAAATAATACATGCATGTAAGATTAACTTGGCATAATTCCAAAACAACACACAGTACTGTAAGGCATGGTCTGTTGGCAGCAACATGACAGCCCTGGAGATTTTTTTCTTTTGTTTCATTGAGCTAGATAATTATTTTTGTCTCTTATTTAATTAGCTATGCAAGGGACTTAATAATGCCAGTTATGCAAATTAGCGATTTCCATTACCATTGCTGCGGCTAAATAGCTTTGTTAACTACTATTTCTTATAGTTATGCGTTATCTTCCAGGGGTTTTAGCCATGAGTGGCACTCGTATTCCAGGAGAGATTTATGCCTGGACTGTGGTTTTCCTTTTACCAGTCAATTCGGCCATTAATCCCATTTTATACACCATCTCATCCGTCAGACTGTTCCGTGTAAGCAAAACCTTCATATTTTCATACCTGCATGAGTTTGCAAATTTTGTTTCGTCACAGATTCAATGATGGTTATACTGCCTTACATATGTTTCAGGGTTTAACGAAGAAAGCTGACAACACTGAAGCATATGTGAGAGCTACAAATCTTTCAAGAAGTAAGTAGCAGTCGTACATCAATGGAAAGCATTTTTATTATTTTTAAAGGCATCAGCTTAAGTTGGTATCTATCAGAACCTGGCAGAAGCATATGTAAGCACCTGGTAGACCTGCCACTACGTGACCTTCAATTGGAGCCCAGTTAGAAAATACAGTAACTCCAAGAAATATATTAATGATTAACATTACTGTCTCTGACCCAGCTTAACTTGCAACTGAGTGCATTTAGGTACTTAACATGAAAAAGTAGAAATCAGCCCAAGATAGATCATACCAACTCTGCAGATGATGTGTTCTTTATCTTTGGATCAATTACCCTCAGATATTGTGAAAAGCTGATGACGTCGCTGGCCCCACAGATGAAGGAGGGTTATAATTAAGCTACATTTAGCAGTATGTTAACTGACCAAGCCCTCAGGACCAGAGGGCTGTGAGAACTTCACCTGACACTGACATTTAGCCAACCAAAATATCACCCTGCTCCGGGAACTGTTGCTATGCAATTTTACAGCAATTACGCAAGAGGTGTTGAGGAATATTTTTAGCTGAGTTGACTTGATAGTAGCTGAGCTTATCTTATGGTCATGCTCCAGCAATTTTTTTTTTTGGGGGGGGGGGGGGTGGGGGCAAATCGAATAAAATATTTTTCTCTCAAACCACTGCCTCGATTGCTTTGATATCACACAGGAACAATCATCGGAATTCCTAGTTCTGAATTTGTTCACCAGGTGGCGCTGTAATTTTGTTTCTAAATTTTTACTTTTTTTTGGTGCGTTATTGCTATATTTGACTTCTTCTCCAGAACCGTCCCTCAGAGTAAGCTGAAACTTGATAAATGTGTTTCCTTTGGAAGGGTCAAACAAAGTTGTGCACAAGGAGGCAATGCTGTGGATTTTATATTTTTAACAATTTTTTCACCTCGGGTACTCATCGGTAAATGCACCTTTCCTATTAATTACTATGTTAGTCAATGGACATTATGATGCTGTTTCACATTATTGACTTCCTCTACACAACCGTCAATTAGATTGACTCTAAACTTGGTAGTAATGTGCCTAGGGTGGATTTCTAATAAAAGAGTTCCGTTACATTGAGTTTGGGGGCTTATATATATATATATATATATATATATATATATATATATATATATATATATATATATATATATATATATATATATATATATATATATATATATATATATATATATATATAATTTTGGGGGGAGGGAAATCTTTAAAAAATAACTTCTCTAAAATTGCTAGTCAGATTGCTTTGAAATCACACAGGAACACTCCTATGTACTCAAAGTTCAAATTTGTTCACCAGGTGGCACTGCCATTCATTTATAATTTTTCAAGGTTTTTTTTTTTTCGTGGTTTTGCTTTTTTGACTCCTTCTCCAGAGCCATGACACAGACTTAGCTGAAATTTTGTGGATATGTTTCTTGTGGAAGGTCCAAGCAAACATATTCATTAGTTTGCAATGCTGTGGACTTCCGATTTTTAACGTTTTTTCCCAAGTAGTATCCTTACTGGTAAATGTACCTTCCCCATTGATAACTATGTAATACAATGGGCAGTGTAATGCTAACTCACATTGTCAACTTCTTTTCCATAACCGTCAGTCAAATTCGCTTCTAGCTTGGTGGCAATGTACCTTGGGTGTGTCTATAGCAGATTTTTTTAATTGGACATGCTCCATTGCTTTTAAGATTTCCTATTTTTTTTCGCCAATCTTAAGGTGGTGGATCTGACCCGGCACCTGTAGATGATCTCTTTTTCATGTTTTTGGATAGTCTGATACTTAAACTACATGCTCCTAAAAACTCATATGTGTGAACATAAAATTTACATGAAATAATCGATCTCAAAACTTTTGTTTACACTGAACATTTTAAGCAGTGCCGGGCACATGGTTTTTTTTTTTTTTTTTTTTTTGCATCGGCATGATAATGAAATATGTCATTCTTTGCACAGTCATTACTCCATGACCCCTGGAAACCAATTGAGATATTGACAAGGGTCACTCACAGGAAACCATTAGCCGTGGAGAGAAGAATGGGCCAGTTTAGACTAATGACTACCATTGTTCTGACCACTTTGAAATTCTCTATTGATGTAAAAACAAATTAGCATAATCCGCTAACTGGTCTCCAAATATGGAAAGCTGCATGTGAACCTACACCCGAACAAGCCAAGAGTGGTGTTCCCAAGTTAAAAAAAGACGAGATTTAAGCCACAAAATATACTTTTGTTTAATGACAACATCACAGAAGTAAAGCTACAACTTTATTTCACACAATAATTAAAACACAGGGCAGAAGAAATGAGTATGTGTCATATTACAGACATAAATGTGTAAGAATTGGCAACTTTTTCTTCCAATGCGATTTTCTATTGCCCTATAACATTGACATCAATGGACATAAATATCAGGATTTTTTTCTGACAACCCCTTCCGTGACTTTTAAAGCAATTTGTTAAAGGAAAATGAACAACTTGTCAGGACTAAATTAAATTTTTTATAACTTTTGATTTATGTTATTTTAGGACTAGCCGTTGAATTCGATCCTAGATATGGATATATATCTTTAATTTCTTCTGATTTCAACTGGACAAAAACAATTTTGTGTGATTCTGTCCAAAAAAATTGAAAATCCTGCCAAGTGAGAAAAAATACTATAAAATCTCATAAAGTTCCAATCCTGCAAAAAACTCTATAGATACAAATCTACGGATATGTAATCAGAAAATATATAGTTTTAGTGTACGTGTGAAAAAAATTAAATGGATAATTGCGATCCAAAGTTGCCAGTCTTACTGCGCACTACCTTCACAGTTTCCACCTTAATAAATCAATTTTTGTTCCTGAAATCACTGACCTGATTGCTTTAATATCACACAGAGACACCCTTAGAGACTCATAGATCTTAATTTGTTCGCCAAGTAGCGCTGCATTTGTTTTGTTTTTGTTTTTGTTTTTGTTTTTTTGTTTTTTTGTTTTTTTTTGTGTTTTTTTTTTGATGTCTGCTTTTTGCTAATTCTGACCTCTTCTCCAGAGCCGTTACTCAGATTGAGCTCAAACTTTATGGATATAAATCTTTAAAAAATCACAAGGGTAAATGTATATGTCAGCTGCACACAGGAGTGTCACAGTCCTTTTGTTTTAGAGTTTGCCAAAAAAAGGCGGAAGCAATATCATATGAACTAGCTTAGAGTTACAACCTGTATTTCCGTAGCAGGTTTGAGGTTAATTTAATGTACAGTTTTAAAGATGTAAAAAAATAAAAATTCGCACGAAAATCCCCATTTGCTTACTTTGTAAATAAGAGTGATATATGTACCAGATGTGAAAAAATCGTTTAAAACAGGGATCGAAAGTACCGATACTTGCGGGTTCACCCTTCCACGATTTATCCTACAAATGGGAGACGGTTTTTAGAGAAGTAAAAACACTCATAAGTAATTACAAGAGAAAAAAAAATTCAGTCTTGCCTTTGAACATATTGAAAAATAGGATCTAGAAGTCCACAGGTCGTATGTCATTTCGAAGGCATTGGTAAAGTGCTGTTTCTTTTTTATGCCCAGTTTGAAAGGAATGTAGCTTGTATTTCCTGACCAGGAGTTGCATATATAATTGTAAACAGATGTGTATAATTCCATATATGAAACTGATGCGGGTGCAGTTGCAAAAGCTTGCTTTGTTATCCGATTATAAGTATGTCATATTTGGTGACCACGTATTACGTTTTCTTGGCAGGAAGTCAAAGGGTGCTTATATTATCACTGAAGGGCGAACGACGCATCCCCACCCTTCCTTTAACCTTTTGCCTCAGCTGACTTGTCAGTCCACTAAGGACAAAACACCGAGCAAAAATATTCTGAAACTGCTCATTATTCAAACAAATACATAGGTATGCTATTATTAATCAAATTCATGAGTCACCGTAACAAGGCTCAAGCCATGAATGGTTGTGGGTATGTCTAAATACAGAACATTTTACTTGAGTAGAAACTGCACACTAGACTCATCTGGATTACATATATTCCAGATAGACATACATGTGCAATTAACGCGAGTCAAGCAAAACATATTCAAATTAACATATCTTCCATGCCGTTTTTGCCTGTCATTTTCCTTGATGACGTGTATGATATCAGGTCAAGGCAAAACAGTAGAACAAGGCTACAGACCAGAATTGGAAAGAACGGGCGATTATATTAGAGTATGTTCATTAGTTTTTTTGTTAATTGCATTGGGATCACACTTAATTGGCAACCTACAGAGTAACATGTAACTCTAGCAGATGATGTGGCGTTCACAAATTTTATGCATAGAAAATATCGTCTGTGTTGTGTCTTGAATCACCAGAAAAGACAACACTAAACAACTGATTCCAAGGCAGGAGGACAACTCGCCAAAAAACGCATTCTTATCTATTAAATTCTTTAACATTTTCAGTGGATATATGCCAGGATCAAGGATTTGGAAACACAACACTCACAGAGTTCCTACAACAGAACGACATCACTAATGTCAAAATATGCTACCAGATAATCCAGGCGTTTGTGAAAGCAGTGTCATGTTTACATAACGCCAGTCTTTGCATGGCAGGCATCGATTATGATGATGTCATAGTGCGACAGGAAAAGGCATGTATCAGTAGTAATTTAAGCACTGACCTGTGGACATACTTTGATATAAAATGCATCTACTGCATTTTAACAAGGTATGCCACTTGAAGGGGAAATGTAACCTGTGTCATTTGAGGGAATATATGATAAAGGTGTAGAATATTTCACAAAAATTATATGTCAATTCAGTAAGAAGCTTTACTTATTGAGCTTTCCTTGACGCTCACTATTAACCCAGTTAAAATGCTTTCTCTTGTAAGCTTTTAGCGCTTTATTAGCGGAAAACTCTTTATTCACCCTTGTTTAAATTTTGAGATCTGTTATATTCGTTCATATCAGTATTATTCACTAGCCGAGTTTTGCATGTTGCCAGAGCAGATTGTCAGAAAAATAGGCAATTGTTGCCTTCAGAACACAATCTTTGTAAATCTTGGCACATACCCAGCTTGATCGTGGTTGAGTTGAGTTGTCTAACCGATGCAGCCATGCAAAGAAGCTTGTAATGTACAATCGGTTCCCAAATACAAACAGAAAGTAATATAAGTCAAGGAACAGATACAACAATACAAAAGTTGAGTTACAGAGTGACACTACCTTAGGATTACATGTTCAACTCTTAGTACAAATACTGGCACCAAGTTAAAGTCTACTTTTAGATTCCAGCTACAAGTGCTCCAAGTGGAGAGCAAAGCCATCTAAAATTACCCTCGCCCAATTGTAGTTTAAACCTAGTCAAATGTATCACATTAGGTCAATATTATTCCTTGTTGACGTACTCTTTGTTTGATCAATTGTGGGGTTGTACTGGACTTCTCCATGCGGGGCAGGATATGAGAATCGGTTCAGTATCTATGTATTATTGTTAACACAAGTATTGTTGTCTAAGCAGATTTTTCCGTCTTGGGGAAAAAAGGAACTACTATATAATCAGCAAATCAATTCTTGTAAAAAAAAGAGCGTTCTTTCCATCAGCCTTATGAAATTCCTTTAGCATAAATACTTTTAACTCTAAATTAGAATGACTATTTTACGTCTTTTAGAAGTCAGTAATGAACCATACCCTCTGTGCACAAAAGAAGAACAAAAATGAGTTTGCCTGCTTATCAGATGACTGGAATATATTGTTTATACGAGGCAAAAATTAGCGCTGATATTCTTGACATAAAATAAAAAGCATCGAATTTCCATCCAAACGTAGAGCAGATATAATGAGCCTATATACATACGTGTGTTTAGTTCAATGATCAGTGCAATTGATATGTTTTGGTCTCAAATGTTGTTCGCTATGTAATATTATATCAGACAAGAATATAAGTGTGTGTCTTATGAAAACAAAATATGAAAACTTAAAAACTATACATTGTTGCTCAAAAATGTTTAGATTAACGCTGATGCAAGTTTCTAGGATCATCTGCCTGCCTTTATTTAGTACAGAATTCATAATAATAACAATGCTTCGACTAGAAAAGGAGACCCACATTTACATTGAAACAAAATGATCTATCACAACTAAAAGTTTTTTTTCTTATGTTAACAAAAAGTTACCTGGGTACAGGATATGTAAATTGTCATTGTAGGATGCTGTTACCGTAGCCCTGCGTGGAGTACCTAAAGTTGTCAACCGATATATAAATGAACAGCCATTGGATATTGCAGATGTGGGCAAAGTGTGCAGCAAGATACTTCGTCATCGGGCAACTACATGTGTTGCTTAAGACTGAAAAGTCTTTGCTCTTCCTTGTCACCAGTAATATTGAACAAAGTGTGTGTGTGTGTGTGAGTGTGTGTGTGTGATAAAATGCCTATCGTGACACTGTTCAGACTACAAGTCCTGGAGCAGAACACATCAGTTCACCATTTAGGACAAATGAATATGTAATAATTACTTTTGAACTCAGAACTCAGAGCTCAGAAACATTTTATTCGACACACAGTGGTCAAAATAAATTTTAGTACATAAAATTAACAGTTTAATGTGTCAGGATGACTCCTACTAAGGAAACCAAGTTTCCGCTATCGTAGAAGCCACCTGAGAGACAAGAGTTACTGCTTAAAAATCATACATTTAGAATATATAACATTGTCATTGTGATAACATGTGATGAAATTATAAATTACAGACATAGCAGTTTGGTATATAGCATACATCAGAATATGAATTTACATAAAATATTTTGACGTACCTTGAAAAACCAAAAAAGGAATGAGAATTTAATTTGTCAGTAATGCAGGGTGGACGATTTTGGAGTAAACCTTGAAAATAAAATCTAATAGAACTTTTGGATCTAGCTCGTGCTGGTATGGGAAGGGGTGTATTATTTCGACCACGAGTGAAATATGTATGAGATGCTGGAGAAGCGGAAAACATATTTTGAAAATAGTCAGGTAAATCATTTTTAGTGTATCTAAAGTAAAATTTCAATGCTTTTAAATGTAACAAGTGTTCAACTTTAAGAATGTTAAGTTTTTTAAAAAGTGGATCCGTATGGGCAATAAATCTGGCCTGGCATATGAGACGAATGACTCTTTTTTGAAATGAAAATATTATGGTACATGAATAGCCCCAAGCGAGGAGAGAATAGTTTAAATGTGGCAAAAAGAGTGAATTATACATAACTAGCATGGTGTCTAAGGGGATATAGTTTTTTATTCTTTTGAAAATTCCTACTACTTTAGATAATTTATTGCCAATTTTATTCATATGCGAGGTCCAATTTAAGTTTCATGAATTCTCAAACCTAAAAAATCAAATTCTGCAGTCCTTGAGATGGGAATATCATTTATTTTTAGATCCAAGATAAAATTTATTTTCTTTTGAGGAAAGTGAAATATCATATACTTTGTTTTTGAAATATTCAAAGAGAGTTTATTTGCTGCTAACCAATCCTAGACTTTCACATTCTGCATTTAAAAATTGGGCAGGGGGGAAATTGAAAGAGCAGAGGGACTTTACAAGAGTAGTGTCATCAGCATACAGAATTGAATCAAACATAGATGATGCAAGATGCAAATCATTAGTGTAAATAATAAAGAGCAGTGGGCCAAGTATCGACCCTTGAGGGACACCAGTTGTTATAGTTAACTCACTAGAAATAACCTCATCATATTGAACAAATTGAGATCTATTGGTAAGATAGTTTTCAAACCATTTTAAGGCAGTTCCAAAGACACCGTAGTGCTTGAGTTTATAACAGAGAATCTGATGGTCTAAAGTGTCAAACGTTTTAGATAAGTCAAGATAAATACTTATGGGTAGTTCACCTTTATCAAGAATATTAATAAGTCGATCTATTAGCTCCAAAGATGCTGTTTCAGTAGAATGTAATTTTCTAAAACCATGCTGGCTAAAATAAAATAAAAAATTTGATACAAAATAATTCTAAAGTTGCCTGAAAACCACCTTCTCAAAAACCTTTGACATAGCCGGAAGTAAAGAGATGAGTCTATAATTATCTAAGTAAGAAATATCACCCTTCTTGTACAAAGGGATCACTTACGCTACTTTTAATTTATCAGGGAAGATACCAGTAGTTAAGGATTGATTTATGACTATGGAAAGCGGTTTAGAAACAGAATGAATTAAACCTTGAAGAAGTTTCATTGATATATTATCATGTTCAGTACTTGTTTTGGGTTTGAAATTTTCTACAATTTAAGTAATTTCATCTGAGTTGACTGGTGTAGAAGAAAACCGTTTTTCTGTGGGAATTTTTTAGAAATGAATTGTAAGAGGGTTTGTTCGTTGAGTATATCTTATCTGCTAGCTTGGGACCAATATTTGTAAAAAAATTATTAAATCTTTCAGCTATGACTTCTTTGTTTGTTATTTTATTATTGTCTATGATAAAAAATGATGGATATTGAGGAGATTATATTTCCTTATCGCGAGACCATATTTTGCAGTGGTGATAATATCAACGCCATATGATAAGTGTGCCCATCAACTTCATATGGTACGAAATCGAAGGAACATTATTCATACCGGAAGGCGGTTAACAAATTTACTGACATTACACCTTGAATGTTGGCATATTGGAAGACTTGACTCCTGTTGTATATCAATTTCCTTTCTCCCCAGGCAAAAAGATTCAGGACGCGTGAAGCTACATACATATATATATATATATATATATATATATATATATATATATATATATATATATATATATATATATATATATATACACACATATATCAATCAGTTTCATAACAGGCATTGTTATGTTTCAACAACCATTTAAACAAAATATTTACGATGCACATGTGATGTTCCACCTGCTGGGTAAGAAAGAGATTGTTGTCGTTAGCCATTTTTCCGTTGCCTCATTTATGCATAGCTTGCCAAATTACCCCCCTCGTTTGCCAAAGGTGAAAGAATAGCGTTTTCATCTTCCCCTTTATTTTGATGCAATCAACATTGCTATTTTTATTTCATTGTACCAATGTGTTTGGTTCAAAGAGATGTTCCGCTATATTCATAATGAAGACTGATGGTATACAGGAATGAGGTGACTAAACGTTCACCAAAGAAATGAACATTTAGGGATCTTAACATAATGAACAATATTTTTCGTGTCAGCATGCAATAGACAGGAAATTGTGACACTAGGTTTCAAGATATGGACGAAATGCATATCCTTTTATTAGAATGAAACTAATGATAATATGGTACTTAACTCCTTTTTCTCCTGTAACTTAAATTAGAGTAGGAAAATCACACCATCTACCTCTGGAACTTATGCAAATGCATAGCTACCATACAATGGGTGAACACCATCGAGCGTTGGACCTTTCACAAATGGAAAGCAATCATCCAATGGTTTACAGCATATAACATATTTGTCAGGGTTTCTTTTTCATCTGGGCCTCACAGGACGCTGCAGGTGGGGAAGGGGGCAGGTCCATCTCATTACCCTGAGAAGGATATGCTCAAGGACCAATAGGGCGGTTGCCTTACTATTCCATATGCCTCTTTGAGACCCCTGCCTCATTCCTGAGGCAGGGGTCTCAATTCATTTCATTTTTAGTTTTAAATAGTACACTTTGCTATTAGATTGTTGTCTGGTGTGGCTGTTGCAGAAAAGTCTTTTGACCTGATGAAATGGAAAATGAAAGTGGAGAAATAGGTGTTAAAGTACTGCCTCCTTTTGCGAATCCAGAGAATACAACATGCGAAGTCAGCAGTAGCCTCCCCCCTTCCACATGATGAAATTATTCTATTCTGCTATTTTATCTTAGTTGCAATGAATCTATGCAGTCATCGATATGCTTCATACTTCTAAAATATAAAGTACTTACCTGAGCTGGTACAATGTATAAACGTATTGTTATTCCCTTCACTGCTCAAAGCAAGCATTTCTTCAAAGTTACATGTTTGTCACTGTGAAAAAGCTTCTGACACCAGGTATTATTAAGTGCTTGGACAAATATGCCATTCAAAGGTGGAAAAGAACCCTCAATGTCAATGTTAACATTGGGGCACCTTTGTCAATATTCATGGCATACAGCTTTTTAAAATCAGACCATTGTTGTTAATTTATTTGCCTCACCGAGAATTATTTTAAGGCACTTTTTCAGTCTGCACATTTGTGCAGCTTGCCAAATTAAAATGTTGTTTGCTGAAGTTAAAAACCTGGCTTTTAATTAATTATCAACCTTTTTGTTTAATTCCACGATGCTTCATATGTTTACGACCTTACTTAGCATAGCAACAGATGCTGTCAGCAAAATATTTAATATTTTTATAGGTTGTAAATGAAATATACCTTACTTTATAGTAATTTGGATTTATTTGTTCATTATAAATCATGCTTTCGACTTTTTTTCTCCACTTCGGTTAGCAAGAACCCCTTCAACCACGGTGGGTATGTACCGTGGGTGCCTGACTACCCAGTGTGATCAGGTTTTTTTGTTGTTGTTTTTGTCTGTTTTGATTTAAATGATGGGGTATTTGGTGGTGGTGGTGGTGGTGGTGTTCTGGTCTGAAACCGGTGGGGCTTTTTTTAAAAATTGAATAGGGACATTTGTGGGGAACTCCAGACCTTAATTTGTTGAAGGTGTGGCGTTACAATTTTTCACATGTGAACAATGTTAGTTTTGTTTCCCATTCAAGTTTTAAACCTTTATCTGTAGTATGCCTGAGCAGCATTGTTCAAAACTATTCTCAGCTATTCTAGAACTGAAAATACCCTTAGCTTGCGAACAGGGAAGATATTTCACAAATTTGAAATTGAGTTTCCATCAGTGGTTAGTTCAGATCAACTTTACATGAGCGACTTTTGCAAGGTGAACAAGCGAGGATTGTATACGTTTTGAAGCTATTACATGCAACTTCGATAACAGCTTGGCGATGTGAAGCTGGCCATATATGAAAATAATACGGTCACTGAGGCAGTAAACAAACTACATCCATCTATGGCATCCCCAATGAAGCACAGTAACGAAAAGACGAACACAAAGTCACTGGCACAGGACAAGGAGTTAAACAAGTTTGTGGAGGCTCTTGGAGACTCGTGAATGAAGAATATACTCCAGTCTTTACGAAAAAAGGAAGACCAGGGTGAGTGTACCTTTACAAATGCATTGTTAGCGCTAGATTACACAAGTAAATAATTTAGTCTGATCAGAACCCAAAACTGTTGTCAGTAAAAGAGGAGACTGAATTATGCTAAGGACGCAATGGACCAAAAAGAAGCCTTGCGAGTAACCGTGTCAGAATGGGTTGTATATTTCGGCACATTGGAAAAGCTGATAACTAGTGTAAAAGTTGATTATACTCTCCATCTTCGTGGCTATGCCCAACTCTATGCGGCAAGCAGCCACATGCAATAACGCACCCAGGCATCGGGTTGTAGACGATGACGTCCATTTAAACATGAAAAGTGACCATGAATTTCGGTTGTTTGTATTTGTGTCTTTCTGCCCAGAACCACTTCCTAGTAGTCAATATCCTATTCCGCAGTTCGAACTCTTTACTCTCCATAAGCTAACCTGTCCCTGTCTAACCTGTATATATATGGAATTACTGTTGTCTATATTGCACACGTTCCTCTGTAAAATTTTGACATAGGCTGTATCAGCCCAAATAAATTAAAGGGTCTTCAGCGGGTAACTACTCAACATGTTTAGGAGCCTTTTACCCGTACACGTCTCTCTGAGTAGCGGCTCCTTGCCTAAGCTAAATATTCAGCAAAGACAACGCACATAATAATGAATAAATATAAACGTGGCAATTGATGAATTAGCTAAATATGTGAAGTTTTGCTTGTAAATGCAGAGCTTCATATCAAAGAAGAATACCTGTCAAACAAACCATAATTACCAAATTTTCATAGTACAGGTTCAGATAAGATAAGTTTGTTACTCATCCTGGGCAAACAACACCACCATTTACAATTTTGGCTCCATCAATAGGGAAAGTCCGGACATTGTGTGTATAGATTTGATCAGAAGGAACGGCATATCTGGTTCATGTAACAAATATTAGCACGAGAAGCATCATAACAGACAGTATTTCCGTCAACAGATAAAGAACCAAGAAAAGACAGATAACCCTTCACATCCCAAATCCAGGATCAACTGGAGGGGATGGATTCTAAGTTGTCAAATGTAATGTCCGTGATTCAGATTACCGCTGCTAACCCTTTGAAGTCAAGTTAACATGTTTCAGAATAAGAACTAGCAAATGACAGTGACAAACATTTCCTACTGGAGGGAAACACTTTTTAGGTACGGAAACATGACCCAAATTTGATGACATCGACGTCCACACAAATTGAACATAAAACGAAAGTTGACAGCCACATTGTCACTACTACAGAATATGGCAAATATATACCGTTATCATAAAAATCAAAGATTGTCAGTCTGATATGTTCTGTTATCAATGACAGTGCGAAAACTGTGCTTTTTCTTGACTGTTGTAGTCCATTTGAGAATACAAAATTAAGGGCCTTCACCACGATAAACACATTCAATATCAAATGGCTGATAATGCCACCAAACTCCTGTACACAGACTGCTACGATGCTATAGGGATTAAATAGACCTTTAAGGTATTTGGACTAATGATGCACGCCCAGAGCTTTGCAGACTTCAGAGACCTGTCATGTCACTATTTGTTTATTTACCTCCATCAAACTATACATTTTTATATTTGCACAGAACGCTACTTGTTATCAATGTAAAGATAAAAACTACACACGATATTTAAGGGCTACGAGTGCCGTATTTGTTAATGGACCTAAATTAAAATTTATGACAGGTTTAGTAAAAATCTAATGAATTTACGAGATTCAAATTTGAAGTAAAGATACTCTTATATGTAACTTAGGGAGAGACCATTTCTTTTTATCTGGCTTCAAAGGTTTGCAGGAAAACAAATTAAAACGTGCAAGATGTATGGCAATCATCAAAGTATATAATGTCGCTGTCATATTATAATACATGAGGCTTGCTGCACGGGAATATGTACAAATGGGTATTGTTTTCTTGTAACCCTTACATTTTTTCACAGTTAAACATTTCAGTTTTTACAATTATCTGCTCTTTCAGTGTGTGTGTGCGTGGTTTGTGGGGTCTATTTATATTTTGACTCTCAGGAATTAAACAAATATGGGGTAAATATGTCATTATTGTGCATTTTAAAGCTCATTTTATCTTCCATACATAAAACAGGCGGCTTTTGTGGCCGTTCCTAGGCTCAGGAAGAATAAAACTCCACTAAAGGGCAAGGTTTAGTGTGGACTGTCATTGTTGCAAAGGTCAGCTTTTTGATGGCTATGGCATAAATATACCGAGCTGTCCACCTGAATTTGTTTAGGTGTCTCTTTTTACTATAATGATTTTAATAATATTTCTTACTTATCCTTTCTAAATAAAATATCAGAAACTGTATTTCATCTGGGCTGTGCTTTAAAAAGCATTAATTATAATTTTCAAATGATCGTATATTTTTACGTCACATTTTGAAAGATGTTTCCCATTTCATAAGGAATTGAGATATGATAAAATCCTTTGACACATATTTAGGCTGGGTACATACCTAGCTTTTCACATGGGCAATCATCTATGAACTGTCTATATTTTCTGCATCTTGTGTAAACGTCTATTAGAGAGTACATCACGTTTTCTAAACACCGCTCATTTCACAGAATGGAGGCTAGGAGGTACCAATACCTGAACTTTTTTTTCCTAAACCAATGACATTGAATCGTATTTGATGCTTATGAGTTATAAAGCAATTTATATGCATATTTTATATTTCTATCATTCTTATTAAATTAATTACGAGCAAGAATGTTTTTTTTTTCAATATCATGGTCTGAATATGGACTTCAAACTTATTCTGTTGCCGTTTGCGCTGGATTTTTTATTATTACATTATTTGCCATGCTCATGGGTACATGACATTCAAGTTTGAAAAAGAAGGGGGTTGATTTAAGATAAGAGTCCTACGATACTCTTCTCCACATGCTCAAATATTGCAACTTTAGCTCCAATTGTTTTAGCATGTTCAGGAAACAGAAATGCAATAAATATCTCAAGTTACAGGAAGAATTAAGACCCAAAATATTTGGATATTTTCTGGAAGCGTAAGAAATGTACTTTTTATCTGAATAAAAATTACAACCCCACTTGCAACTTCATTTTCGTGCAACAAAGCATAACAAAAATTTATGCCAGCGTAGTTGGAAACTTGGCAAAAATTTTCCAGGTCTCATTGTGAAATCATGGTTTATATGATTTTCATGCACAGTTCATTCTTTTTCCTTTTTTAAAATACACTTTTACCCCTGATAACGTGAGGCTGTTATTTGGACAAATCATATATAATAGTAAAATAAGCTATTTAGAAAAAAAATACAATGCAAGTGAAAACGTAAAGAGCTTGACCATTTAAGGAAAAAGTACCAAACCACGTGAAAAAAATGCAGAAACAGAAGTAAAAATATAACGTGCTGAGCATAAGTTTGGCGCATATTATGTGCGCTCTTATGTGACATGGCCAGCAGTCTAAACTTATTTTGTATTCTTCATGTGCATGTTAATGCAGAGAGTGTAATAATGTACTATTTATTTTAGTTTATTATGGCACACAATGGGTTACACCACGTTGCAATGTTGCAGGGTTCAGCCACTAATTATCATATAGGCCTAGATTTAATAAACAAAAAGCATATATACAATTTACCTCAAACGACATTATTTTTATGCCCGAATGAAGAGACTTAAATAGACCAAATAAAAATCTTTTTTTGTTTTTTTTTTTTTTGTTTGTTTTGTTCTTGTTTTGTCTTTGTTTTGTTTTTTGATTGACATCTGAAACGAACAAAGGAAAACAGAAATAAAATGAGGATAAGAAAAATTGCTGGAATTATAGATTGTATATATATACAGTCACATTACAGTCCCAAGTTATATTTACCGGGTGGGGTGGCAGGTGTGGTTTTCCACACTAACAAAAGGTCTTTGAACCATGATATATTTACAGTCAGTTATAATCTAACATTTTTGGTACAAAGTAATTATCCTTTGTAGGGCTGCATTGAAGCTGAAACGGCTCAGGCTCAAGGAGGGAAAAATGCCTGATGTTCCTCATGTTGCAAACCCGACAGATGATGAGGTAGCTGTAATTTGGATGAATGTACCAGTTTTGCTTGATGGGTCCTGGATAAGCCGCGTGGCTCACAGCAAACATGGCTTGTCTTGGTGATTTCACAAAACACAGGAGAAGTACTGGATTGTCACTATATATGCAAAAGCTGTAGAGCCTGTGCCAAGTGGGAAAGCAAAAACAAAAACAGCTTGGAATACATTGATTGGCACAGGTATCATGCCCACAAGTGTTTGATGAACCACAATGGGAGTGCCCCTGCTCACCACTCTCAGAGACCTAGATGTTTTGAAGGAATATTACTTTGTTTCAAAGCACAACGCCGATGAGTTGCTTCACAATTTTGTTCTGGGGTCTACTATCACGGGTGAGGTATTACTCGGCAGACAAAGTTTCGTTAAGGATAGACAAGGGCAGCGTTTGGTATAAGAGAGGGTGATATCAGACAGGATTACTGCTTCTAGAGCACAAGGGCATTAGCTTGACATCCTTGGCAACCAAAGGGCTGAAGTTAATTTGTCAGAGGTGCTTGATGGACAGTAGGTACAAGATCTCTGTGGATTTAAAGGGGAAACGCAAGGTGCACCGACACAAGAGAGCCTCCCACCTGGATGACTTTGACAAAACATAGGGGCCAATGTACAAATTTGGACAGTTCCATGCATCGTCATGGCCGACCAAACCAAGAGCACCTCCCAGGTATAAGCAGTCTGTGGAAACCTGGAAAAAGACAAGGGAGAGTCTGCGCCACATCATGGCAGGAGTGAATACAGATGCTATGTACCATGGTTGTTTTGAAAATTAGTGCCCTTCCAACTATAAAGGGACGTGTAGAGTTGTGGTTCTTCTTAATTGTTCCTATTCTGTGGTTTGAATATGCCATGTTAACATAAACAATGCAAACACACCACCCTATTTTATAGGGCCATAAAATAGTGATTTGTAAACGTTTTCCACAACAGTAAACAACAAAGACCAGCACAGCTCTTGTGCATTTTCACATTGAGAATAAAATATCATAATGGAAAACTTGCTGTGTTTTAGATATGATAGATTAGCACTACATCCCATCAATGACGGGTGAAAACTAAATTTTCATCAAGAGTTAGTCATTTGGCCCGGTTATGATCATTAGGCTAGATGCTTAAAGGTCTGTTTAAGCCAACACTTGTGATAGACACGTGACTTATATTTGTTTCTAAAAATTTCCAAAGATTTTTCAGTGACTTTTTAATGCAATACTGTGCTTGATGGACAGATGTGTTTGTGTCTGTGACGAATAATTAAATGAGAGTTTATGCCTGGGTACATAGCAACAGAAGTTAGCACTGATTCAAATACATTAAGTGCATGCAATTCGTCTACTTTAAGAAAATATCTTTTGTTATATGTTCACTTTTACCTAGACACGATCACTTTAATGTCGTTTTCAAATACCCCTGCCTCATAAGTTTTTGAAATTAAGAAAAAAATGGCTGCTGAAACTCCAACATTCATCTTCAATGTGATGTTTAAAAGACAAGACTCACCAAAATGTTCTTTCATTAAATAGTAAATTATGGGTCAGCATATCAAAGTCCTGCAGAAGATGGTTCATCTGAAGTCTGTATAAGTGGCTGTGATGATTTGAAATCGTTAACTGACAAGGATTATCGCTGTTTAAAGGGCGATCCATTTCGTCGCGTCAATTAATGCAGCGCATGCGTAATATCGATATAATGACGCTAGCTTAGTGCCCGAATATAAACCTTTGACATCCATGATAGGTAGGGGAGATTGTTTGAAGAAGCATTGAAGCGTTTAAAAAGTCTATCATCTGGGATATTTGACATAGAAAATGCCGTGTTGTAGTGCACGGGGGTGTAAAATAGCGACGGGAGGAATGTACAAGAAGCCCGGCTTTTCTATGTTTGCTTTTCCCAAAGACGACCTCCTGCCCCCCTAAAACTAGCTTCACAACATGGCAAGAGCGGACTTGAAACCAAATAGAACATTCAAGTTATGTTCGCAGCATTTTACACATGATTGCTTGAAGATTTTATCGGAGTGTGTTTAATATTTGTAGAAATACAATTCAACATGGCTGTATATATACAAGTAGCGACTGTATAAGATCTTCATAGAAATTTGATTGCTTGGTTCCCTATATTTTTTCATCTAATATGGTGCATATATTTTCGCTCAAATACCTCTTATAAACGTTCCATAGACATAGGCTGTAGGACTAGCACACACATATATCACAAGGTAACATTCTCACCACAGGCTATGTTAACCGTAAGGCAACTTACGTTTTAGATAGAAATGGTTATTTTTCAGGATGACAAATGATGCCACTTTCTGTCAAATAATATGCCCTTGATGCACCATCCTCGACAAAAATTTCGGCATGATGAGACGCATTTATTCATACGTAAAAGATAAATACAATTTTCCTTCAAGGGTACACTGCCTACCCAGATAACCTTCATTATATTATTAACAATGAGAATGTAAAGGAACGCCAGTAAATATTCATTTAATTATTATTAATTTGAAGTTTCCTTTTAGGAGTTCCATACAAATGAGTATCAAACAATATTGGAAAAAATATTCAATTCAATACATCTCATAATCGCAAAAAGCGTATAACAAAGCTTATAATCTCATCAGCACATTATTCATTAGGGGAAACATCATCACGCCAAAGGGTAATCTACAAAACATGTGTTAGAAGAGGCTTCAGACCGTCCATTTAAATGTTGGGGTACCATAATACTTGTGTATTGAACCATTACCATGAAGGATCCACGAGATACGGTTCTCATGGGCCATGGTTCTTTGTAGTTTATAGGATATGCTCCGACAGGGTAAATTTAGAATTACCTTTATCGTAAAAAAACACATCAACAGCCTCATACCTGTAGTACTTTCTATGACTCTGTAATTATAACACTTCTTTTTAGTTGCTTTTATTGTAAATGTATTATGCCGACATTGATGGTTATACTTATTTCAGGGACATGCTGCAAAGCGTACTTCCTTCAGAAAATAAATAAATAAATAATAATAACAAAAAAAAAAAAAAAAAACATAAATCAGAACAAATATAGGACCACCTATCAGGTATTGACATAATTTGTTGCAAATCCATGCACCCAAGACACATCGACATCATCTATGAGGATAATCCGGCATAACACTTTTGATTTGTTTGTATGGTTCAAACACCACTACTGTATGATACAAACATAAAAAGTAATTTACCAAAGGGGAAAATGGGGTAAGCTAGACTACAATTTTGAGAAAAATAAATATTTTTCATTCCCTGTTTTTCTGTTGTAGGCTGTAGTCCCTAGTTAATTTTTTGGTTTTTTCGTTTCCTCTTCTTCTTGACTGTTCTGAGAAAGCAATCAAGAAGGAAAACGAACTTGATACACAGCTTTGGCAGTATGGTAAGCAGCGTGACTCCTGTTACTACAGCAATGGACAGGACAGAAACCCGTGGCCATGGTACTGGTTTGGCGGCTATAAAAGTGAGCCTGACTGTCGCTTAGCACTTGAAGTACAGCCACAATGAATGATGCGAATAACCAGGGTGATAGATGAAACAGCTACTAGTAGCATGTCGATTGTATGTCACGACTGTACACCTTTTGCACAACCCAGTTAGTTTATATCTGCTGTGATATAGGACTGGCAAAATGTAATTCACCCTGAAACCTGCTTGCATCTGGCTGAATTCACACCATTAATGATAAGACTAACGATCACCAATTTCAAGCTTGCATTTGTTTTTATCAATTCGGCATTGAGGTTTCGTCATTCTATCTTCCAAGCCTTTTAGTTGGCAGGGTGTCTGTCATCTGTGAACGTCTCCCATGCCACACTTTTTATGAGTTAGAAGTGACTGCATTGTAGTCACGGCTGTCCAAGGCGTGATTGCTCAATTTGTTCTGGTTGTATCTTCTTCTCACATATCACACTTTGATAAATCAAAACTTCAAAGAATCACGGTGTTTCTACGTGTAATTGATGTATTACATGCTTATGAAGAGTATACTGCATTCCCATATGACGTTTTGCGGTGAGTAGAGTGCCAAGCTGTCTCGGCCTCACAGACTAAATGTGATGGTGTGAAGCTGGGGGTACTGTACATCACAGGCCCCTTTTATACGATTGCCAGGTTGAGAAATGCCTGTCTATAAATATTATTATATAAAATTGCATATGTGTACAGCCAGCTCAATACTTTATTCCAACTTGGCCACTAATATAGTTACATGGACTGGCCACTTTGTCTGATTTCCATATATGGTATCGAGAATTTAATAGGATGCATGATCATCCCAGTTAAAATGTTTATATACGCAATTATCTCGTTATTAGTATTGATATTGTGCTTTGCACCCTTTGTGAACACACCACTTTAAAGCTGTAATTTAAGCGAGCACCTCGTGCTGATTGTGGATGTTGTATAATGGGCTGTGTTTGATGTGGGACAGGTAAATGTCTTTACTAGTTCCAGTATTATTTCATTTCCAAGGGCAAATTGGTGTGCTCCCATGGCAAAGGTTTATTCAGTCTTTGTGAATGACGTTCACCATCGTGTCCAGCTTTTTCAGCTTGTTTGATCAGAAAATCAGTAGATCTGCATATGCGTATGACACCACCGTGATTCATTTCATGGTAAATGACTTGCAGGCTATGATTGATGTTTCTAATCAACATGTCAAACAGTGAACATTTAATGTTGGCAAGAAAAGGTGTGAGTGGATGATTGTGGGCAAGCAAGATTTATTTTTGGAATACGTATTCCGTGTTACTGACTCTTCAGGATAAGAAAAAGGAAATCATGACTGATCTAGATATTCATATCCTAGGAGAGCAAGATTTAGACCTGCAAAAGTTGCTGTTGTCGACCCCCCCCCCCCCCTCACCCCCAAAAAGAAGGGGATCATATAATATAATATAATATAATATAGTATGATATAATATAAGGTAATGTAATATATTGCCAATCTGAAATCGAAGAAGTGGGTACAACCCAAGGTGTTATTAGTTAATGGGCATATTACTCTTAACTTCTTACTGGCACTCTGTATTCCTGCAGATCATGATAACCTTAAAAGTAAGGAAGTTGGTCTTGCCAAAGTGTCCATTCTCCTTACTTAAACAGTTGTACCAACTCCTTGTCCCTATATATCGCTACATTCTGCGTTTCACGGGTCTTTGTTACAGAGAGGATATGTACCTGATTTCATGTTGTCAACTTACACCTAACATCTTTAAATATTCGACGAATAATGTTTTGCCTTCTTGATATTTATGTCTTGCTGTCATATCTGGTTATGTTCATTGTGAAAAACTTGTCAAGATTTTCGACTCCTACTGATTTTCTAAAGTGATATTGCTACCTAAAGGTCTCTTAATATTAGATGGTGCTACATCTGTATCAGACGGGCTGGGTAGCACCCTCAGTCAACGCAGCTGTGGTACCTTTGATGATAATCCTGACTGTCTGTGTGACGTCCACAGTTACCTTGTTTATATCTGGCAATATACAATAATCAAACGTCACTGCTGCTGAAAATGGTTCCTTTTCTCAATGTATCCTTCTGATGTGTTGCTAGTCTATAAATTTTAAAAGATTGATGTCAAGGCACCAATCATATGGCAATGTGTTAGCAATGTGTCACATTCCTTCACATGTATTTTTCATATTCCCCCAGTTATTGTTATGATCATCATTATCATTACTACTTCAGATTCCATGCATCTCTTTTTTCCATTCCCCATATTTGAAAAGTAGACAAAGAGCTTGTAATGAAAATATTATGGTCTTATGTAGGCCCATATGTTTGAGAATAAAGCAGTTAGGTCATCAAGGTGAATTTCTTCTTCCACGATGGTAAAAAACTGTTCAAGCTCGACATATATGATATCAACATGATACCCACATGAGCACTTTAAGATTCATACTGTATTCATGTCCACAATTTAGAAAAGTCCGTTTTCATGTAAAATCGATATAATTAGCACATCAGCCTATCAATAGACTTTGCAACATTCCACTGATTCGTCTGGTTTGAACTTTCAGATTATTTCATGGAATGAAAATTTTTAAATCATCCAAGTCATTTAAGTTGTTACCCGTCAGTCTTTATCTTCTTAACCTGTGCAATTCTTAATGGGTTTGCTAATTGTTCATTTTTTTATCTTATGTTTGGTAGTCTAGGCCTTTGCCTTTATCCTTCAATGTTCAAGTGCCTCTGGTGCCGGTCTTCTAACAAATTAATATCCTGGAGGATAGGCTTCTGATTCCTTCTATTTCTCCGGCATTTAATTTCATTCCTGTGGAAACCCACTGGCTGATTAAAAACTATCTTTGCTTTTGTGCAGCAGGCATATTAACCAACACCAGATATGAGGCATTCCTGTTTCTTGCAACAATGAATGTCTAATCAAATACATATTCACATCACAACAATGCATCTTGAGTTTCGAAGTTGGATTTGTTTGGTAAATAAACCTGTTATTCCTGTATCATTGCCATCTTCTACGGCAGTTATATAACTTTTGTAAATTCAAGTGTAGATTTATCTATTTATTGTTGGCCAAATCTAGCAGGAACATCGATTACCATGATAAAAAAACTCATTTAACTTCACTCTTCCAATGCCAAGTGCAAGTAAAGGTGAATAACTTATAAAAAAACTACTCTGAATTAAGATAAAGGTGCTAGATATTGGTTCCTTGCAAAAAGACCTTTCATTCAAGTAGCAGCATGCTTGTATGATCACAGAATATAAGTCCAGTTCGAAACTTTTCCTTGGTGTGTTTCGGGCACATTGCTAACTCGGTGAAAATAGCATATGCAGTGTCCAGCTGTGTCACCATGGATTTTGCTTAAAAAAAACCTGGCATTTTGTTAGAAAACCCAGGGTTTTGAAATGATACACAATTTTGTCCACAGGACTGTGGGTGTTGTTATGAAAGAGGTTTTGCACATGTAGCAACTTGAAGTCAATGATGGAGTTTACACAGGCAATGAAACACCAACTCTGATTCGTAACTCTATGCATATTTACAAAGGTCGTAAACACTGGATTAAGTCATATAAAAAATCACAGGGTTTTATCTGCTTCAGGTTTGAAACTTCATTTATTTTATTCATTTCGGGCTTTTTTTTAAGTCAGGTGTTGTATTTTTTGCTTTTATTGTGAACACCATATGTTCACCTCTTTGAGAGTCTAACTTTACTTCACTGGAAAAGCTACGTGCAGTGCCCAGTTGTTCAATTACCCAATAGATTCCTCCGACTTTCAGATTTACTGTGGCCAGTGACCACTGTCCTGGTGAAAAAACCGACTTGTGGCCCTTGTCCACTTCTTGCTGCTATTACTTATTTGAGACCCTCACTGCAAACTCCTTGTGGCCATGCCTCTCAAACTGCAAGTTCAAGTAAGTCATCCTAATTACCCTGATCAAATTTTCTGTGCCCTACTTTTCATAGGGATCCCCTGTACAAGACAGATGTCTTGTGTCTGAAAACCCATGAGAGAAGCTTACCTGTATGGAAAACATAAACCCCATGCAGGATCCAGTTTACACATTTCTTACTTCACCCTCCCATTTCATTTATTGGCCAATCCAACATTAAAGATCAAAACAATACATGTATGTCGGGAAACACAGCGATCAATCTTCTATACGGGCAACTTTTGCAACACTGCAGTCCCCTTCTTGTATAGACAAGGCTTGGTCACACAATGTACCGTATTTTTGCAGTGGACTGTTGGACTATACATCTGTCTGCTGAAGGCAGTTTAACTTGTCCAGTGAGTTAAAATAAGATTTTCCAAAAAAAAAAAAACACATATTGTTAACAATTAAATGTCAAAAAGTACAAAACCTGAACAGAAGAAAGAAATAATGCATAAAATTAATGAATAAAATCAGGCTTGTAGCATGTCTATTTTTTGTAAGGCCCCTCTCACCAGAGTCCATTAATGTAAAGGCAACCATCCCTCTGCAGAAAGTGTGACATGCCTATTATATATTCCCCCTCTACAGAGACAACACATCATAAAAGGCCACTTTTCACTTGCATCTGGGACAGTATTGTGACAGGGGGACCAATACACAGTGATTCTTGCTTTGAAAGGCCACTCCAACCGAAGACCACCTGTCTAAGACTTTTTTTCTCAAGATAAATTAATTTAGTACTTTTCATATTATTTTTACCTCAGGACTATAAAAGAGCACGTGTCATCAGAGGCCACAGTTTGGCCATCCCCGGTATGGTCTCTAAAGACAAGTTTCTTTGTATTATAAGTGTGAAACTGCAATACAGATATATATATATTATATTGAAATGTATCCCAAATAGGCCTTCGAGACTTAGATAACCAACCATGAAACAGATGCTGCCCCAGAACAATAAAAGTGTCTGTAGGTGATGAGCTCTGAAGACTAACCCAGGCATGTAAGGGTACAGTGTATTACAGGAGCCGTTGAAGTAAATAGAAATTTTACATGGAAGATGTTTATTCGTGGTGTGGAGATAAACTTGAAACTCTCTGAATGCCAACTATTTCCCATAACTGGTGTGCTTTTGAAACAAGAAAGGAATGGAGGCTGTAAACCTATCTGAATACCATTAACTGTTTTTCTTATTTTTTGCTGACATCTTGATATGTGTTTGTAGTTGTCATTTATTGTTAAATCCAATCAGTTTTAAAATCGGGTTTAGAAATTAACAAAATATTTTACCCTCGCAAATTTAAAACTGAGGTGTGTGGTTTTGTCTTTTTTTTAGACTTTTCTTTAGAGCCCCCCCCCCCCCCCAAAGTGATGTTCTTTCCGGTATAACAAACCCTATTTCAAACTATGATTACATGATTTTTAGAAAATGATTTTTAAACATATCAATTCAGTGCCTGACTTTTATTTGTGGTTTTCCTTTCTTGATTAAATTTTTGCTATACCATAATGGTATTGGTGGTAATTGGTTGTTACGTTGTCCAACATGTAGAATTTAGATTCTAAACATTGTGGATCCTTTAAGGGGCTGTGGCAATATTAAAATGATTCACAGATATAAATCACAAGCGACCCTGTGAAATTCAGCCTACGAGAATGGGTTTTACTTAACTGATTTTCTAAAGAAATGTCCTGAGATAATCTGGTTGATTTGGCACAGCTGCTGAATGTGGTCCATATTCAAAAGATATTTAGCCCACATATCTGAACAAATTCTTTAATTCCAAAAATGTATTAATCTGTAAAATAATAAAACCTCAATTTAAGTTAAAATGTCTAGAGAAGACAATTATCATAATCTGAGTAGAGCACCTGCCTCGTGAGAGCATCATACCTCATACTTCCCGAGTCTGGTTTGTGTGATCTTTTATTTAAAGGCTGAGTTCTTGGACTGGTTTTTATGACAGAAGGACGTGAATTCCAGTTTAAAGTGCCTGCATAGTAAAAACTCTTATGTTGAATAGTTTTGTTAATACCTGGTATATAGAAGCTGTAGCACGTTGTCGTATGCCATGTTTGTGTAAATTATGATATATAAAATTGAATTGACTTCATATATGTAATATGTATATACATATATATATATATATATATATATATATATATATATATATATATATATATATATACACAGTCAGGCCGCCTTTAACCGTCACTTGATAATTCGGCACCCTTGAAATTCGGCAGCAATGAGCAGTCAACGGATTTCCCCCATTGATTTACCATATGATAATCCGGCACCCTTGAATTTCGTCACCGGCATGTTAATTGCGGAACAATAGGGCTTTTTCCAATGCAATTTGCCTGTTTAATCCGTCACTTGATATCCAATGGAGCATATACCTTGCAATAACCTACCTGATTGCGCCGTACCGCAAAATCAACAATCACCTGACGCGTTCCAAACAAGTCCCCAGTTGATTAGACGTTTAATTGTTCCCGCCTTAAATTGTTAAATTTCATTGTTATGGCGGCCCCAAGCCTGAAACGTGAGAGGCTGGATTTGGACCATGGGGAAAAGAAAGAGATAGCACTCTCTACAAGAGACCATCCCAGTGTGTCGCAGCAGTATATTGCGAACTACTTCTCTAACCTATGGGGCATCATGGTAAGAAAATGTTTGAATCACTTCCATTGACTTAATCTTACTAGGTCCAAGACCAAGGTCTGACTCGGTTTTTTTTTTTTTGAAAATCAAATTAATCGATTTATTCTTTCCCGTGACGAACAAGATCAGAATCTAAGTAAGTTCTATTCTTTTTTTTTTTATTATAGTTGCCACGCTCAACTGTAGGGTATATCGTAAGGGATGTAGAGAAGGCAATACGTGTATGTGATTATGTTTTTATTTACTCATTGTTAGGTGCAAATTCGGTCTTTTATTCTCTATCCTGGTGAATTATACTGCTATTTCTTAATCTGACAGCCTTGTGAATCCGGCAAAATGACCAAAAACAGATGGTGACAGATAAACGCGGCCTGACTGTATATATATATATATATATATATATATATATATATATATATATATATATATATATATATATATATATATATATATATATATATATATGATTGAGTCTCAACTGTTTCGCTATCTACTCGATGTTATCACAAAACGATGTAGGCCTCCTTTACTCTTTTGCTGTAAACTTAGCTGACTGCCAAGCCGGGAGAACCAAAAGGTGATAGGCCTACCAGGTCTCTTTTTATTTTTGGCACAAGTAAAGAAATTTGTGTTTAGGGTGGTTAGGCCTGTACATTTTGGAAAAGAACTAGTGTCTCCAGTTAATGATGAATATTCCTAAGGTTGAAAGGACCGGTTTAAAACCACCAGTTTCCTTTTATGGGTGACTGCCTGTCTCATGTCAGGAGTGAAATTTTGGTCTTCACATTGGTATTGGGTGATATATGTTGATGCTTTGGCAAGTATGGAATGTCTTTGCTGCCATTGTTGGGTTTGGAATTTATGAATGGATCATGTTTTCCTGTACTATTTAAGTACACATTCAGAGGAAAATGTCCCAGCTCCCACATAAAATCTTGGTTCCAAACCTTCAATGTAGTGTAATGTTTTATTCTGAACACTTTATATCTTTTGATACTATTTTTAAAAGGCTTCATAACAATAGAAAATGGCATAGTTAAAATTACAGCTGATAAGTGGTTATTTTTCTAGGTCAGGTTGGGAACCTGCTTATGTCTTATGTCCAAGGCTTAGCACGCTGCAACGAGACACACGCCGTCTTACCGAGAATATCAGCCACGTGATGCTAACAGCGAAGGTTTGCTTCAAAATTTCCAGTTGATTCTGAATCTCGTTGCAGCGGGTTTCACATTTCCCCCCAATACATGACTGTAATCGGAAGTGCCGGGTGTAGAGGAGGTGGACGCAAATCGTATTTTTGGTTTTCAGAATGCAGTTACGTGTGTAAAATAGGAGGTAGGAAGCTGAAAGTTAGGAGTATCTAGGAGAATAAGTAACAAGGAACACAGAGACGTATAGTATGCCACATTACATTGGATATTTGGACTTTATTAGGCACCTTTCAACAGACGAGTACAGACTCGGAAGCCAGGTTCGCCATAGTTGTGTCCCTTGTCATTTATCCATAGGGGCCAGAGTGAAGACCGAACACAATTTACAGTCTCCCTGTGGGCTGAAATTACACTTCGGTAGTATTTCACCTATATAAATGATTCAATTTATAGCACTTTTCTCGTTTCAAATTTATTTATTTTCATTTATTTTTTTTTTTCCTATAAGTCTACCCCTCAATGGTTTACCACAGTAACGTTAGTAGAATATCCATGACTCTATGCCATGGGGATATTATGCATATAAGTTTACAGGCCTGTTATTGGACACTGGGCCCAGATATCAACAAAATGACCACTTTATGATTGCAAAATTGTCAAATACGCCGGTACTGGCCGTAAATTTGAAATGCATAAACAGCAACCTTTGCTTGTATACAATCGTTTTATGTAGACCTAAAATTCCGTAATAGACCGGCATTTATTGAGAAAAGCATCTAAATCATATAAGGTTCGCCTTAAATGATCATTAGTGATGCTGCCCCATAGAGACGGCAATCCCTTCATAAAATCCCTGCAAACCATCGTAGGGCAAAAATTCTAACTCTGTTTTGTTTGTCTTGGCGGAATGGGAACGCCAAGGCCGCTTGCTCAATAAAATGATCAGTGGGAAACACCCCCTATATTATTGTGCATCCAAGCTTTCAAGTTACCAGTCAAATGACGCCACCGGTTGCCAACCAGAATTTGCTTGCTCAAGTGTGACTGCCATCCGCGCAGGCGGTACCAGAGCTGCGGCACAAAGGGCGTCGCTTATCGCTAGTCTCGTTCCGGCGATCAGAGTGAAGCAAAAGAAATAAAAGACACTGTTTATTTATATAAGTTAGCTAAATCAGTTTTGAGCTACTTAGATACGCCTACTCAGTCCATCAGATAGTAGGGCCATGTCAGATAGTAGGTCCGTGCTCAGAAGGAGAACCTGTCAAACACAGAAAACACAAATGATTGCACTTTGCAGCACTGCCGTTGAGGGGATAGCTTTGCGACAATGCATTTGTTGGCCAGCGTTGTGGACATTGTAGAGTAGATTATGTTTCTGGAAATACCTAGCACTAAGTAGTAGAAATGTATTTACTTCATCGCGAACATAATACAAAAGCAATGAAGTTGAACATTGCAGTGGTAAGGAAGAAATAGGCTACTGGTAGCCTCTTCCATTGGATGTCAATCGAACCTCGCGTGGTGGCGTCATGGTGGTCCAGGTCTTGGCGCCTGCCGGGCAGAGCAAAGAACCACTTATCAGTGTCTTCTAGGCCAGATAAAATCAGCTGCAGCCAGCTTAGCGCTAACCACGCTTGCAGTACAACCGACGTTCGGCTATCGCCCCCCTCTTTTCTAACGACACCACGTGCAGCATAACATAAACGACAGCATTCGCTGTAAATCAGACAAAAGAACAAAGCTTAGTCTCTGTTCGCTTGTTGTGGTTTAAACGCATTTTACTTCTCACAATTTGGATATGGCCAAGCTAATGTAAACCCCTCTCCACGCACAAAGAGTAAAGTTTCTCAAAATCTATTCAATGTATACATGATATAATGAAATCAGGTATGCACCAAGTAGTAGAGAAATGTCATTCACAATAATGATGATGATAACGATGATCACGATATTGAAAGAAATTTCAAAGCGTTCATAGACATATGTTACAATCTCTTTATCTTACAACGCTTAGGTTTAATAGAATCTCCTTTTACTCTTGTAAACAATACACCCTTCTAGTCGTCGGATCCACTAGGGTTATCGTGCATCAACATGGCGCTTCTGGTCACGACAGGTGACAATAAATTTTAAAATATGTTTAACCTAGTTTCATTGTACCTAGTCTTACCAACAGTAGCCACAGGTCCACATCCTCTGTATAGTTTTGAACACACTCACAAACCAAGAAGCACAATCCAATGTCTCCACGTTCCACAGCCAATCAAGTCACTCCCTTTGTCTGATTGTATTACTTTATTCGTAAACATTCATTAGAGGTGCTTTTCGACTTGTCCAAGGCCTTTCATACAGTTAATCATAATACTCTCTTTAACAGGCTGTTGCATTATGGAATTAAAGCGGATTTCATCATATCTGTGTAACCGTAGACAGTATGTACATTTTCAATGTATGAATTCAGACACATTGATTGTTACTTGTGGAGTTCCATAAGGATTTAACTGGGGACCTTTTTCATTTCTTGTCGATGTTAATGACTTGTTTACAAATTGTTTCTGGCTTTTATTTGCACATATTGCCAATTTTTATCAGACAAAAATACAGAAACATTGGTGCGTAAGACTATTGTTGCACTGAATTTGGTATCAAAATGGTTCTATGCTTTTAAACTATTTTGAATATGGGTAAAATTTATTCTATGGTCTTTCATTAAGGAAGGAAAAATTATGATAAGAGTGTGATGAATGTTAAAATTGAAAACATTTGTATTATTCAAGTGTCTAAAGTTACATTTCTGGCAGTTTGGATGGATGGAAATCTGATATTGAAAACATATATTTCTTGTATCTCAAATGCAATAAGTAGGCCATTGGAATATTGAAAAAAAAAATTATGCAGGGTGTAAGTCAAAATGTTTAAATAATTAATATTACGTTTGAATTCATCGGTATTTTCCATATTGTAATATCTCTAGGCCGTCAAAATATAAATGTTACATACATTATCTGGCCATACTGCAAAAGAAAACAGGCCGTGTTATAAGTTGTTTTCAATATAATGCTCACAATGCAGAATTTTTTAAAGATTAGAATATCATAAAAATTGAAAATTTTAACAAGTATCTAACAGGTATCTTTATGTTTCAACTGAACAATGGTATCTAACTTAAACTGATGCAAATTTTATATATTTACCAGGAATGTAAATATACATTCCTATAGTGCCAGACAGTCAGGAAATTTTCACATTTTCCTGCCAGAACTAAAGTATCACGCTTTTCTGTAAAAAAAAAAAAAAAAAAAAAAATTGGAATGAAATACCAGTACCAGTTCAACAAAATTGTTGGATCTATTTGTTTAAAAAGGAGTGGAAAGATGGATACGTCAAAGTATGACTGATAAATTAAAACCATGTTGCATTTATCTCTTTAATTGTTGAAAGTGTTTTATGGTGACGAACCATTTGTGCAAACCTACAGCTGATGGTGTACAAACCCTTTAGGGTTTCAGTCCTCAACATGTTCAATTGTGATATCTTCAACTGATGTACAATTTTGAGAATTGACAGATCCTATCACATCAGATCACATCACATCAATATCATCACGTGCGATTCAAACATTTTGAAAATACAAGGACAAAATGAATGTAGAAGGCGGTCATCAGCGGAAAACCATCAAGTATGTTTCGCAGTTCGCTGACTTTGGATGCACAGGATGAAGTAGGACTGTACCGTTGGAGTCATATACATCAACTTTGTTTGAGTCCATCATCACCCTGTGTAATGTAAGTCTTTTCATGTACAGTTCAGTAGTCATTTTTTTTCGAAATGAAAAGTCCCCAGATCTACTATTCCCGAGCCCATACATCGTTTTGGCCTTTCAAGTTCACTAAATTAAAAAAAAAATTAATAACACCACATAAGAACTTGACAAAAAATTTCCAACAGTAAACGTAGGCCTAGGATCCAGGATTACTCAGAAATGAGCCTCCGTGGCTTTTGTTTCAAGGTCATAAGGTCAAAACTAACTACCCCAAAAGAAACTCCATAGATACTTGCCTATCAGTGTTTAACGTGGGCCTTGGGTTCACCATTGTCGACATACAAGCTTATATATAAGATTTGCTCTCATCCCTGTAGTAAAATTACAAACATGTGCATATATCTTGAGCAATATTTCCTCAGTTGGATTATTCGTTAAACATTAAGAAATATGTGAACAACACCATTTAGTGACTTGGGTGGTGGAGCTCGTGTCCAGATATACTCGCATCAGCATTGAAGAGAATTCAACATATAGTTTCACCGGTCCGAAATAGAAAAAAAAACCCACGAAATATGATTGAAAGATTAAAAAAAGAAAAAAAACTCCAGCGGCATCTGGCGGACAAATTCATGTCTAGGTGGCAGCAGAAGTATGGATTCCACTGGACTGTTTTGAAAAAGAAGTCAAACATTTGCATTGCCATTGCAATCTCCAAGATATACAATGTAATCAACAGGAATGTATACATAAACATAAAAAACCCGAATCGTAAAATATGTTAATATTCAGGAATCCATACTTCTAACGCCTCCAACTAGACAATTGTTTGACACTTCCACGAGGGATATATCTACAGCAATTGAACATAATTTGAGGGACGATTCGGCAGAGGTCAAAAATATCCGAAACACACAACGCTTGCACACATAAAGGACAATCCGAAGTTGCGGCACCACTTGCTAATCAAATTAAGCTGCAGGTGTCCCCCAAAGTGCCCCTACGCAATATTGAAGCAACAGCCTCCGCGCTTTGGGAGAACTTGATTTAAAAAACAAAAAGCCTAAATACAATAAAAAGAAAAAATAAGAAGATAAAAATAAAAAAAATTAAAAAAATAAGCGTAAATAAAAAAAAGAATAAATGAAGCGTAACTACTTGAACAAACTAGATCAACACCTACCCAAGATACATTCCCACCGAATGTAGCTTGGATATATTGATAGCTTTTTTGAAATTCGAAAGTATGAATTACCATTGAATCCCTATTGATAAACAGAAACCAATTTGAATGCATTAGTCAAATGATGCGTACCTGCAAATCAAGCACAATATATGTAAGTAAATATTGTAATAATTAATGCAACTGCTTTTAAAATAATCCGCTGTTTTCAGAGAACGTATTGTGTATCGTTGGGTCACACATTGCCTTAATGGAGAGTTATAGATTTATCGTACGCGAATGTCCTGCTTATGAATAGCATGTAAATGTGTCACGTAATAATTTCTTTCGACTGTGGTTATGTTAAGGTTAAGATCAAGCGGTACGCGAGCAACCCTGCCTCTCTTCAGCAATATATTCAGCAGATAACTAATGCTGTTCAAGCATCAAATAAATACAGAAACATAGCAACTT
The DNA here is from genome assembly GCA_964020975.1 of Hermodice carunculata. Taxonomy (NCBI): domain Eukaryota; kingdom Metazoa; phylum Annelida; class Polychaeta; order Eunicida; family Amphinomidae; genus Hermodice; species Hermodice carunculata. The sequence continues at coordinate 65,559,838 of OZ026623.1, forward strand.
GCTACTCAAATTGATTAACTGAACTTACCGTGGCATAAATGTTGAAAATATACGAATTATGCAGAGAAATTTACGAAAGTGGCATGAGTAGAGCATCCCTCAATCGCCACATGTGGGGCAGATCTCAAATACCACCTGAATGCATGAATTATGGGGGTCCTCCCATTCACCGCGCCTTTGGCCGCCAATGACCAGTGACGCTATAGGAAATGAATGGAAGCCTGTCATCACTTTTCGATCAATGAATTTGAGTGACTCATTCTAGCTCACATGCTGTGCATCCGCACAAGAAATTCGCCATTTTCAACTTTAAATTAGCAGAATTTTCTTTTTCATTTTTTCTTAATTGTGGACTGAATCAACAACTTTCCTCTACGCTCTTTGACGCTCCGCGTCCAAAGCGTCTCGGGGAAACCTGTTCATCCATTATTTTTTTTTAAATATGAGCATATCGGTATTTCAAATTGAATGAAAGGTCTTTCCACAAGAAATTTGAGTCCAGTAGGTGTTAATCGTTTACAGTAATTGCCGTGGTCTTTAGTAGTTCGACCTTAGTTACATTAGGGCTGCTTCATAGTTTTTTTACGGCATAAGAGCGAGAAAGGATGCATATGGCGAAATAGAGCGAAGCGAAACGAGAAACGTCAAAGGATTTGGGACCATTCATTTCCCCCCATTGTAGGAAACAAGAATGTACTTTTGCATTTCGCTTATGTCTACATTTACCAAAAACATATTCCTGCTTGATTATTGTTTAAAAAACGTACATCACTTTTTCATATTTTTGGATAGTCTGATACTTGATCTACATGCTCTCAAGAACTCAGATGTGTGAACATAAAATTTATATGAGTTAACTGATCTTAAAACTTTTGTTTACAATGAAAAGTTAAACAGTGCCGGACACATGCCTTTGTTTGCATGGGCATGATAATGAACCATGTCATTGTTTGCACAGTCATTAGTCCATGACCGCTGGAAACCAATTGAGCTATTGACAAGGGTCACTCACAGGAAACCATTAGCCGTGGAGAGAAGAATGGGCCCGTTCAGACTAATCACTACTATTGTTCTGATTACTTAAACATTCTCTATTGATGTAAAAACAAATTAGCACAATCCACTTACTTGTCCCCGAATATGGAAAGCTGCATGCGAACCCATACCCAAACAAGCCAAGTGTGGTGTTCCCAAGTTAAAAAAAGTCCAGATTTAAGCCATAAAATATACTTTTGTTTAATAACAACATCACAGAAGTAAAGCTACAACTTTATTTCACACAATAATTAAAACACAGGACAAAGGAAATGAGTATGTGTCATATTACAACCACAAATGTGTAAGAATTGGCACTTTTCCTTTCAATGCGACTTTCTGGGAACTGTTTTTTGCTCAACCTCTGCAATTTGTATCTCGCCTCACAAACGTACAAAATGCCCTATCACATTAAAATCAACGGACATTAAAAGAAAAATATCATATCCAGGAACGGTTCCCAGGATTTTTTTTCCTGACAACCCCTTCGTGACTTTTGGAGCAATATATAGAAGGAAAATGAACAACCTGTGGGGACTAAATTAAAAATTTTATAACTTTTTATGCTATTTCAGGACTTAACATTGAATTCGATCCTGGACATGAATATATATTTTAAATTTCTTTTGATTTCAACTGAAAAAAAACCAACAATTTTGTGTGACTTCTTCGCGAAAAATGTGAAAACCCTACTGCTGTAAAATCTGAAAAAATTCAAATCCTGCATAAAAAAAAAAAACCTATGGATACAAATAAGTGTGACAATAAAGAATATCGAAGTACTGAATAAGGTGAGTATTTATTACAATATATATATATATATATATATATATATATATATATATATATATATATATATATATATATATATATATATATATATATATGTGTGTGTGTGTGTGTGTGTGTGTGTGTGTGTGTGTGTGTGTGCTTGAACTTTAAAGCACTGTAAACGTACATGTATATATAAGCAACTTATGAAGCCAACACTTGTGACCTTTGGAATTATCAAAAATAGAGGCAAGTTATTTTTTAATAAATATATTTACACTGGATAAAGGAAGGTAATCTTTATCATTTTTTTACACAACAAGTAATCAGTGACCACTTACTTCTATCTGGAGACGACACATTTTATGAAGTCTCTACATATTTAACAATGATGGGAGCATTCACTATCCAAGCCAAACGGTTTTGATGAAAATACAAAATTTAGTGTGTCATAGCAGATATATAAATTTGTTTTATTTATTTGTTTGTTTGTTCGTTCGTTCATTCGTGCATTCATTTATTCATTTATTTATTTATTTGTATTGAATGAAGGTGCCTCAATTTTTGTTTAATTACAATTAAAAGTACTGTTATCAACTGGCACTCACATTTTCTTCGCGAATGACAGGCATTCCATTTTTATCCCGTATTGCAGCTCTATGCTAAACAAAACTGAGCTTCATTACTTCGTGATATGTGATGCCACAAAGCGCAATTACCAGAAGTTCTGCTTATTCCTCAAGCCCCTTTCTTGCACTTTCAAACAAAATCATGTTTGAAATTATGTTAAGTGTCCCATGAAAATCATCATTTGTGACCCAACACCCCAAAACCAGGCTTTTGTAGGTATCTTTACAAATCCTGTTTATTGCACAAATGAATAAAGCAGACTTTAAGCTTTACATTGATGCATAGTTTATTAAAATATCTTTATTAGAACTCGAGATATGTCCATCAACAGGTCGCAACTTACACAGTGCCTGGCTGTGAAAATTGGGAGAAAATGGGATCCAAAGTTCTTGTTGTGAACTTTTCACATACCACGCACAGAGTCCTTAGATACGGGCACTTCTATTAAGGCTACATCCATGAAATTTGGCACCGTCATTTCTTGTGATATTGTTCATGTTCTAGCCAAGTTTGGATACCAGGACACTAATATTGTTATTTTTATAGCTTTGGCATTTATGTCATAATAAATCTTGGCGGGCGCTTATTTTCCACCATTTTCCGCTCTTATTTGATTGAGGTAAGTTACACTGCAGAACTGCTATCATGCCATTAGCTGTCAATCAACATGTAATAAGCAACTGATACTATGCACTGAAGTAACTACATGCCAAGTGACTGTATAATGACCATACAGCGCCCCCTAGTGTGAAAATCATGATAGGAGCCAAGACTTCTCTTTCAATCACACTTCGGCCTGCTCCTGCCCCTACCACGTCCACGCTTTGGCAAAGATGCAAGATCTTCACCTTCACTGTCTGTAGTTTGTGCATCATCACCATGTCCTCGCAGGCCACCACGGCCATGTTGCCTGCCAAGGGAACTGCCACGTCCACGACGACTCCCACCACCACGACCATGACCGCGGCCATTACCACGCCCTCTAGAGCCGCGACCTCTAGAGCCACTGTGACCTGTGACAGGAGCACCAACAGCTGGGTCGTGATTCCCACTACTGCCCATGTTTACAGTTTCATCTTCATCAGAGTCAGAGTCTGGGTGATCAGCAGGCAAGGGACACACCAGATCCTGTTTGTTTGGGTCACAAAACTGTCGGATGACTTTGTACAAATACTTTTGACGGGCTGCATCAAGTCCCTTGGGTTTGATGATCTCAGGCATGCCAGGTGGTACATCACCTATCTTCAGTTGGTACTGCATTTCATCGCTATCCACATACTCCTTCATATGGAGCACTCCTGGCGCCTCCTTAGTGACACGGAAGTGGTGATTGCCCTTTATCCCCGGGACTTTTCTGTATGTATCTTTCAGAAAAGTTGCCCAGTCAAAGGTTGGTACAAATACCTCACCAGCCTCATTTCCACACAGTTGGGCCTTGTTGATGTTCTGCTGACTTGATGATTCAACCACATTCACAATATCCTGGAGAGATGATACACGTGTACGCCTGTAGTTCCGTTTAAGAAGTCCAAAACACCAGTCTGGTGAGAATTTTGTATGGCCTGCTATCAAAAAGGAAATTGTGCATGAACTATGCAAACCAGTTGCAACACGCCAAGCAAGGTACCATAGCAAGTATGCATTTTTGTTCTGACCGGCACAATTGTCTGCATTTAGGGTTACATGTTCTTCACCAACTCCATAATTGGCAAAAAAGTGATGCAGCAAGGAGATGACCACATTAGCACCTTTGCCACATGCCACACTTTCATCCAATAAATAGTTCACTTGCTGTGGGAAACCTTCGGCGTGAACACCAAAAATTTGACAACGGCGTGGTGTCATGAAGAAAATGGGCCCAGGCTGCATGGGGTCTGCGGGGTACTGGATTTGTTGTGCATAGTCAAATGAGTAATGAAATGTAGCTGGTAGAGACTGAGGCTCTGATTGATGGAGTCCTGTCAACTGGTGTGCTGCAGAAACTTCACGCGACAACTCGGTCTGTCTGGTGTAATGAGATCGCTCAGATGTGGAGCGGAACAAGTGCTGTTGCTGTTTTTTCAGTGGTTCTGTTTTCTCTTCCTCTGGTATATTGACAGAACGAACAATCTGTGCATTGTTCTGCTGGCACACCCAGCACAGGTCACTCATTGGCTTGGCAACCACAACGTAGGGTACCAACTCACGCCAAAGGTTCTTGAAGGTCGTAAGCTTAACAACCCGAAGCCCATCGCCAATCGACTCTTGATATGTTCTCCACAGAGAGGCCTTTGTGACACTGCTTGGCAACACCTAAAATCAGAAGAACAGTTGACTTAAAAATCACATGTTATCCTAATGTACATCATTGTGAATTGTACATTTTCATAGATGCAACTGTATTTTGCTTATTATATTTTACCTAAATTTTACACAATTTGCATTTTTTGTGACTGCCAGAAGGTTTGGTTTACTTGAATACATGTCCCAGAGTTTGCTTTTGCTCTTTCATATTCAGGTGTGTAAGTGAACTATCTCAATGCATGATATCTACATCAGGATATACACCTCTATGGAAACCCGTGTTCATAAAAGTTAAATTTGTATTCTCTTGTTAGGATCACAACTGTAAACTGTGCATATTTGATGAGTGAAGTAAAGTTTTACCCAAAATGGGAACCCAGGACATGACTGTTTTTTATGGTTGGCATAGGTACAGACCACTCTCTAATTCATATAAGTAGTTATTATGTCTGCATTAACAAACCTGAACATCATCCCTTTTGAACCCTGGTATCCTGCCTGGTAATATGATGCTGTTTTGTGCTGCAAAGTTCAAGATGAACTGTGTCACTCTCTTTATGTCATCCAGCTTTAAGGCAGTTGATCTTCTTCCTCCTGCAAGAAGCAAAACAAAAACAAAATTATCATTACATTTGACAGGAAACAAGACTCTAACAGCTTTTCTTTAGGTGACAAAAAAAAAAAACTGCTAAAAAATAGCAGAGCTTCTTTGCATTTTCAGAGTTTGGTGATTTCCTTCACTGCATTTTCCCTTTGTTTTATTATCTTTTAAAATGCATTATGCAATTGGAAATAATATTCTTTTTAACTTATGGGTTCCACAATTAGTACTGTAACTGATGATGTATCTCCACACAATTTTGAATGGTTCTTGAGTCATCAATGAAAACAATAGTATGGAATACAAATTTTCATATGGGATCTGCTTTATCCATTTTGATCTTAAATATTTAATTGAACATAACTTTTGCATACAGTTTGTTGCAAACATCAGAATAACACTTCAGTTATCATCACTTTCTGTCCCTGGAAATGGATATGATATACAATAATCAAACATACTCCTATCTGAACAAACAAGTAATTCACCCATGAACATGATAATTACTTACCAGACACCTTTTTCCTTGGCATGAGGCCATTTTCTAAGTACCACTTCTTGATGTTTGTTAGTTTCTCTTTGCTTATGTTCATTAGGAACATAAATGTGTCACGACAGACACGGTGGTGCACATAGA
>OZ026623.1:65570794-65695794 GCA_964020975.1 Hermodice carunculata
ACTGTTCAAGTAACATAATTTTCCAATTGTGTTCACTTCTCGTTTACAACGAGACATATCGGACGTAAAGCCCGTCTGGTTTCCTTCCTATAAGGGAACGTGCCATGACTGGCCACAATGGTCCAGCCCGTGAAAGAACGGCATCTATTTGTTTGTGTTACGTTCTCGTCGGATCTTAAACTCATTTTACTCGTTTAGCTTCAGTGATTGTGAACAGTGTAAAGCATATCTGCAAGATGTGTACTTCGCTTTGATTTCTTTCTTGAGATACATAGTGCTTAAAAGTATGATTTTCCTTCCGATACAGACATTCAAACATATTTTTGAATTGTGAACAGTTCTTAAGTGAGAGTTGAACGTCAACTTTTACGTTTTTGTGCCTCTTTTTACCCCATTTAAAATAATAAAGGCGGGACGATTACGTGTCGCTCTTGCTTCAGCCTACACCTCCGAACAGCGTGCGGTAAAAAGTCACGGGAAAGCACAAGGGTGACACCGTAGAATTGAGATAGGTCACGGTCGGAGAATTTCTTTACCTCTCTGATGAGCGTTTCCTGATCTTCACTACATCATGTCCGACGATGGATATACAGTGGTTTTTTTTGTCAGTTTGAGGAATGTGAATCTTCAGAGTCTTGCCTGGTACGTAATTAAGTGAGAAGAAGAGCCAGCTCATGGTCTTGGAGCAGAAGAGAAGACAGGAGAAGAAATGGATAGTCACGTGACCAGATATTCACGGAGATTTTCCTGGAAGTGGCTCCAGCTTTTATCTCAAAATACTCGTTTTTGCGCTTTGAGTCGATGATCTTATCCATACAGTTGCTTTTTGAAGTACCAGTGCCAACTTGGATGTTACCTTCGTGAGGTTACAGGACCATTTAGGCAATTGTAAGTGATTTTTTCTTGCCACCTGGACGTGTCGGCCATTTCAAATTTGCCGCCATTTAAACTAGAACAAAGGGGTGTACGAAGTGCGCTGGTGTCAGTTACACAATGTCAGCCAAAAAACTGGCAAGCTTATTCAGTACCCCTAAAGAGGCAATCGAGGACCTAGCATCAAGGGCACTGAGCAAAGCACGCTCTGTTGGATCTAAACTGAGAGGACATTCACCTAAAGAAACGGAGAGACATAACTCTAGTGTGGACGATACTATGGTGGACCTACTGGGTGATAAAGCACAAAGTTTGGACAATACATCCACCCCAAAGAATCAATGGACTGAGACACGAGTTATTCGTGAGGATATAGCCAGAAAACGTAAATCGAGAAGAAACAAAGATAAAGGTAAGGAAGAAGATACTTCTTCTCCTTCTAACTCGCAAACTTTCACAAAACAGCTTGCTGAGAGTCAGCCTGACCAAGCGGTTCAGGACAAGAAATCAGCTGATTCAGACAATGGGGGTGATCAGCCGCAGCGGAGGCGGTCAGTTAAGGCTAACAATAAAGTACCCTTGTGCACGGAAAAATGTAAACACAAGAGAAAACAGGGCAAATTGGCGATGGTTCAGTGTATTACATGTATGCAGTGGTACCACTACAGCTGTGTAGGTGAGAAAGAAGCTGACATAGGGGCTCTATGGAACTGTAATGCTTGCTGATCATGCCCACATAACACTGAGACCATCATGAAGACTCTTGACATAATACAGAAACAGCTACAAAGTCTACAACAGCAAAATGTTGACCTGACTAAGCTGTTGGCGGCCAAGACCTCAGACTGTATAGAACTCCATAAAGAAAACGCTGATCTGCGGATTAAGCTTAATAAATGTGTAAACGAGAAGGATAGGACGGGCAGTTTAGTTGAGATCCCTGACACGCGTACTGTTAACGACACTGCCCATGGTAGCCTCCTGATCGGTAGCTCTGCGATCAGGAATATTGAAAGCGTCGACAAAGATACTGTCGTTAATTGTTTGAGAGGAGGTCGTATTAATGACGTACATACCTCACTAACAAAGGAGACCAGAAGATACCAACAGGTGATTTTGCATGTTGGTACAAATGACTGCGAAAAATCAGGGGTAGTTGACGACATAGTCGCAGACTACCGCTTGCTTATACAAGGTGCCAAAGCAGTGGCAGATAAGGTATCAGTTTCCAGCATCTGTCCAAGAACAGACAATGTAAGTGCTCAAGAATGTATTGAAGTTGTAAACACCGAATTGGAAGCTTTGTGTGCGGAGACAAGCTGCACATTTATTGCTAATGATCCGAAGTTTCGCTTAGCCGATGGTTCCATCAACAAAGGCGCACTTTGGGTGGACGGGCTTCACCCTTCCCACTTTGGAACCAAAGCTCTGATTGATGCTTTTGCAATACCCTCCTTAAAGTTGAGTCAATACAGAAGCAAGGGCTTTCAGCAGCAGAGACCCCCAATGCAACATCCGCAACGTGGTGATAAGCAGCGATCGGGACCATCACACAGACCAACCATGAGCGGTAACGGTAGAAATCATAATCAGCCTAAATGTCACTTTTGCGGTGAGCCACATACATCCAATGTCTGTCGTCACGGACGTAAAATAAAATGCCATTACTGTGGGATACTCGGACATAAACAATTAACCTGCTGGCGAAAGCTTAATTCCCGCTAGAGTTTCGGCCAAGAAGAGAGTGCCGGCAAAGCCCGGAAACCAAGGCGACATAAAAGAGGTGGTAAGCAGGTTAAGAATCGTAATTTAAGAACTGTCGCATCATCTCTCGCTTTTTGTAACGTCCAAAACTTAGGCTTGGCTAAAAGAAATGAACTGACCAATTTGTTGGACAATGAACGTCACACGCTTTTTTGTGTGACAGAAACTTTCCATAAAGATGATAGCGATGAATTATTCAACTCATTGCACCCAGATTATAATTGGGTCGGGAAATCGAGATCCAATCATTACAAAAGTGGCAGAGGGGGTCTAGGGATCCTATTACGAAATGACGTATTAATCATGGACAAAAATCTATTTGGTGGGCTGTATGATGATCATGAAAGAATGTGGGTTGAGGTCAAGATCGGGACAAAAATGTTGGTTTTTGGTTTGGTGTATTTCCCAAATGACAATATTGATAAAGATAACAATACGTCTCTATGCAATGAATTAATAGAAAACATATCTACCTTAAAATCTAAAGACCAAGACTTCATTTTATTTGGTGATTTTAATGGCAAGCTTTTAAATTTCAGACAAGATAACAGACCAAGCTTTAATGGTGATCTTTTACATAATCTTATTGAAACTACAGCTGTCCAGGTACTTAATGAATCACCGGTATGTTCAGGTACCTATACATGGCAAAGAGGTGATCTGAAGTCAACCATTGATTATGCACTGTAATGAGTCGGTATACAATGGTGTTACTTCAGTAACTATAGATGAACTAGGTCTATATGACATCGGAAGTGACCACAACGCTATCCATGTCCTCCTTGATTCATGTTCAGAAGACCCGAAAAACGAGATTACGGGTGACAAACTAAAAAGTTATTGGAACATCACAGAGAAGTCTGATTGGTACGCATTTAAAAGGGAATTGGATAATGTATTTTCAAACTGGGATTGTAATAATTTTCATTCAGCTGATGATGCATGGGACAGCTGGAAGGGAATTATCTTGAGAGCGGGTGAAAAGGTGATTGGTTTGAAACACGTAAGAGGGCGCTCATATCGCCACTTTGCCATGGATAAAGATATTATGTGACTCATACAAAGCAGAAAATCTGCAAACAGGCTGTATAGGTATTGGGCGAAACATGATACTGTTGACAGTAATGTGTTACAGGCTATATGGAAAGAATACTTAGACCGTAAACACGCTGTTCAGGAACAGATGATCAAGTCGAAACGGGTTAAAGGGAAACTTGATGTTATTATTTGCAATTGTCACAAAGGTACAAAGAATACCAGGGCGTACTGGCGCACCTTAAAACGATTGAATTGTAACAATGGTTATCCCCTCAAAATTGTTCACCCTGACGATAATGGTAAAACTGTGGATGATCCTAAGGAGATAAACAGAATCCTTGCTAAATATTGGCAAAATTTGGGATCTTCCGAACCAGAATCTGTAGATCAGGCAAAATTGAAAGAAGAAGTCGCAAATTTACATTCTTGCACAAGTGATGGACGCGGTCTTTCTGAGATAAACAAAGGGCGTACAAGAGGTTGAGAAAGCTATATGTAAGCTGAAAAATGGTAAACCATATGCTGTTGACAAAATCCCTATTGAATTTCTCAAAAACGGAGGAGCTACACTCACTCGTACTATTTCCAATATGTTCAATGTCTTTAAATTACTTGAAAGTTCTCCAAGTGAATGTTACACTGGAATTGTAAAGCCCATTCATAAGGAGGGTAACAAAGAAGTCTTGAGCAATTACCGCGGCATCACGCTAACGTCTAATCTATACAAGCTCTTTGCGTCCTTGCTTAAAAATCATATGATGACATTTTTTGAAAATACTAATTTCTTAGGCGAGCTACATGGTGCTTATAGAAAGGGTAGACGCCTAGAAGGGCTTATGTAGCCTCAGGAAAAAATTGAAGAAAAAAACATGGTTGGCTTTTTTGGATATAAGTAAAGCTTTTGATACTGTAAATAGGGATCGTATGTTTTGTTCATTATGGAAAAGTGGTGTGCAAGGCAAAACTTGGCGTTTGGTACAGAAATTATATGAAAATGTACAGAATAAGGTAATCTTCGGTCCATTTGAAAGTGACTCGTTTGACGTGCAAAATGGCCTAAAACAAGGATGTATAATGTCCCCTACGCTTTTTTCGGTAGTTATGACAGATTTGGTAACAATGCTTCAAAACCAAAATTTAGGTATACCATTCCAGGATGAACATATACCAGCAATTTCATATGCACACAACATTGTCCTAATTGCAGAAAATGAAAATCAACTTCAAACGATGTTAAACGTTGCCCATTCTTTTGTAACTAAATGGGGAATGAATTTTAACGGTAATAAATCCAACATTATGACAATTGGTAAACGTATAGATAAAAACAAGCGATGGAAGCTGGGTCATATTGAATTAACGGAATGTGATTCGTATAAATATTTAGGTATACTTTTCAGTAAATATCTAGCTGATAGTGTTCATGTACAACAATATGTTAAACCCAAAGCCACCCGTCTTAACGATTACATGTGCAGTATCTTGGCTGCCCACGAAAACTTGAACAGAGTAGTATTTGGGGACAGTCTCTGGAGAAGTTTGATAATGCCAGCGCTGACACATGGGTCTGCAGTTTGGCTGTGTAATTCTAAGGAAAGTGTAACAGCTGTTAAATCTTTTCAATATTCAGCCGCACGTGCAATTTTGCGAATAAAAAGCACACCCGCAATGGTAGCCACTTTGGGGGATTTGGGTTGGCTACCCCTAAATTTTATTCTTGACAAAATACGTATAAAGTACTTCCATAGATTAAAACACTTGCTCCCGGAGTCGAGACTTTGTAAAAGAATCTTTCTGGAAATGGAAAATGAATTTGTAAATGGAGGCAGTACCTCTTGGCCTTATTTTAAGGGGATTAAGAAAATATTTATTAACGTTGGACTCGATAATTTGATGTACCGTCAAGATGGACTGTGGGTTGACAAATTTCATAAACTGAGTGTAGACAACTTTATACAGAGCTTTTTCACCGAGATTGACAATAGGTCATCATTACATTTTTACAGCTTATTGAAGCGATCCTCTTTTCGGGAGGAATATCTTTTTACAGTGAATGATTTTGAATCGGCTCGCTTGAAGTTTATGGCACGTTCTGGATGTTTAGGTATACAGGAGAATTTATATAAATGGAATTTAGCATCATCTGCGACTTGTAAATTGTGTGGTAGCAGCTTAGAAAATATTTGTCATTTTTTGCTTACATGTGCAACACTCAATGCTATACGTCTGAAACTGTGGTATGAACTCGAATCCACTTTATGCAAACATCTTCCTATTAAAACTGTTAAATTTGATAGATACAAACATAAGCATTCTTCATGGATTACTAATGGTATTTTGAAGTCAATAAAATATCGTGATGGGCTTTATAAAAAATTGAAAAGTACTTCTCAAATTGATCCCCAATATAATACCCTGAAACAAAATTTGAAAACTTACAATTCAATATTAAATAGAAATATAAATGAACTGAAACACAGATATTATCATTCTGAGTTTGAAAAATATAAACACAATACTAAAAAAACCTGGGATACTATAAAAGTTATTCTTCACAGTAACAAAAATAAAAAAAATCATATCTTCCTTTTTTCAAATCGACAACAACAAAACTAGTAATAAAAGAAATAATTGCAAACAGATTCAATCATTTTTTCTCACATATTGGCCCTAAGCTTGCAGCCAAAATAAATGTTAAGGATGGACCATCTTTTACATCATATCTAAAAGCACACATTGAACATATTTTTTTCTTTCTCGCCTGTGGACTCATCATGCATTGCTAGCATCATTCAAAATTTGAAACCTAAGACCAGTACAGGACATGATAATTTATCAATGAAATTATTGAAAGGTCTCAACCTATTCATTTCTGCACCACTAACTTGGATTATTAATCAGTCCTTGGTAACTGGCATTTTTCCTGATAAATTAATAATTGCGAAAGTAGTACCTTTATTTAAAAAAGATGGTGAGACCATTATTGAAAACTATCGCCCAATCTCACTATTGCCTGCCATATCCAAAATTTTTGAAAAAGTGGTATACAATCAACTAAATGAATATTTTGTGTCAAAAATGTTATTTTACAAAAGTCAACATGGATTTAAAAAGTTGCACTCCACTGAAAGCGCTGCCTTAGAGTTCACAGATCGAATTATGAAAATTCTTGATCATGAAAAGCTACCCATAGCTATTTATCTAGACCTAAGCAAAGCTTTTGATACCTTGGACCATAAAATTCTTTTGCATAAACTTCAGTATTATGGCATAACAGGTGTGGCATTGGAATGGTTTAAAGACTACCTATCTGGTAGGAAACAGTATGTTTATTTTGATGGTTTATGTTCAGATACTTTACCTGTAACCACAGGGGTACCCCAAGGGTCCATTCTTGGCCCTCTCCTGTTTATCATTTATACAAATGACATGTACTTAGCTTCAACTCAGTTTGATTCCATCTTATATGCAGATGACACAACTTTGATAAATTCTTTGTGTTTTTCTAATGTTACATCTGACACTCAAGGAAATGTGTCAAGTTCCATTAATGTGGAATTAAGAAATGTTCATAACTGGCTAGTTGCTAACAAATTATCATTGAATATTGCAAAAACAAAGTACATGTTATTTCATTTCCCACAGAAAAAGATAAATTTTGTGCTAGACTTAAAAATTGATGATGTTGCGATTTCCAGGGTTGAGGATTTTGATTTCCTTGGTTTATGTATACATGAAAATTTGAATTGGAATTCCCATTTATCTAAAATTGGCAACAAACTCTCTAAAGTGGTTGGAATTTTCAAAAAACTTGGAAAGTATCTTCCCACAAGAACTTTACTTTTAATGTACAATTCCCTATTCCTATCACATCTAAACTATTGTATTCTTGTATGGGGTTTTTCTTTTGATCGAATTTTCATGTTGCAGAAGAAAGTGATACGTCTCATATGTAATGCTGGGTATAATGCCCATACAGATCCCTTATTTAAGCAGCTGAATGTTTTAAAAGTACATGATATTCTGCAGTTAAAGGCACTCAAGTTTTATTACCGTTACACTAAATGTGAAGTTCCAAGTTATTTTGAAAATATGTTTGAATTTACTCTTGTATCACACCCTCATTTTACACGTTCTAGAAGAAGACCTATTATCCCTGCCCCTAAAAAAGCAACATTGAAAAATTGTATTCGCTAATACATTCCTCATTTACTCCAAAATATCCCTCCCTGCATTAAAGACAAAATCCTAACACATTCATACCTTAGCTTTTCAAAATACAGTAAGTCATATTTTGTGAGTAAATATCAATGTGAGTGTACCATACCTAACTGTTATGTATGCAACAATCATGAAGATATTGTTCCACTGGAAATAAGTTAAAATCTCATTATTGTATTTTCTTTTCTCAGCATTAGTGTTTTGGATCTGCAATTGAATGCTGTAAAAAAAGGTCATCTCTCCTTTGTAGGTGGCCTCAGCGAGAGCGGATAAAATATCCTTAGCTGAGGTCTCCTGACATATTTTGTTCTGCGTAAATTTGTTTCCAAACAATGTCATATTATCTATTTTGTTGCATATATTCTTGTACAATTTGTTATCTATATGTCAAATAAAATGATTCTGATTCTGATTCTGATTCTGATTATGCGACACAGGTTATACGCACGTGTGGGAGCAGTTCATGGGCGCTTCCGTCAACAGTAAATTGTGCTTTCTTCTGGGTAACTCAGCTAATATTCATGGCGTCCAAATTGGGATTATTTTTGATGGTGTATGCAAACGATTTTTAATAGAAGCTTGGCTTACCCGTTAGTCCTTGGTGGACGGGACTTAACTAGTATCACATACTTTTAGTTTCATTTTCTCATTTATACTGCCCTAAAGTAGTCTCCCATGGGGAGGTGTGTGTGTTGGTTGCATTTTTCCGGATCGCTCCCTCGTCCCGTTTGTCGTCTCTTTTTTTTTTTTTTTCTTGGCTGGATGTGGGTTGTGATCCGGACGGTAATGTCAGCGCTCACACCGCCCCGGGGGGCAGGGCGAAAGTGTGACTATATTTTTACTCCTGTATATATATATATATATATATATATATATATATATATATATATATATATATATATATATATATATATATATATATATATATTATTTGATGTTTTAAATGACTATGTATGTCTATGTGAACGCACCACAATTATAGCCCTGGTTTGTGGTGCCCCCGTGTAAAAGGGGTAGTTTCGTAAATAAATAAATAAATAGTAGCGAAGTTTAGGATACCAGAGGGTCGATAGAAAGTCATTAGGATTGGAGAGGGTTAGGATAACGAATGTTTAGGGGTGAGCATTAACGTCACAGGGCAGGGAATGTTTAAGTGCCATGTTGAGAAAATCAGACAGAAGGTGAATGGAGCAAAAGGTATGATAAAGGTCACGGCAAGGAACAGCTTCAATACAGCATTCACAGGAAGGGTGCTGTGGAAACGTGTAGCCATACCTAGGATGTTATATGGGTTATAGGTGATAGCCATTAGCGAAAAGGATGTTGAATGAATGAAGACGGCACAGAGTGAGATGGGGAAATGGGTGCTTGGGGCACCACCGTGTGTAGCAACAGAGACCGTGTTGGGAGAGTTGGAATGGTTGTCCATAAAAGATAGAATAGCTAAGGCTATGTTGGGCTATTGGGGATATCTGTACCAGCTAAATAAGAAAGATGGTATAGGAAAGCTGTACAGGGAGGCTGTTAATGAATAGACAAAATGGGTTCAAACAATAGACAAGCGTGTTTTTTTTGTTTTTTTTTAATTTTTAGTAAAGGCCACCTGACTAGCTAATGAGGACTGCGGCAAAGAAGTGGAGTGCCAGAGAGTATTACTGCATGTATATTTTGCATTACCTTCGAAAACCTGTCTACGGCTTGATATCGCTTCAATCATATTTAGTCAAAATACAATAAAACTAACTTAACTGATCCAGCCTTCCGTAAACTAATATTTTTCTGTTGTAACAGGAACAGGACACCTTTTGTCACCAGGTGGTACCTTTTGTGACATCAGTTTAGAGATTTTGGCTTTTTTATCACAGCCTCAATAATTATGCAATCGTCAGAATGGAACATTCGTCGTGAACAGATAATCTGGATCACTTCAAACAATTGCCGACATATAACCGCCTGATTTACATATCACCTCCCGAATCTGATGGCTTTGGCTACGCAGCTGCTCCACATGTTGTTGCTATGGTAGTGGGGTATGTATGTATATATATATATATATATATATACATGTCTTGGGTGGTTTATGGGCAATTATACACTGCCGACAAAAATGTACAATAGAAAAGGTCCTACAGCCGGTTTGTGGTTGATGCCCATTGCCTACGGGGCAATTAGAATCCTCAAACCGGACCATGGGCAGTATATACCAGGTATAGTTTACCACAATTTTTGGGGCATTTATAGCTGCCCATAATATCTGGGCAGATTGGCTAATTTGTATGTTTCTGAAACCCGTCAGGTAGCGAATTGAATTTAAGGCAAACATGGTTTATGAGCATTTTTCAACTGCCGATAAACCGAACAACTGCCCACAAGACGGTCTAATGATTACAATTCTGCCCATAAACCACCCAAGACATAACTATATATATATATATATATATATATATATATATATATATATATATATATATATATATATATATATATATATATATATATATATATATATATATATGTATATGTATATCTGCGGGTGTATGTGTGTGGTGTATGTGTGTGTGATTAAATGTTTCCTGTGAGCCTATATTGACGAATTGTTGACGAGATTTAAAGTGTCGGGTTTTGGTTGTCAGACTGGAAATATCATTGCCGGAGCTGTCGCCTATGCTGATGATATGGCTTTACGTGCCCCTACCACAACATCCATGTCTTAATTAATTACCATCTGCACACTATATTCCGAGGAACATAAAATCTCTTTTAATCCTGATAAGTCCAAACCAATCTTCTTTCATTCTGATAACACATCACGGAGCCAATCTTCTATTCAATTTAATGGAGAAAATATTGTACAATTTAATTCATACAAACATGTAGGCAGCATAATCAGTAGGAATGTTGCGGAAGAAAATATTCGAAATTATATAAGGGTTTTTAAGAACAAAATTAATGTACTCATGTCCCAGTTCAGATATATCTATTCAACAACAAAGTATAAGCTGTTCAAAAGCTATTTAAGTCACTTTTCGGCTGTCAGTTATGGGTTTTATCCGGTTAAGAGGTTGAGCTATTTTACACTGCCTGGCGTCAGGCCATAAGGGTTTTATGGAAAATACCGCCCCGCTGTCATAATAGACTTCTTCATCTAATATGTGACGATCATATTATCGATATACGACTGCACATACGTTTTCTTAGAATTTTCTGCAGTTTATACCATAGCAGGAACACAATAGTATGCCCTTTAGCTAAACTGGTAATCGGAGGCAGTCGTTCGTCGGTATGTAACTCACTGAATTATTTTCATCTAAGTATGGTCTATCAAAACAGAATTTCCATTCCTATGTATCGCTAGAATTACTACTTATGCTACGTAGTTTTCACCAGGAGCCCAATGATTTAACCTCAACTGCCAATATGATTAGAGAAGTGTGTGCAATTCAGGATACGAATTGGCAACCATATAAGAACAAAAAGGAATGTTGTGATATACTTAATAACCTGTGAATGACTTATGAACTGTCGGGCTTGTTTTGTTTGTTTGTCTGTTTGTTTGTTTGTTTGTTTGTTTGTTTGTTTTTTTCTTGACTTTCGATTAATGTTATCTCTTATTTTGTTTTGTTTTGTTTCTTCTGGATGTACTACGACATTTGTACGAAATAAAGATTTGATAATAATTATAATAATGATAATAATAATGATAATGACAATGACAATGACAATGACAATAATAATAATAATAATAATAATAATAATAATAATAATAATAATAATAATAATAATAATAATAATAATAATAATAATAATAATAATAATAATAATAATAATAATAATAATAATAATAATAATAAACTACTGCACATATGATTGAGCATATAGTTTGAAAGTCTGTTATAATAATAGGCATTTTGCATTTACTTACTTTGTGAGCCTGAACTACTTTACTCGGTCATAACTAAATTATGTCTCTATGCGAGCACATGTTGTTTTCCTTCCCTCCTTCTTTTTTCCTTTCTTTCTTTTTTCTTTCTTTTTTCGTTCTTTTTTCTTTCTTTCTGTCTTTCTTTCTTCCTTTCTTTTTTCTTTCTTTTTCTATTCTATTTCTATTTCTCATTCTTTCCATTCTTCTCTCCTTTTTCTTTCTGACTTTCTTCCATTCGTTCTATATTTCTTTCGTTTGTTCCTGCCTATCTTTTAGGTTTGTTTTGGTATGGGCTTAAAATGAAACATCACAAGGGACAGAAAGTTCAAATTTAACAAGGGTATATCACCTAAGGTTGCGTAATATACAAAATACTCAACACGTATGAAAATTTTGCAAGAAAGCGCCTTTCGGTAACTTAATTGATGTTTGCTTCCTCGGGGTTCAACGTTAATATTTGCTCACGCAACACACCTGTCGGACACAATACCTTAAATTTATGCCCATTATGGCCCTTCAAAAATTTTATATAAAAATGTAAATATTCCAGAACTATTTTTGACTGAATTGTCTCATAATCCAGTCCATGTGTTTCTGTTGTAGACACAGGCGCTTGCAAGCATTCGTGCTAAAAGAGGCGGGGTGGGAGGTACAGAGGGAGAACCTCTGTATGTGCAATGGCCAACATAGGGTCTTATCTGCAATAAAGTATTGTGTATTCATCTATGCGGTCAATGGTGATAAGATGGGGGAAGGGGTGGCGTTGGTGGGGACTAAAAACCCCTACGTCGTCAGACGGAGCTCTTACACAGAAAGGTTTGAAGGCTGATATCTGGATCACCATTCCACCATACTGAGAATCAGGGAAATTCACATGTTTCAGTAGCAAGACGCTATAAAAGTAGCAATGTCCGTCGTATCTATTTCGGGCACAAAGTCCAACATTCCAGGGCTAAATTCAAACGGGTATCCGCGATGTGCTGTAATTAGACATAACAAACTAGATTCATATTCTATGTAAACAGAAATTGTCATTCAGTAAGAGCATGGCTTTAGTGTCATGAGACCATTTGAATGGCACTCCGATGAAACAAGCAACCAAAAATGTAACAGAATAATATAAACAAATTTCGAACATGCACATTTTTTATTAATATTTGAGACTCCTAGAATGAGGAAAATTAGTGAGTTCTTAAATTGGGATCATTTACAGTACGAACATACGCGCGAACGCACGCAGGCACTCACTCACACACAAGCAAACACACACTCACACACGCACACACACACACACACACACACACACACATATATATATATATATATATATATATATACTTATCCGCTCATGTTCCGAAAATGAGTCAACAGTGTCACCTTTCGTGCTTTTCACGTCTATAAACGCACCAGTTGAATGCTGAAGAAGACGTCACGTTATTTGGTAATTAACTGGAACTTCCTGTCGTACATGTACATTCATTCAAATTTGTGCATAAAGGTTTACATCTAGGGAAAGACAAAGCAGACGCCTTTCTAAACTATGGTTGGCTTTTGTCTAGTTTTGTGCCTGTGGCAGCAGAGCGCGCAATAAGTGCGATCGGTTGCTTTTGTTGGCGTGTATGCGCCTTGGGCGCATTGTACATACCGTGATATTTGGCCATGAAATGAATATCAGCAGGAATAAACATCTCAAAATAAAACCCTTCATTCTTAACCCTTAAAAAGTCATTGCATTTGACTTTAATAGAACAGCTGGGCCCTAAGGGTGCGCCGTCGAAAACCGTTGAATATGGTCACAACCTTGCATTTCATCTCTGAAATTTTCGTAGCAAACATTTTAATAGTGCAATACTTCATAAAAGGAATGAAAGAGAAGACATTTCAAATTACCGGGCGCTGTTGACCGGTTTGACCTGGAACACGTAAAATTGGTCAAATTTGGCTATCATTGTTTTGCTTTAGTGACTTTTCAATTTTGACGTCATGTCTGAATGAGCATTGTGGGTGAAATCTGTCCGAATGACATTCCCTCTGTCAATTTTTTTTCGTGTTCCCGGTCATAGCTTGCTAAATTAATCCGTCGTTTAAATATCGTTTGCAAGAACGGGTTTATTCGATTCAGCAGCTAACTTTGTTTGAAATAAGCGGCCATATTGATGAATTTTTTTTGCACTGAGGTTAGACAAATTCAAATATAACACTGGCAGAGTTGAGCATTTTAAGGTCAATCCAAAGAAGTATATATCAAAACAGTTCCAGAGAAATTAACCCGCCAGTAATTGATGAATCGGGCACCTAAGTGTCAGGCTATTTGTCCTAGAAATATCGCAAATAATACAAATGACGGAACACCGAAACGACAATGCCATATATATATACATAGAGAGAGAGAGAGAGAGAGAGAGAGAGAGAGAGAGAGAGAGAGAGAGAGAGAGAGAGAGAGAGAGAGAGAGAGAGAGAGAGAGAGAGAGAGAGAGAGAGAGAGAGAGAGAGAGAGAGAGCCGCTGTGTCAGCAATGCTTCAGGATTAAAATCTATAAATCATGTTGAAATGCACCGAATAAAAATACATAATATTTAACACAGAGCGAGAAACTGTGATGTTATAAAAACGGATTTGGTGAGATAATAAAAATAATAATAATAATAATAATAATAATAATAATGATAATAATAATAATAATAATAATAATAATAATAATAATAATAATAATAATAATAATAATAATAATGAATCGCTATCGCCTGGTGTATCATCTACATTGAAACCCCATTTGCCCCTTTTGAGCAGTCCCATTGCTTCATTAGCCTGAATTGTGAATCATACTGATTCATAATAAATAACCCCAAGCAGTCCGTACGTTGCATGATTTACATATCTCACAGAAATAACCCGGAAGCAATCACATGTAATCACCTGAGAAATACTACTTTATTTCCTAATTGCAGAAGGATTTTGTGCGTACACTCAGTTGAATATTTCATACTGATGGACATGGAAATGGTCTTATTGTTATACATGCTTCAATTTGCAATGACAGATGACGCTAATGGGAAAAATTACCCTGCAATCTCGGATATTATATCCAAATAGTGCATTTCGGGGCACGTACATTTGGAGGAAGTAAACGTTAATATGGGTTCTTTCGCTGCCCATGTTGGCGCTTTTATTTTCCTTTCCTATCTGGCATCATGGGATATGTACCACATGTTTTCACGTTATGTTAAGGTAACTGTCGTTTATATTTGCAATCTCCTTATAATTATTAACTTAGGCCTAAAAGTGTTATTAGTTTTGAATACATTTGACCAGTCAAAGGATTTGTACCAGCCACAGAATTTGTGTCAAGTGTTTCAAAATGAAACTAGAATATGATCGAATGCCACAGACGTTGCGATAAATGAAAACTACTTTATACAAAATGCGGATGTCGAAATGTATGAAATAGTTGTCTCCATTAAAGATACTTTATATATATATATATATATATATATATATATATATATATATATATATATATATATATATATATATATATATATATATTCTCTCTGTTTATATGTATATGTATATATATGTATATATATATATATATATATATATATATATATATATATATATATATATATATATATATATATATATATATATATATACATATATCGTGCTGTTTAATACACCAATGATCTTACGTTGCTATAACCTGAAACGCGTAGAGACTGCGTCACTCTGTCGACATCTCATTGTGTTTTGCAATCAATTTCAAGATTTACATGGTCAGTATAACAAATTGTGATTTGATGAAACAAAATAAACTAGGAAGACGAACAAAATATTGTTTTGGGATAATGGTGAGAACGCATCTGTTTAGTGCGATCAACCCACGAACAAAATGTGTACATGTATGGTTTGATGACCTATGGAGCAAAATATGATTATGGTGAGAGTATCTTGGCCGTAAGTTAGAAATTACTGGTTCACCAAGCACCCTACAAATATACCGCACAAACTTCCGTGTTGCTTCCAAGATGTCCTTAAACCTGGCCAAAGTTTTATGTTAAAGTCCACCCGGGCAGTAGTAATCCGTGCATTAAATCTGAAAAACAACATATTTATGGATTACAATGGACTTAGCTTTTTACAGTGGAAGAAGATGATACCCTCAAAGAAATAACACTTTGCGTTCCCCCAAAATTATGAAAATAATTTAATACATAACCAAAATTGAAAAGTAAATATCCCACCATCAGACCTACTGCAGGTCTTCTATACAACCAAGAGCAACAGCACCTATTTTTTCGTGCAGTTCTGAATAAATAGATAGATAAATAAATAAATAAACAAATAAATAAATAAATAAATAAATAAATAAATAAATAAATAAATAAATAAATAAATAAATAAATAAATAAATAAATAAACAAATAAAACAAATAAGTAAATAGATAAATGAATTTAAAAACAAATCAATACATAAATGAATAAATAAACAAATAAACGAGCAAACCATTTAATAGATAGATAGATAGATAGATAGATAGATAGATAGATAGATAGATAGATAGATAGATAGATAGATAAATAGATAAATAAATAAATAAATAAATAAATAAATAAATAAATAAATAAATAAATTAACTATTCTTCCAATGCTTCTGAAGAAGTCCAGCGACCGCCTACATCAACAACGTTCTCTCATTATGCACTATAATCATGTTCTATGTCAAGAATTGAAAACTGAAGCCTTAAACAGCCATATAAAATTATCAACAGGTCATCTGTGGGAAACATTCAGCTTGTTTGGAAGTCGTAAATTTTGATGGTGCCTGCTTACCTTTACTTTATTCTTGGTAACAACAATTCACTTAAATTTTGTGAAAACTGAACTTGAAATAGCCTTTAATAAACAATAACCAACGTAATGCAAGTTTGCTTATAATGACACGGATAAGAGACGGAAAAAGACCCAATTCAAACTGAGATTTCCCCGCAAAAATATGTGTATATAAATAAATAAATAAATAAATAAATAAATAAATAAATAAATAAATAAATAAATAAATAAATAAATAAATAAATAAATAAATAAATAAATAAATAAATAAATAAATAAATAAATAAATAAATAAATAAATAAATAAATAAATAAATAAATAAATAAATAAATAAATAAATAAATAAATAAATAAATAAATAAATAAATAAATAAATAAATAAATAAATAAATAAATAAATAAATAAATAAATAAATAAATAAATAAATAAATAAATAAATAAATAAATAAATAAGTATGTATGTTTATATATATATTGCATTTGTATTCTTAGCCAAGAACCATTCCCTGGTAGTCCTTACCCTTTTCCAAAGTCCGATCTCTTTACTCTCCATACACTGATCTGTTGCAGTCAGTATTAAATTCATATGGAAGTAATATTGTCCATATTGCTTTGGTTCTTCTGTAGAATTTTGACATAGGCTGTATTAGCCCTGATAAATTAAAAGGTTTCCAGCGGGTAACTATTCGGATCATGTTTGGCAGCCTGTACCTATACATGTCTCTCTGAGTAGTGGCTCCTTGTGTAAGCTAAATATTCAGCAAGACAACCCACATAATAATGAATAGATAAGAACGTGGCAAATGATGAATCCGCACACGTTCTTCTGCTAGTGTATAAATGAAGTAGAAACAAACTAAGGCCTATATTTAGTCCCAATGATTGTAAAATAAACAGCTGCAGCTGGACCACCTGTACGAACCAAAGGAAATCAAGTGCTGCAACAATGGATGTCGACCAGCAGAAATGTGCAACAAACCCCATGATGACACCTACTCCACACTTTGAAATTTTCCAAACCATAAAGCTCTATTTTCGCTGCCAACCCTGAGTTAATGTTTCAACATAATGGGTTAAGTTTGTGACACTTGAGTAAATACTGTAATTTGGGTAATTTTAGACATTTAGTAAATGTGCACTAAGACAAGTGAGAAGAGGACAAAAGTCATTAGTATTTAGGTCAAACACGTGTTATAAAAAACACAAAGTTTTCTTAACCAGACTTTAAGTACAATCAGGGAAACTCGTAACTGTTGTAGGTGGCTGCTTTCTACCAATAGCCCCTGGGGACATAACCTGACAGCAATTATGTAAGACTAAAATGTGTGAAAAGTGAATATTAAAACAGCATGACGCCAAAGGATAAAATTAAGAAGCAAAAACGGAAGTGTAAAATCTTTAAAATTATTGCACAAAACTTGCTAACAATCGCTCGATTTTAACAGCAACATTTGTGTCGCAAGTCAGAAAACAATGAAAGTTTTTAGGTTTTAAGCCAAGAAAATGTAATCAAAATTTAATTTATCTTAATCAGATATCAAGCATACTTACGCAAGCTTGTAACTATCGTAGCTGATACCTTGCTACTGATAGCCCGCGGGGGTTAAACCTGACAGAAGAAAGAGCTAGCATCAAATGTCTGAAAGTTGAATAATAAAACAGAATGATACCAGAAGTTAAAATTTAGTAGCAAAACAGGCAATTCTTACACTTCTAAATTATTAATGCCAAGCTTTCTAACTATGCCTGGATATTTACAGCAACATTTGTAGAATAATTTGATGAAAAGTACATCAATAAACCCTTTTAACTCAAGTATATCGTAAATAATTTGTTTTTTGGCACATAGCCATCAATTGTTGAACAAATAGGACCAAATCTCAAAATTTGTGACAGAGATGAATTATATTCAATAGTTCCCGAAATATCACTGTCAGGGAAAGGATAAGTAACTACTTCAAAGTAAATTAATCAATTTTGTGATACACTTTTTTATGCAAAATTTGTCATCAGTGACCCGAATATGGAAATTCAGGAATACATCTCGGAAACCATCTATATTTGTAATCTTCCAAAGAGATATCTTTTGGGTAAATTTCTTTTCACTGAAATTTTACACGTTTACACAAGCAATGTCAGCAATATATCTTGCTTTGTTTGATAATTTTTGTAGCCATTTGAAATTCGTTTTTCATCAATTTATCCATATACTTAAATAAGTAAAGGGGAGAAGTTGCGACCTATTTGAATGCCTTTTATTTGTTGGAAAAATCAATGGTCCGCATTGAACAAAAGTATTATCTAAGGAAATTCTTTGGAAGCAGCTATCAACGTTTCAACTGTGTAAATTTTAATGTAGCTTTTTGATTATTTGTTATGCCACCAATATGCTTTCTTTGAATATGAATTAACATTTATGTATGGTTTACCATTATATTTTAACATTTTGCAGATAAATTCTGAAAGAGAAGTTTCGACTTTACCTATAGGCACATTTGTGTTCAGTGTGGAGAAATCAAAACTAATTTTTTTTTTGCTTTTAAATCTTTGATTTTAGATATAAACTCGGAATAATTGCTAATACCCCAAAAGCAATTCATTTCACAGTTTCTAAATATTGCATTACAGTACTTATGGGAATGATTCCTTTTTGCAGTCAAACACAGTGTTTTTTCCTTTGATAGTTGTTTTGTTATACAATTCGAAGCAGCAGCTATTAAACTAGATTTCAAAGGGTCTTAATGATTATACAATACGAAAGTGGAATAAAGGAGTCCTATTCAGATATTTTGCTATGAAAGTTCCTTTTCATCTGATCTTTATGCGAGTTTATCAAATTGTCAATAGATCGTCTGTGTAATTTATACACGTCGTTTCCTCTTATGTTTGAAATATTGTTAATGCATTGGTCACTTTTGGAAACATCCAGTTCATATATTTTGCAGATGATCCCAAATCTGTTACCTGCCTTACCAATGTTAGTGATTACAAATCTTCCTTGTAATTCCTGGACTGCTTTTATAGCTTGAGGCTGTTTTACATTTACCACATTGAAATATTGATATGGGATTTGTAACGATAAATTCTATTCTTAAAGACCCTTTCAAGTTTGAAAACTTCCTTCAAATTTCTGAAATTATCCGTTTTCTCTTTCTTTGCCCATTTTATACAGTAGGAATCAGATGCATTATATGTATCCTAAAACATATTGTCAATGTTCAGCTTAGGACATATCCAAAATTTTGCACCTTTTCTCTTCAATTCTTTTGACACATTTCAATTTGGACTGAATGTTCAGTGAACTAATATCTTTGTGTTTAAAAAAGAATGCTGTAAAACATATGATCTATATTTTTCTTATTATATTCTGGTTTCCGAGTAATTGTTATGTTTTTACGCCCACACACACACACAAGCACGCACGCACACATACATACATACATACATACATACATACATACACACACATATATATATATCTTAACATTCTCAAAGTGAGCGCGCATGTGATTATTCTACAAGCCCATCATGTTTATGCTGTGATGAATCTATGCAAAAATTCTGGCGCTTGATAAGACCGTACGAACAATGCCCCTATTTTTTACCTTTTTTGTAACGATCCTACAATGATACATGATGAGTGCGATGACCCCAGGAGCCCAATGTTTGGCATGTTAAGAAATATGTTTAGTGTGATGACCCCCTGAAATGCTCTAAGATACATTATAAAACAACTATACGCATGAGCACTCACGGAAGTAAAACATGTTATATTTGAAGCATAGGAAATACTGCGTCACGTAGTACATGTCATATACCATAACCTCCATGGATAGCATGATAGCACGATTCACTCCATATGGTAAGGCACAGAATTCTCTGCATCGTATTGTCCTAGAATAGAAAACCTTTCTATGACCAACAGCATCATGGAAGTAATGGACTTACATCTATATTTTCTATCGCATCAAAATTTGTTGAAAGATGACTACCATAATGTTCGAATAAAGCCGGAGGTAAAATATGTTGGTAATAAAACGAAACTTATTTTCAGGGCCCATAAAAACAAAGGAAGGATGTATAAAGGACTAGCATTTGTATGTCAAATTACATACCTGATTGGTCAAGCAACCTTAAACATTTTAATGTGCTCAAGTGCAATAGGGGAGAGCAAATGTAGCGCTGCAATTGGATTTATGATAAATCAGAACACAATGATTGCAGGTCTTAATGCTTTAAGGCATTCATAACGAAACCTGAACGATTTCTGTTTTCTTTTGTCCAGGCACGAATAACAGGGCAGCCATACAAACTGAAGTGTAGCTACCCTCTGCCAGGCAGACCCAACATTCCAGTCCAAGCATGGATTAAATTTGGAGTTGGAATTATTTGTGAGTTTATGATGACTTTCAGGAATACACACAGGCCTTTTATATAAATTGGTTCAAGACTCTTGTATACAAATCCTGTTAACAGTAATCATTTTTTCAGCGCCTGTAACACAGTACAAATTTTAGTGGGCGCTTTTGTTTTCTGTAGAGATTAGTGTTGCATGAACTAAACCACCCTGAATGCCTTGTAACACTTAAGATCTACTTCGGGTTTTACAATTGTCAGAGTAGTGTTGATTCAGCAACGCAAAATACAAACGAATCACATTCGAGCCACTGGGCGAATATAAGTTTCGAAGCTATATATATATATATATATATATATATATATATATATATATATATATATATATATATATATCAGTTGCCTAAGAATAATTGGAAGCAAATTCTACATATATAACATGAGCACGCGTAATATGACGGGGCATGCGATGTGGCGGATCTGTAAATAACCTCGTTCCTTGAGTGTCCCAAAATATTGTTTTCAAAAATGATTATTGATGTTATTGAGTAGTGCTTTTGTTGGGAACAAAAACTATCATTCTTTAGACTATCATTCATCGGTGCAACAAATAAGCCGACTACATTTTAGAAAGATATTTATCTATTAGTGCTATAACCATTTCAACCAAACAATTCACCTGGGCCTTAGAGTTCACCCGATTTCAACTGAGGCGTCGCACACGACACTGTTAGATCTAACATAATTAAATTATATATACGTACTTGTAGTGATCATGGAAGAAGTTTTCATCGATGGAGTTGCGGTATACGATAAGCAGGGTAACTTTACAAAACTACCGGAAATGCAACATGGAAGTGTCGATGCTATGTTGGTTCTCCATGCAGTAATCGACGTCATGATGTCACATGGAATTCCCCTACCAAAAGGATTCGACTATTTGAGCCTCGCCTTGGCCTTTGGCTGGGCTGCAATGGGCTTTAATCTTCACGCTGGATTCACGGACAAAGCTCAACTGGACAGTACCATGCATATGTTAAGCTGCAGGCCCTTCTATATAGCAACCATCAGTGCACTTTTGGAGATCTGGAGACCTGATTGGTTAATGGCGCAAGTAGGCCGCGCCTATGGGGAACTTTTGGCTGGCACTTGGTTCATGCAAATGGCCATTGAGCTTTATACATATAAAGATTTTATAGGTTAGTTCCTACATTTATTATGCTGTTATTATATGAAGCCAGAAATGTCATCAACGTTTGCCATGAATAATATGACAGCATCACTGGTCACCGGAGTTCACCTGACAAAGTGTGTTGCATCTTATAAGTTTTACTCATCATGTATGTTTTCTAGCCATGGAACGACCAGATCTTGAACCAGCAACCTTAGGCCCCAATCACCTTGCCGAAAACGGGAAACGCACATACCAACTGTCCCAAATCCCTATTCCTAAAACTAATGGTTCAAAGCAGGTATGCGTGAAAGCCATAATCAGCACGGCCCAGTTCATTGTATTCATTCCAGTGCAGATTAAGTACTGTATTCGGAGTTATGCCACGTGGTGGTGCTTGACCACCGATGCCCCCTGATGTTGGATTCGATGCGTGGAGGCATAATCCTCTCTTTAAAAAAATCGTTTCACTGGATTTACAACTTGCAACACGTAGGGAATTTAAGCCGCATACAAAAGATAACTACTTAAAACCAGTCGTATACGTTGATGCCGTTGTTACACTGTCATGTGCTTTTACTCCTGTACAATAGAGTATGATGACCACCCCATCGGAAATTTCTAATACCAGATGGAACGAGTTTTTTTTTTTATGGTTTTGAGACCCAAATGATACGTTTACTAAAATAAGTTCGTACGCAATATTTTGCCTGATCTGTCAGTTGTATCAAGAACTATGCAGAATTAATAGACGAAAAGCAATGAACCAAAGGCACACAACACCTGTACGCACAACATGACACACGCACATACACAAATATAGATTTTGTAATTAGGATCACTCTATTCAGTGCACACAAGAAACTTGCAAAACAGGGAATGGTCTACAAATATCTATCTGTTTATTCATCTGTCTGTCCATCCATCCATCCATCCACCCATCTATCTATCTATCTATCTATCTATCTATCTATCTATCTATCTATCTATCTATCTATCTATCTATCTGTCTATCTATCTATCTATCTATCTATCTCCATCCATCCATCTATCTGTATGTCTTTCTGCCTATTTGTCTGTCTATCTGTCTGTCTCGCTTCTCTCTCTCTCTCTACTATATGTTTATAGATGCGTGCGTAGACACCCTCATTGCTACACTATGGCTGTTCTTGATACCAGCTGGAGCTGTGTTATTTTGATCATAGGATAAGCAACATATTTTACTGATCAATAAACATTGGGCTCACATTGATCTACCATAACACTTCTACATTCACTGATACTTATTGTATTGATGGCGGGATATGTTAATCCACGGAAGGCAATAAGCAAAATAGCATATTGTCAAACTTAATGCATTTATACACAAAAAACTAACGCCTGGCCAAATTTGGAATTTATTTATTTGTGTGCGTGTGTGTGCGTGTATTTTTAGGACGCACTGCTTGTAAGTTGCAGTTAGTTGACGAAATTGAAAGCTTAATAACTAAGTTACACATTTATAATTTAATACTAATTTTATTTCAATATTTTAATTTTCTACTGGAGACTTGCGAACTACCCTTTAATACAGGAGAACTGATCATTTGCGTCGGTAATTTCGGCTTCTTATTGACATTTCTATGCCCAATTACACTCGTTACCGATGTTTCGAAAGAATTACAAAGAGCGTTTTCCAAAAGGTATTTGTATACAGTGGATACTTATTTCCATATCATTTTAAGCGAAAATGTTGCAGTTGCTTTGTTTTCTACTTCACCAGGGCCTGGACCAAATCCCGACTGGGACCAGCATGACGCACGAAATATTCACTTCAGCATAGCAATGTTTGGCTTGCACATGTGCGCATGTCTTCTCATCATGACCATATTCTTTCTATGCACTTATTTGCACACGACTAGGACTACATCTAGAGAAATCATGTCGGCAGTTGACACAGATTCAAGTATGTCCAGTGATGAAGAAGATGGGAAATATCACCCACTGTTCACCTATAAGGAGTGCTCTTTTTACAGAGAAAAATATAATGGCAATGCCAATGCACTAAATGGATGTCACATCATGAATAACTCTGATCACGTTGGCACAAAAGAATTTTAGTTGTGTCTCTTTCGTTGTTGATGCACGCACAAGTCATACGTGCTTTAATTCAAGTTTTCTATTAAGATCGCCACGTATTTCTAATAGCGCACACAGTGGAACTAACGTTGAGGTGATAAATAAAGCAAGAAGTAATTCGATATCTAAACGTGAAAGTCTTCCTGCATATTGCTAAGATATGTAAAATAATTCACGCAGGACGCTGAAACAATTTTGGCAGTTTTCTTTTAAAATGGTGCATGGTTTTATATTCATATATGTCCTATGCAATAGTACTTGAATTGAATGTATAGTGGGATCAACTTGCTTTTTCTATTTTACTTTTTCTGAGGGGGGGGGTCGAAATACCTTGAAATAACGTAAAATAAGTGAATGCGACAGAATGTATGTATACGGTGTTTGTGATGAGGAGTATTATGAGTAAACACATCTCGCGAACAATTTTCAACCGTATGATTATTTCCTGTATTTAAGCAGAAAAAAGCTACAGAATAAATATTGACTTGAAAGCTCAATGCAAAATCTTATCATTTTGATACTGAAATTGTACAAAAACCTTGCTCATACAAGGAATTGTCTATCAGGATAAATATGTTCACATGACTCCTGGTGTTTGTTCGCATATTTTTCCTTCGATTCATAATTGTGACAGTGGGCCTAGATATTTTATACCGATGAAAAACGACGCTTACAATTGTAGCTGTAGGCAATAAAAAAGAACGAAAACTACATAAAGTTTACTGTTTGATGGCGTACCCTACGGATCCATAAATGTGTAATCGATTGTAAAAGCCGGGATGTTCTGACACGAATCATTTAGCTCCACTCAATAACAGTTTATGTGCACTGTGTGACTTCCAAATAGGACTTATTGTCGTCTTCTCGTGCAGCAGCTGTTGCGTACATTAAAAAAAAGGCCAGGTCGAAATTTTCTGCAGGAAAGTGCACTGGAATGATCACGCTAGACCTACAAAAAAACTTTTGGTACTTCTAACCACCACATCCTGTTATAGGCTTGAAACCACTGGCACGAAAATCCGTAGAACAGTTTGACTCGATTTTAAATTGCGCACCGCAAACAAATGGCCAAGGAGGATGGTGTCGGGTCGGGCTACTATCTGTATAATCTATTGTCCCGAAGGGATGCACTTCGGGGCCTTCATTATTACGGTGACCAAAATGGACATCAACATAGATAAGTGCAGTCATTATTGGTCAGAGTTGACTAAAAAGTTAATTCCTGTTGACTTACTAGCGATGCTACCAAAATGGACTTGGTTCCTGTTGTCGTATTGAAGTAACATAGACACTAACAAAACGGACTTAGTTTCAATTAAAATAATAATACGGATTCTCCCAAAACCAACTTAGTTCTCATGAATGTGAGACCATGAACAGACTTTAATTTCCATCATGACAAAGTCCATATCAACCAGGACGGAAAATCAGCCCTGTCACAATGATTCAAGAGCGCCCTGTGCTGCAAAATGCGTCACACCAAAGTATGTATGCAGCCGCTCTGTCTCCCAAATAAATCCAATAGCCATTTACAGGGCCACCAGATCCTCCAAGAAGAGCTGTTCAAGTCAATTGGCATTGAACACATAAATCCAATATATAGGCCTATATTGCAAAGTACCCATAAACACATGCCCAATAAAATTACATATCACAAACAGATTTAAAACACATTTTAATTGTAAATTAAACAAATAGCCATGTACATGATTGCTAGTAGAACACCAAAGCACAAAATTAATGACGACAAACTTGTTATAGTTTTTAAGTATAAATTTTCACCCACGCCACCCCCAAAAAGATTAATATAAAAAAAAGAAAAGAAAAGAAATGGCACAGCACCATTTAACCAGAATGTCGATTGAATGAAATACAACCCAATAACTGGAAAGAAAAGATTTGCTTCAAAGCAAATCTGTCTGTGTGCCTTCCCAAGTTGTAAATATTAAATGGTACAACTTTTGTGCTTTGGTACTTCACATTCCAATAAGCTCATGGCTGGATGATAATTTCCAAGTCCAAATGACCTTTGACCTTTAACCTTTACAGGGTTACATGTAAATTACAAAAATGTACAGTGTTACAATACCCACAATTTAAGTCCAACATGATTAGAATTGGATGGATATTTTGGCCGAGTTATGGAACTTTATTACACTCGGAGCTACATCTATTATAGAATATGAGATATTGAAGATTTAAAACTTTAATTAGCCCTCATTTGCATAATTTTGAAAAGCATGACCTCTCATTATAAAAAGGCCGGCTATAGAAATATAATTGTGCCAAGTTTGGAGGTTCTACGTATCATACTTTTCAAATGAAATGTCGGACAAATTTGCCTGTAAAGAAAGAAAGAATTCCTAGAAAAACAGTATGTGTGTTGGAACACAGACATAATGACAGTCCCTGTGAGGGAGAGGGAGGCAATTCCCTAAACAAGTTGTCTGTCCCCAACATAAAATGAATGTCGGTTTCACTATCAGTTTCCCTACTTCATGTATGTACTTGAACTTCGGGGTCCGTTTTGGTAAATAGACAGTCCATTTAGTCATTTATCTGCAAAAAATATTAACAAACAAGTGTGTTTTACTGTTGGTTTTCCTACTGCACGAATGAACTTGAACTTGCGGGTCCGTTTGGTAAATAGACAGTCTGTTTTGGTCATTGATTTTCAGTGATATTAATTAAAACAAATTCTTTTTCACTGACAGTTTCCCTGCTATATGTATGCACTTGAACTTAGGGATCCGTTTCCGTAAAGACAGTGCGTTTTGGTCATTTATCTTTTATATATACAGCTCATGGAGTCTGTTTTGGTAAATTAATAGATAGTTCATTTGGTCCATTTTGGTCCGATATGGTCCGCTTTGGTATTTAGATTCACTGGCCATGGTTGTTCGGTGAATAGCTGTTTAGGTCATACCCCCGGTTGAAAAGATTTATGGAAAAAGCGGCCATCATGTGCCGTCATTTTGCACTTAAGTCAAGTAAAACACAGCATTTTATATCAACCAGTCTAGAGGGTTAACTTGGGACGGTGAAGCAGCATAGCTGCATAGCCAGGGTTGTTTGGGAAACTCAAGGCTTCAAGTGTGCATGCCATTTCCCGATGCAAGAATTTGTTGTAAATAGTAAGTTCAAATGGTGCATTGTGTTGGTTTAAAAGTTTAAAAAAAATGGCTGCAAGAAAGGGAATATGAAAATGCGTTTAAAATGCTGTTAATCACAGTCCATTAGAAATAATCACATAAATACACTATCAGAACACAATTTTTATTTCAAAAGTTCCTGTTTATTCTCTTTCTCTAGCACCCTTTTACTATCTTTTTTATTTTTTACTTTTATTTTTTTTTCTAAAGGTCAACTGTGAATAATCAATGATCAATTCTTCTGAATGGATGTGATGTTCAGCATGCCTCACTCTTTTGGAAGAATAATCTAGGGACATAATGACATAATCGAATAAACTGTTGATATCATAATATCACATAAATTAATATACTCTGGTTCCAGCTGGCAAAATAGCTCTGCTTCTTGCAAAATAAATTTTTAATAGAAAAAATGATGATTCGGGAGTATCTTTTAGGTGCTGGCTGTGAGCTAGTGTGCAATTTTGAATCAATTTTCCCCATTAAAATTGTTCACAAGTATATTAAATCTAAACATTTTCTGATCGCTTCATATCTATAGAAGTATATCCATAGGGATTCTTTCGACAGTATTGAATTTCGTTTTAGATTTTAAAGCATTCTTTCTGACTTGGTAGGATTTACACATTTTTTGCGCAGAAATCGAACATTTTTTTTTCAAGTTTCAATCAGAAGAAATTGAAAATAAATATCTATGTCCAAGATCGAATTCAATGGTTAGTCTTGAAAAAGCATAGATAAAAAGTTATAAAATTTTCTCAAGATTGCTCCAAAAGTCACGGAAGGGGTAGTCTCCCCAAAAAGCTTCTTAGATCCGCTCTTGGATATGATATTTAATTTCTTTTGATGTCCCTAGATTTTAATTTGAGAGGACAATTTGTTTGTCTGTAAGGCTAGAAACAAATGCATAGGTTGCGCAAAAAACAGTTCCGAGAAAAATTGCGTCGAAAGAAAATGTTGCCAATTCTTATGCATTTATGGCTGTAGATGACAAACATTACTTCTTCTGTTCTGTGTTTTTATCATTGTATGAAATACACCTGCAGCTTTACCTCTGTGATGTTTTCATTTAAAAAAAAAACATATTTTGTGGCATGAAACTCGACTTTTTTTAACTTGGGAAAATCAAAAGTAGCCACAGTTGGCTTGTTTGGATTTGAGTTCACATGCGGCTTCCATATTTGGGACGCATCAAGTGGATTGTGCTTATTTGTTTTCACAGAAAATTTCACAGTAGTCAGAACAATGGTAGTGATTAGTTTGTAGTAGCCCTTTCTTCTCTCCATGGATAATGCTTTCCTCTTCCCTATGAGTGACCCTTGTCAGTGGTTAACCTGGTTGCGAGGGATCATGGACTAATGACTGTGCAAAAACTAACACGGTTTTGTTATTGTAGCCATGCAAACAAATGCCACGTGGTAAGAAATGCAGAAACTGTTCAGTGTAAACAAAAATTTTGATCTCAGTTTTGTCATAATTTTTTTTTTGTTCACACATCTGATTTTTGGGGAGCATGTGGTTTAAGTTTCGAACTATCCAGAAATATTAAAAAGTGATTAGCGGTTATCTAAAGGTGCTGGCTTCAGATCGTCCACCATAAAGATTCGGGTGATAGGGATACTTTCAAGAAATGAGTGACATTTCTGCAGATCTTTGGAAAGTAAGGGAGTTTTGGAACCACTTGTTCTGATGCTTGATTCATATTGCACCATGAACAACACCTGGCACTGAAACCAATGTAACATGTTGGTGTCCATACAAGCTCAAGATGAATTATTATACAGCGTAAACAAAGCAATTGTTAGACTCTGAAAAGTTCTAAATATTACAAGATCTATAAGAAGCTGTCAAATAAAGATTAGCTATATTTGGAATTTTTATACGTTTAGGATTATTAAAATTTGACGTGGCGAGCCATTTTAGCCCCTTGGCATTTAATAAAACCAAGATTTGTGTTGACACGTACTTTTTATTGGGTTGGTAATACGAAAGATTGATCAGAGTTGTGAAAAGGGTAGTTTGAGAAGCGCTTCCATATGCTTCACGATTTACAGATGAGGTTTTCCAAACGACACTCTGTGAAAGGCTGCAATAAATAGTCAGCCTTTGACTAGGATCAGCAAATATCCCAATGACTTGTCAGCCTTTGACTAGGATCAGCAAATATCCCAATGACTTCACTGCATTACCTGCCCCCCACTCTGTCTTCAATGTATATGTCTACAAATGTTCCTCCAGGTGGCTCTTCAGTCACAGATTCATATTTACGTAGATTTGCATTCTAACAACATCTAGCTGATATGTATTGGTCCAGATGGCTCAAGCTTTACTTGCCTTTGAATGTCCAATAAAAATGCTGAGTGTCTGCCAATGACATCGAAATTGGAGATTTGGTGTTGATATTTGAGAAGGGAATGCTTCGTAATTAATGGCCACTTGCTATAGTGAAAGAGGTGTTTGTGGGAAGAGATGGCAAGATAAGATTCGCCTTGCTTAAGCCCAGCGCCACTGAGCTTCGTCGATTAGTCCATCATATTGTGAGACCAGAAGCAGATGCTTAAATATTCTAATGTAAACAGTGCAGGTATTTGCATGTTTATAACATTGCAAGGTATAGTAATTTCTCAGTATTCATTTAGAGTGAATTTTCTGCACAATAATAAATGCATAGTGACTGGCTATTTGTCTTATATACTTGAAGAAAGTAAACTTGTGTACTCATATATCTTAATAAGTCATAATAGTATTTTGATCATTGATGAAATGCTCGCCAACATGAAGATTGCCGTATGGTTCTGTTACTGATATCATTTTTGATCATTGGTATCAATGATTCAGTGTATTGAAAAGTAGGCAATCATAATGGTTGAGATGCGTAGGACGTGCCCGTTACAGATTGTTTATTTGGTATTTTAAATATGACATCAAAGGACATCGTCTGTTGATGGTATATCTGAAGGAATAAAGCACCATACAAGCTTTTGTATACTGCTTTTCATTTGCAGGTTTAACAAGAAGGAGAATTTTACACCACAGAAGCATCCAGCGGCAAAGTTGTCAGTTTAGGCTATGATGGCAAGTAGCTTCAGCCTTTGGTAAAGAGGCCTGGAAGTAGTGTCTGACTGCGGTGAATCATGTGTCATGGTGTTTCAGCAGTGGTAGCCACTATGGGTCAGAAACATAAAACAAACAAACCGATGGCGACTTGTCCTGTGATTCAATGTACAATGGTCTTGCAAGCTCGAAATGACCAGACTGCAGGTCACCATCATTACCACCCAGCCCGCCAGAGGGCAATGACAAGTGAGCATTTGCAAGAAAGTGATGTCCCTCTCCTGCGTGAAAATGTTATATTGCTGAAAACCGTATTGATCTCTGGCTTTTCTGTTTCATCAGTGCAAAATTTCAGCTTAAGACAAAAAGTAAACTGTTACAGGATATTAATGAACATTTACATTGTTTAAGGCCACACCTTAACTTTCAAGAAGGACCTCCAACTGTACTTGTCTATTGTTTCCGACCTTACCTTAACTTCCACGAAGGCGTACCTCCAACCCAAACTGACAACTTACTGTTTTATAGAAGGATTTTATGTACTTTTAGGTACTACTTTTGATGACCAGAAATGACGGACTGAAACTTTGCAATGTTCCTTGTACTTTTATCCAAAGCAGATAAATTTTAGGTAGGCAAGGGAGGGGACTTAAACCACGTCAGCTTTCCTGGTATGCCTACTGCCCGATCTTCTAGACACACCTTGCAGGCAGACCTGGCGGCTGCGCCTCAGGTGTTCTTTGCTTTATCTCCCAGGTCCAGTAAGACTCCCATGGACCTGCACCACTTTCCCTTTCCTGACACGTATGATGCGCGGGACCCAGATTGCAATGATAACAAAGTGGTTCTCTGTTTGCTATACGAAGCTTGTCCACGACAAAGTTTAGGAACATAAAGCATGAAAAAACATAATATTGAATATTGAATAGCTGTATAGCTGCGTCTTTCACGCTTCGAGTACTGTATTTGATCACTTAAAGTTCAGTACAAATATATATAAGAATTTTGTAAATACAACGATGGTTCTTGCTCCGTAACCAGCCACCAAAGTTATCTTTGAAAAAACAAAAGATAAGAAATGCCTAAACTATAGGCCTGACATTAACGCCTGTTATGCTCCCTGACCAAAAATGTTACAGAAACGAGAATTTATCTTTCTACCACAAAAGCCAGAAAGAAATGACATTTTCCAGGATTTTCCAATTGCCATCCTATACAAGCTGGGTTAAGCGATAATGCAGGTCAGCATACACATTGCATGGTATTGCGACCACCTTATTCTGGAAATACAAGCCTTTGTCGCCCAGTGACAATTGATCTGTTGCGATAGAAAAGTATGCAGTGTATTTTTTATTCCACAAGTCATTATTGAAAGTGTCCTTTGAACATCACAATGGAAGTACAAAAGATGCATGTTGACCACCAACAAACTAGAAGGGACCCATAGTATGAGCCACTTGACACCTGACATAATATAACAAGCCTCTGACAGGCTAGGCATGACCTGTGTGTGTCCTGTTGTTGTTGTTCCTTTCTTGGGGGGGGGGGGGGGGGCTTTGTTTTTGCGTTTTGCTTTGGTTATGGTTTGTTTGTTTTTTACTTTTTTTTTTTTTTTTTAGTATTTTTTTTTTTTTTTTTTTTTTTTGTTTCTTTTTGTTTCGGTTTTTGTTTTTGGTTTGAATTGTTTTTAATGCAAAAGGAGGATGTATTCATATCTAAATGCATTCCTACTCTAAAACCTATTGAGCAAAGGCGGGAGCCACCTGCATCAGGGCAAATCCATGTATTTAGCATTGTCAAAAGTACTTTCTCAACAAAATGAACAACACAAACCCACAATAATCTTAAGAAAATGTATTAACATATATTTGAAACTTAAACGATGCCTAAAATGATTAGAAATGGGCTCTCTTTTGGTTGAAAAGGTGTTATTCATGGATGTGTATGTAGTATATTAGACAGTGTCATTACTATATCCAAACCCTAGTCCTGATGAAACAGATTCCTAGTCAATTCGGACCAAAGGCAATGTTCCTTGGTATGTATAGCTGAAACACATAAATTTATAGATCGTATTTACCCAAAAGAGATCAAGGCGTAAGTGTAAAGGTCCATAGGGTCGAAAAAGCCATATGTAGTTTTAACATGACAGAATGGAAAAAGTTTTGTTTGAAATTATAGGCCTATTTCAGTAAATTGGCTTGAACAGGTGCATCATTCATGCGCATACACGACCATACAATTTGTGAAAAGGGACCAAAATGTGCAGCACATCGGAGAATTTGTAAGTGCAGGTTCTTAATTTGTTGAAAATGTCAATAAAATTCAGTACTTAAAAAGGTACTATTTGCAACCACCATCTCAACAATGATCATCATCCATATAAGTCCACAAAGTGACACTAACACCAACATCAATCCACCAGAAAAGCCCCCTAGGCCTAACATGACCATCAACAAGAATTCCAAACAACATGATTATATAATTTGATGTATTTTAGGCATGTAGTTAAAGGCATGATGTTGTTTTAAAGGAGATAAACTAAGAGTGTTTAAAAAAGAAAAGTGTTTGAATTTGCAAATATAGTAAGTACATTGGTTCAAATGTTAAACATCCGCCAGAAGCAAGTGACATTAGGTCTCAAACCATTAAAATCTGGTCAGATATAGTACAAATCTGCCCTGATAATGGTGGAAGCATCAGTCTGCTGCCCCGCCAACACAAGAAGTGAGCAGGATCGCAGTTAAATATGAATGTGTCCTTTTGGATGACATTTTGCCTGGATATTTCTATTGCCACTCTATCTAGACTGCAGTACTACACGTCAGGGAATAGTCAGCTTTGTTTAGCATATCAACACCTTTTTACTGGCAAGGTAAGCTTTTTCATCCCTTCATTCTGACACAATACTTCAATGTCGCCCAGCGCTGCCTGCTATGACATCACGACACCGTGCTTTTTTTCACGTTCACATGTTGATAAGGAGGGAACTGAATCCTTTGACAGCAAATATATTTAAGTCATTTAATATGATATTTCTGAGATGTTTGTATGCTGGAAGCTGAGCTACATTCCCTTTCAAAACACAAGCAGCACAGCATTACAGATATGCAACTTGACAGCTGGCGCCTCTTCGCATCCCAGCATACTGCGTGGTGGAAGTCACTTTCACACACAAATACACATGTGCAAGGCCATCTGCAAAAGGGGTTATTGGCAGTGCATTTCTGCAAGTTGTGTTAATGCCTAGCAGTAAGTGTCATGGGCAAGAGTCTTAGAGCAGGAGATCTGCAACATTGCTTACTCTAGTGGCAGCGCCACGTTCTAACAACTTGCTCTCGACCAGATCCGTGAAAACAAACCTGGCTGACACGAGCTCTTTGCCCAGCCGCAGACGCTGCAAGCTAGATTATCCATGCATACTGCATCAAGACCAAACCAGGCGTATCCCCAACTACCAGATTACAGGTATTCCCTGGAGCTGGGCCCTGGACATAGACTGCATATACAGGACCTTTTTGCCATGAGACAAACGACACATTGTACATGGTAACTGTTTCCTAGTTAACCATGAAAAGAAATATCCTGGCCCTAAAGATTGGTTTGTGTCCCCAATACCCACTGAAAGTGTAATATGGAGGAAGTGGAGTGCTCTCTGTCAGGGTATGTCCGCATCCAGTTGGAGCAGTCTCTCAAGGAAAGCAAGCTGGGTTCACCGAGAACTGCAATTTAAGCAACACACAAACAAGTTTCTTA
Organism: Hermodice carunculata; assembly: GCA_964020975.1. Lineage (NCBI taxonomy): Eukaryota > Metazoa > Annelida > Polychaeta > Eunicida > Amphinomidae > Hermodice > Hermodice carunculata. The sequence goes on from OZ026623.1 coordinate 65,605,056, forward strand.
TATGTACTGGTGATGTACATTTGGTTAGTTATTCTTGCCAGGCCAGCCAGAGCATTGGGGTCTGCACGGCACAGATTAAAGCATGAATATATGTCTTGAAAGGGTCCTCCTTTGGTGTTTGCATATGTGAGGAGAAAACAATTGACTTACGTCTGCATGGTTAATATTCTATATTATTCACTATAAACACAGAGAACTGTGCAAATATTGTTTTTATTACGTGCTGATTACATAACTATCTCCAGACACTTTTACACAGGTAAGTTAAAAATTAGTACTAAAGGCTAGGCCCACTTTTCTTACAAAGGTGTTACCATTGTGGATGACCTACTTTAGCGCACGCAGGACCTATTCTGCAGGGTGAAAAATGATTCAACAGCAATGATTGTGGGACACAAAACAAACATATGTATATTGAAGCTCACCAAGTTCTCTCTTTTAAAGGAAGTCAAATGGAAACTGGATGAGGTTGCACGTTGAGTGGACAAACATTTGAAATACATATACGTTTTAGTATATTGAATACAAAGAGGAACTTAACAAACTTAATTCTGTAAGCCCATGTACCGCTTGAACACTATCAAGTCCGATATTTTAAGTGCAAAGTCTTATTTCGTGCCATTCATTGGAAAACTGCATAGTTCTAAATCATAATAGCAAATTCATTTAAAAAAATTAACAAATCATATTCATAAAATTTGAAATTTAGAAGAAAGTTTTAGGCATTATTAGCCTTTATAAAATCGGGTCATCAGCGGGGAACCAGCGCAAGACTTGTTTCGGTGCCATTAATCCCCGGACAAGTCATTCTGCTAACTGGCGGAACCATGTTTGCATTTCCAATACAAACATCCCCAGCTGATGTATTACAGAATAAAGCAAATATGGTGTTTCTTTGTTAATAGGCCTACTAAATAACGTAGCAAACATGATATAAATATAATGAAACTACACCTAACATTCATGATTAGGCCTTAAATAATTAACCCCACAATAACTTACAACGCTTGGTCTTACAACAGACCCGACTAGACCTATCTGACAGAGTGATCAGATCAAATAGATGAAACCAGTTCTTCAACTTTAGGTAAAACGCAAATATAAAGATGTGACGTAAAAGAATCACCTTATTAATTGCGTCATACCTGAAGACTGGTCAGATCTATGTTGCTCTGTTACAGTTATAAAAATAGGCCTATTTATTATAAACTCGCTGCAAATCACAGCCAATGCTATCACTCTTATCGACTAGTTCTGTATTTATAACACATCGATTTACATCACATTTAATGGAAATGTTTTGGAAATTCTAGGTATAAAGAGCCAAATGAATTTAATAAACGCGTCATCATTGGGAAACCTTCAACTGAAATTTCTGTCATTAGGCATGTTAACTCTTAGTCTCGAATCATCTGAGATGCATTACGGGTTAGGGGTTGGGTTGGGTTGGGCGGTAGGGGGTACTGTACCTTTTGGAGCCACCATTCATGTATTCATGTGCCTCTTTCTTTCTTACTTTAACTAAAACCTTACTAATTATTTCTGAAAACTAAACAAATGAGCAGTTCTATGCAAATATCTTAATTGCTAAGTCAAGCTAGGGATAATAATAATAATAATAATAATAATAATAATAATAATAATAATAATAATAATAATAATAATAATAATAATAATAATAATAATAATAGAGTACACATGTCTGATACCTTCTGCGGCTGGGACCCAGCTCGAGGCATTCTGCCAACCCATAGGTAGTTTCTGGGTAGAGGAAACCAGGCATGTAGTTGATAGACCATAAAATTTATTATTCAAAAAAAAATTAAGTAAATAAAAAGAAACTTGAATTTAAGTTATGTAGGCCTATCAAGCGAATAAGAAACACATAGGACAAATAAAACTGTGTAGTATGTAAGAAACGTTTGACATTTGCATTATTTATGATGTAATAGAAACTTTATTTCATAACATCTGAATCTGAGTTTATTGTAAGTAAATTATCAGGGATTTGAAGGTCTTGTTTTGGTTGATTTAATTGTCACTCAGATATAAACGTGTCGTGAATTAAAAAAAATCATTATTTACACCGATGTAAATATAAAGGTTATCACATTGGTATAGCTGTATCAACCCTGGATCCGACCCTCGCACCTGTATCGTCACTCAACCTGAACTTCTGTCTCTTGACCGTACAAGTGTTCTGGAGCTGATACAGCTACAACCATGTGATATGCTTATAGGCCATGTGTGTATCAGTTTCTGTGTAAGTCCTTGCCATCGAACGAAGATAAGTTAATTTAGCCTGACAAAGTTCTTCCTGGTGTTGATACATGTATATTCAATAAGAAGTTTTGTAAACCATACAATTATTTGCATGTCTTATAAAAAGATCCACACACATTTCCCCCGAGCAACACTGAATGAATGGGACGCCACTTATAAGTTTTCTTCAGATTTGTATTACACACATGATAGATTTGGATTTCAACAGACAGGAGGAACTATCCAGCTTCCAAATGCATGATTCTCTTTCACAAGTCGTCCGTGAAAATGCGCACTGTCGTGGCTATGCCAACTGTATGATACATATGTATTAAATATCATAATTAAATTTAACATTGTTTTTTGTTATGATATATCTTGCGATCCTAGGTAATGGAAATTTTACCCATAAACAAAAAATTAATAGGGGAATGTGACACTCATGTCTTCGATTTTATGTACTCTATGTAGTGCATGTACTGCTATCCCTAGATTATTTACAGTTTTATGGTGGAAACCATATTACATAATGGTGTTCGTTGTCAGTTGGTAACCTTAAGCTACGCAAAAAAGGTTGTATATATATATATATATATATATATATATATCTTTATTCGTACACATACGTGGTACATATTTGAGAAAATAGATAATATTCAGGCAAGCGGCAAGAGTCCATAGTTTGGATACCGAAATGGTCACAACCATATCAAATGACAAAACTATATATATATATATATTTATATTCGGGTGTGTATGTGTGTATAATAATTTAAATGCAACAGGACAAATATGTACTGACAAAGGCAGGAAGGATGGACTTAACGACCCAAGTAACCTGTCAACGTTGTAAAATATTCATATAAATTGTCAATATAAAAACAAAGCCCGTCACATAGATTGTCAGAATTCTTTATGCAGTTAACTTGGTCTTTATATATATATATATATATATATTCGTGTGTGTGTGTGTGTAAAATAATTTAAATGCAGCAGGACAAAAATGTACTGACAAAGGCAGGAAGGATGGACTTGACGACCCAAGTAACCTGTCAACGTTGTAAAATATTTATATAAATTGTCAATATAAAAACATAACCCGTCAAATAGATTGTCAGAATTCTTTATGCAGTTAACTTGGTCTTTCTTTGCACATTTTTTAGCGTCCACATAAATTAGAAGACATTTCTCAGCATCCTGAGAACACAGTTGTATAAATATTTGTGTGCTCTTAGTCTCATACATATGTGTGTTTAGCTGTTTGCTACAAAATGCTCCCGTTATCATTTGCAAGATTGCTTAGAGGCAAATGTGTCTGTGCTTATGTAAAATAGAACGTGGTTTAAAAAGTACACGTCAAATTACCAATGGAGCAAATATAGCGATATCAATTACATATATGATACTGAAAAATAAAAGCTAAAATCTCTCCAATAAGTATATCCTAAAGTGCAAAAAGTTTTGTAGTAAATTGCAATGCTTTATGGCAGGTTGTAGCTAATAAAAATATGCCGGGGTGTCTTATACAGTCTTCAATATGTGTACAACAATTCAGATACTTGATGAAAGTGTTTAAGTATTTCATCATAATTACCGGAATGATAGATACATTGCTTGTTGCAGTTACATTGCAGACTTTTTGTATGTTTTAACTGCATGCTCGTGGCATTCTTTTAAAAGTAGGGACAAGAAAATTGTAACATATACTCATTAGTTTTTTCCGATAGCACCCACATATTACCGCTGCACAGTAAAAGTAAGGGTGCATATGACTATTTAGGTCAATGTGAAAAATACTTTTTTGTGTTGTAGTTAGGCCACAACCCCTGGGATGTCCTCACCAAGTTAAATGAATGACTATGCTTATCACACAAATTAGCATAAATAAACCTGTCGGGAATAGAGCAGTGATCTTATTTCCACCTGGGTTGGTTTTCCAGGGAACTCTTAGTAAGACTGATAGAATTATTCAAAAAATTTAACCAACATCTGTGAATTCAAGGATACTATTTTCACTCATTTCTGTCAACCTTATTTGTCTGTTGAGCCGTTCTTGCTTTAGAACCATTTCACGTTTTCTCTTATGATTTTTCCCATTAATTCGTCGACTTTTAGTCTCCATGAGGGGAATAATCTTAAACATTACATTCAAATAAAAGGAAATTGTCTTCTGTTTGACTAGAAAAACAGATATCATTAAAATAAATTAAGCGAAATAAACAAAAGAAGAAGAAGAAGAAGAAGAAGAAGAAGAAGAAGAAGAAGAAGAAGAAGAAGAAGAAGAAGAAGAAGAAGAAGAAGAAGAAGAAGAAGAAGAAGAAGAAGAAGAACCGGATGACCCTATATTCTATATACCGTAAGGGAAGCTCAGTCTTCATTGCTGTATTATATGTACTATATCAGAGCTTGTTTTTAAGAGACCAAGCGTTTAATTTTACCACGATAAAAACCAATATGTCAGTTTGATCTTTCAAGGTCATTCTAGGTAAAAATTATACATGAAACCCCATCAGGTAGTACTTTCCTGTTAATGCCAATACTAAGCAACGGCCTACCAACTACCATTATCAATATAAACCAGTATGTCAGACTTGCTCTGTTAGCAAAAGACTTGTATCCCACTTAACACTATGTATGCATCCCCTGCTCGAGAATGCGTAATTATTGCACGATCTTCACAATTGTGGCTGATTCCATTATGCAACACCCATGTGTTAAAGCAAAATATCCCGTACCACAGTTTGACAACATTGCTGTGCAGCTGTATCCGTAGACAATAGCAGCAATTTGGCACATGGTCCGTAAAGTTTAATATCCTCTAAATTCGACAAAACTTAACACGATCCCACTATTTTTGCAGAGGTTTAAAATGTATGGTCAATTAAATTCTGATCAAATTTGATGCAATCCTGTGTTGCCGACTTGGAAAGTCAGAAATAGCCTAAAAATACTAGAAGCCTTACAATATGGCCATATTTGCAAGGCACAAAAACTCCCACACTTTGAGATTTAGGTTTCAAACATTTTTCAAGATATAATGCATGTATTACGTACACTCTTGGCAGTAGTTGCTTCTTTTGTGTGTCAAAGTACAGAAAATCTTCGAATTTATGGCTGAATTTAAAAAAATAACATCGCAAAGAAATGCAATCAGGCAAAGCGCACAAAGCAGTAAAGCTTCAACATTGAATAGCATATACTATTAACGTAGTCAACAAGTAAATCACCAGCACGGAAAATAAACAAGCACATTTTTCAAAAGTAACCAAAGAAATACACGTTTAAACGAAACGTATCATACAAATCACTATCAAACCCCTATTGAGATAACTTAAATGGAAAGCAACCCAGCAATGCCACTAAGGAAGAGCATTCTCTTCAAGAAAACTCACGAAGATTGTTAGAGGAAATTCTTCAACGCCATTTGACAAAATGTGGCATCGTTATATTTTGCAGGTTAGGAAAATCAAACCCTGGCCAATATGTAGTAAAACGTAAAATGATTAACCTATCCAGATTCAATTTAATGTATGAGGTAACTTTGTGTACCAATGGCCATGGACAATCTGAAGTATGCAGTGTATGGCCTATTCCAGTCGTACAAAATATAAGCAACCGAACATAGGCCCCAAATTATGCGTTGTTTATAGACCATACAGTTTTGCGAAAACAATCAGATGTTGTGAGCAAAAGTCAAATACCCAACATTTTCAGCAAGCCGGTTTGATGACCAATCAATCAACTTCCCGCGAATAGAGTCAAGTACAAGTGAACACTGTTCGTCCTGGCAAAAAAAAAAAAAAAAAAACAGAGATCAGAGCGAAGACAATAAATTAATATTGTCAAGAACAATGCAATGAGTTTAAGATTATACCAGGTTAAACAGTAAATGATATATTTGATAAGGCACAATCTTAAAATGTCATACCTTAACAACGGAGCATTCCCAGTCCGTGGCATAGCTTGATCAAATGCAACATACCGCTGTGACGATATTCCACTCACCTAACCTGTCAAAAGGAAAATTTCGGGTCATCAAAGTTGCTGTGTTTCTTAGCACACTGTATCAGTTTTTGGACGGCGTTTTGTTGCGTGAAGAGACAAAGAACCAAACTCTCTAGACCATTCATGTGTAATGCCGGTAGTGCAATACATTTATTACCTTTCAACACCAAGATCGCGCAACATAAGACCCTGTTACTTTGCAAGAAGTAGGACTACCTCTGTTACATTGAAGTTCATAGATGGCTGAAAGAGGGTGAACAAACGTTGATAATATATGGCTTGTACTGCTTATCATATCATCACAATACTTCATTACATCTGCAAGGTACTAAGTTGTTTTGCAGACACCAGGAAATAAGCCAACAAAACAAACTCTTCCTGGATGGAGGGGGTACGTTTTCATAGTCTCCCACACAAGAAGGTCAAACACTGTAGGAAAGAATGGTTCAACATGGGCGGGCAATATGCAGAATGGGAGCAGCCCAAGTTTGTAAAAATCTGTTCCAGGCACTTTGTTGGGGGTAGATGTCCGACTCTAGAATATCCTGTGCCAACACATGAAACCGATGGCAGACCAGAGGTGCATGTCCTACCACAGCAACAAGAGCCCAGCGTAACTATGTGGCTAATTTGCAGCCCTTTATCTTTGACGGATAATACGGAGTGATCACAATGCAGCGCATATCAGGCATGTTTCAAGGCAGTATTGCCCATAAGCAATTTCTAAGAGTAATTGATAAGCTCTCTTTATAGTGACTTCGATTGCAAGAACAACAGTTTTGGGAGAGCGCAACGTCTCCCAAATAAATATCTACCCACAAAACTTAATTTTTACTTTAAGTATGAAATTTATGATTTGAAACATTTACACCCCTTGCCCCTTTAGACCATATTTATTATTTTTACTGAGCTGAAAGGTTGTGGCAACATACCAATTACTATGATATAATTTGCAATATATATACTTCTATAGTACAGATATCGACCACAAGTTCATAGTCGTTTGGCAGCCATTCCATATTCCTTAATTTTGGGGGCTACACACACGAATAGTACAAACAGTACTCTGCAAAGAGTATCAAAGTGCTTTCCCTATTTCTTCGCTTCCCTCGTTTGATTGATATGTTTACATCCTGGCATAGAACCGTCTGGGAATCCAGCAGATGAATTGTGACATTGTCTGTTCTTAGACCAAGCACTGCACGTAAGTGTGGGGTTTATTATACTAAATTCATTATATGATTCAATTTTGGTGGGCCTAATCATGAATGTTTTGTATAGACTTAGGAAGTTTCATTATATTTATAAAATGTGGGATACATTTATTAGTCGGCCTTTTGACAGAGGAGCATCATATTTGCTTTATTCCATAACACATCAGCTCGGGATGTTTGTATTGAAAATGCAGACATGGCGCTGCCAGTGTGCAGAATGACTTGTCTGGGATTAATGGCACCGAAACAAGTCGTGTGCTGGTTCCCCGCTGATGACTCGATTTTATAAAGGCCAATAAAGCCTAAAGCAGTCTTCAAAATTTCAAATTTTATGAATATGATCTGTTCTTCTCAAAAATTAATTTGCTATAATGATTTAGAACTATACAGTTTTTCAGTGAATGGTACAGAATAGAACTTTCCTCTTAGCGGTACATGGGCTTACAGAATTAGGCTCTCTCTCTCTCTCTCTCTCTCTCTCTCTCTCTCTCTCTCTCTCTCTCTCTCTCTCTCTCTCTCTCTCTCTCTCTCTCTCTCTCTCTCTCTCTCTCTCTCTCTCTATATATATATATATATATATATATATATATATATGTATATATATATATATATATATATATATATATATATATATATATATATATATATATATATATATATATTACGTTTCTTGAGCAAATTCCCTATTCCTTGATCCTTTAACCCATTCCTGATCGGAGTAAGACTGGTAAAATTCTGATGAGAAATTTGTTTAAAACTTTAAGGCAGACGTCCATTAACATCTGAGCCCTTTCGGGAGATGTAGATAGAAAATGTCACTATGCCACGTGCAGGTTATATCTTAAAATGATAAACATAATACATAAAGGATAATATAGATACAATCTATATGATATCTAGGCTTGTTTTTCCATAATGGAACAGCTACCGTCTAGTATAACATTCACAGTTTAAAGCCAAGCCATGTAACTGAAAATGTATGAGTACGTTTTGCTACTCCTGTTTTACTGTACCCATGATTCACTGGATGATTATCATATATATATGTATACACACAAATATATATATATATATATATGTGTGTGTATATGCATATATATATTTATATATATATATATGTATATATTCATGTATATTATATATATGTATATATACATGTATACATGTATATATACATATATACATGTGTATGTACATATATATGTATATATAAACATATATATACACGCATATATACTCATATATATATATATATATCATATATATATATATATATATATATATATGAATCTATATATATAAATATATATATACATATATACATGTTTATATGTGTGTGTTTAAATAAATTACTTATAATGTTTCTAAGACAAATTTGTTTGAAAAATACCCCCCTTAATACTGTTACTACTACTACTACCACTACTACTACTACTAGTACTACAACTACAACTACAACAGCTACTACTACTACTACTACTACTACTACTACTACTACTACTACTACTAATAATAATAATAATAATAATAATAATAATAATAATAATAATAATAATAATAATAATAATAATAAAGATATTTATTTCAAGAGGGTTTTAACACCTTGTTAAGAACTGAATACTTATCTTCCAAAGGCCTTCGGGGTCAGTATAAACTATGAATTAGGGTCTCTGGACCTGTGTACAATTTTTGCAAATCTTGGTTCAAAACATTTGAAGACTTAAATCGTCAGTTACACTTTGTATTTTAAAAAGTGCCCTAAATATTTTGATTCAAAACTGTTCACACTTGTTGCATTCTGTACAGGTAGTGAAAATCGCTACAAATGGTCTCAACGCCATACGCAAATAGAGATGTATTTATTACTTTATGTCTCCCTGATGTGTATTTCAGTTCTTGTTTGCTATTGAATGTGTGCGTGGACCTGTGTGATGAATGTAAAACATGTCGTTCCTATATCTGGGTGGGTGTCAATTTATGCTTTTTTATAGATCAAGGCTGCTTTTTAAAAATTGATTCGTTCTTCAATCTTTTTTGTTCATTTAATATATTAAATGATAAACTTGAACTGTTATTCAGATCCTTGATGGCTGGACCACTTCCCTCTAACACTGTCCGTGCAACCCATTTTGGGGTTAGTAATAAGTCGCTAACATGAGTTAAACTGCCGAATATAGTATAACAATAGTCCACGTGTCACAAAATATGTACATTGAAAACACGTTTTCGAGTCAACAAGGGTGAACATCCCATTGTTGGTCATCAAAGAGCCAGTTTGTTATTAAACTTGCTTATGATACTCTCAATAAAGTCTCCCCTTCATAAATTATGGTCTTGTGCGACTACAAGTAGCTTGCCTTTCATAACGTTTTCTAAGAACTTGTTATTCATTGGACATGTGGCTCTTTTAGATTTTCTTGTAGGGATGCACATTTTTGCCTGATGGTAATAAGTATGGCTTTGGTTTCTGCGTTGCAATTTTTGATGCACCAACGTGATTTTTTTTTTTTTTTTTTTTTTTTTTTTTTTTGCATCTGCTGCTTTTTTGGGAACAGTTTTGGCTTGATCAGTCATCAATGAATTACCAGCGTACATGTCGGCCTCTTATTCATCCAGAGATAAAGGGAGGTCGTTAATGAAGAGAATACATAATAAAGGTCCAAGAATGGACCCTTATGGAACGCCGGTCCATATGCGAGATTTTTGTGAGGTTTTAACTTCGAAGGTTATAGAGTGAAACCTTTCTCTGAGATGGTGGGTTTACCAATTAGTTGTTACATGATACAGTCCTTTCACCTGAAATTTATTTATTTTATTACTAATGTACTAATGATAATAACTTCCAGAAAAAAAAATCCATAGATAACATACTGCACTTTTACACGGCCACAGCAACAATGGCAGAAGTGCACAAGAGGAAAATATTAAGTTCAAGCGTATACGATATTTTCTTGTTGCGAGGTGCCCTTCAAAGTGATGATGAGCGTTGGATTAGACCACAAGCTCCGGAAAGAAAACCATGACAGATTCTTCTTTTCACATCGCATGTAAGTACTATATCAAACGTAACCATATAATGACACATAGTTCATGCTATTCTTGCTGTACGTAACTTCCTATGTTCATTATACCCATAATGCTCCTTTGGTATTGTAGATAACCAAAGTAAAATATCTCACCTCATAACTGAGAGACAGGTATCTGTATGAAGTGTCGTAAGCTGCATATCCCTTACACGTATTGCCTCGTTCGATCTTTGCATACACACCCAACTTTCATCTGGTGGCTGTGCGTGCCTAAACCAGATGAATGTTTCTGTATACACAAGGTCAGGTTACTCAGATAAAATCAACAGATGGAAAGAAAAGTCTCAAAACGTGCCTACAATGGGCACCAACGTGACGACGTTCTACAGCATTCAGAAACTGGCTGGGTACTTTCTAAACTAATATTTAAAGAGTGAAACATCTGAAATAGTTTCAGCTGTCCGGCAGCATTCACGTCATTCAGTTTACTTTATCTCTCTCTCTCTCTCTCTCTCTCTCTCTCTCTCTCCCCGTGTCTCTCTCTCTTCTCTGCCTCTTCGTGTTTATCGACATCTGGATGTGAATATCTGTAAGCATTCAATAATATATACAACATATATTTGTATATATATATATATATACAGACGCTTAATGAAAAGTATGCAAAACTCGGCACAAACGAACTTTACAGCCAAAAACTTTCCCCAAATAGTTGCACTTACAAATGTATGTTTCCAACATGACGTATTTATTCTATCTGCTTTTATGATAAAATAAAATATCCCAGCTGCAATGCATAATGATGCTTCAAGTATATCCCAAGTTTGGTTTACCTGCTTGTAAATTGATTTTGATTTGTTAAGTTTTGTTTTGCTTTTTTTTTTTTTTTTGTTTTGTTTTGTTTTGTTTTTGTTTGTTTGTTTTTTTTGTATTTTGTGAAGTTTTAAATGGCTGATTGCGGAAAAAAGGGGCAGGTTGATACATTTTCGATTAAATTAACAGCTATATTGCATTAAGAGTTATATATATATATATATATATATATATATATATATATATATATATATATATATATATATATATATATATATATGTATATATATTTATATATATATATATATATATGTGTGTGTGTGTGTGTGTGTGCAACAGTAATGAGAGTTTTAAAACATAATGTCGCTACATGTAAAAACTGTTCCCAAGAAGTCGGTTTGTCCTTTCCTTATGGATTACTTGCTAATGCTCAAATGTTTTGAGTAGATACATCACAATTATGTGAACAATTTGTGATTTCATGCAACTTTTGCCAGTGAAGCGGATTCTGCCATTCCCGTTGGATGAAACGGGGGTGGGGAGGGGGGGTTAGTGTTCGACACGTTTTTATTAAAGATTAGCGGAATAAACTATCCCAAAATCTACCTTAAAAACAGCACACACATATTTGCGTCAAAATGTTTTTTCCGCTGAGGGTGATTAACAAACAATATAAACAAAACAAAACAAAACAAAAAAAAAAAAAACATAAAAAAGTACGAAATCCAAAACAATATTGAGCTGGCTGACGCTATTTGCCTCATGAACTTTCAGCAAACTATATGGTATAAAACTGGCAAATGAATACCTCTACAAGACCCCCCACTCCGAAAAGAAAAGAAAAAGCAAAATGTCAAAGTGAAAACAAAAAACAACAAAACAAAGCAAAAAATAAAGGAAGAGAAAAGGAAACACACTAAAACAGAAAAACTCCAAAACACCCCCCGCCAAAACAAATATACCCCCCCCCCCCCCAAAAAGACAAAAATGAAATGCATATTTATACAAAACCTCTTGCTAAATTCTGGAAATACTTCTAGAGTGATAAATTTATTGCCCTGCCATTAACCGAAAGTGGTAATATACTAATCTGGTCTGCCTATGTAGAATTCTCACGCATCTGCAATTTTCATAAATAAAATGAGAATATATATATATATATATATATATATATATATATATATATATATATATATATATATATATATATATATATATATATATATATATATATATATATATATACAATTGTACCTATGTAATAAATGTCAATGGCTTCTACTGTTTAAATACAAAACGTCTTAATTTTTGGAGAAAAAGGCAGTTACTTGAAAGATCAAATAGGTTATTATATGTTGGCTATAAATCTGTGACATTATGTATCCTTACTAAGAACTTCTGTGATGATAGTTGACACATGCACAAATCTAATTTTTAAGTTGGTGTATGTGTACCCATGTTATACAGTTGCAGTGGCTTTGCGCAGCTGTGCGACTCAGGCAGCAGTTCTGTACACCAGGACGATTCATATGGGCATGATGACGATGGCAGAGCATACCATGTACAAGGAGTATCTGTCCCAAACAACGAATGACTGGCGGGATGTAAACTACCGTCTGCTTTACTGCGCGTGTACTGTACAGATATCGAGCGTGACATTACATTGAATGTCAAACAGCCCATTTGTGATGTACAGATCCAACAATGGTACCTACCTAGGGGTTCGGTATCTTATCCAGACATTGGTACCGTATATTTGGAAAATGATAAGAACCCTTATTATAAATACAAAATATAGTTTTCTTTTCTTTTTTATCATTAGAATTTCTCATTGACTTATTCTACTGTTCCATGGCTTAACATTACTATTACATTCTGAATTAAATGCAATGAACTGGGCCCTGGGGATTATGGCTCTCACTCATACTAGCCTCCATTGAACTACTCCATTGAATGGGTATTTGGTGCAGCTGGAATGTACGTTTCCCATACTCTGTTAAGCGATTGGTGCAACAGGGTATTGCTTCAAGACCCTGCCATTCTGCTTTCTTGAGAACACATGTCTATAATTTTGTTTATGTTCCCCTGCTCAACAGCAAAAATGTGGATTAATGGGGGCTCTATATACTCCCAGGGTCCTTATTTAAAATCCTTGTGCTAAATGTTTTGCATTAAAAAAAAAAACAAATTGTCTACATGAAGGGTGAAATAGAAGACCATTCATGTCGGGGTGTGTATTTACACATTGTAAAGTAATTATGAAAGGTTACCATGCATGAGGGTTGCTTCCTCCAAATGACTGCCCACCACATCAGCATCTATCTCCACACATGTTTGGGGGACACAAGAGGCGAGCACTGTAGCAACAGATACTTCATTCGTTTCTTTTCTTTTTTTTTTTTGGAAGGGTTGGGAAGGTCTTATTGTTTGCTTTCTTTGGGGTGGGGGTGGCTAGTTGTTTTGTTTGTTTGTTTCATTTGTTATGTTTTGTTTTTGTCTTTGGCCCTTTTTTGTTTTGATTTTTGGGGGGTTAATTTTTTATTTCTTTTTCATAATTTTTTTTTATTTTATTATTTTGTTCAGGAGTTGTAGTGTTGTTGGTGGTGGTCCGTGAATTTATGTGTCATCAATGTTTGCTGAATAGGATCTGCACTTGCCTTCGGTTTGGTGTAGAGATACATCCTTAGGCAGCATTGTGTTTATCATAAAAATGCCCGTAGAAATAATGAAACTTTCCTCCCAAAGAAGAGAGAAATAAGATTCATCAAAATGGTTACTGTGTTTGAAGCAGTTATCATATGGTTAATCAATTATTCCTTCATTTGAGTATTATTTATAAGTACATCTAGACCAGGGTCCAGGGGTGACTGATAGATATTTATGACTATTTTTTTTTGGGGGGGGGGGGGAGGATTTTTCCAAACAGTAGGCCATCCCATTTTTTCAAAAAATTGTTTGCTTTTCATTATCTTCTGGTGGTTTTGTTTTCAGCAGATTTGTGACGTTAGGGATTTCTAATGGTTTATCACTTTCAAAACATCTCTGAAGGGTATATTAAGTAACGCAATTTTCAACGATTACTTATTCCAGCATTCTTGATTACCATCGGTATTGCATTCTTTTTATGATGAGTGAGCCAGTTATCATGATATTTATACATAAGATAGTTCACTTTCAAAATGGCAATTTTGGTATGGGAGGCACATTATTCAGTTGTGGACATTATAACAGTGATGAGTTGCAAGGTGCTATATTGAGTATCACAAGAAGTGCTATATTCCACTTCATGTCAAGATAGGTAAATTAAAAAGTAGTGTGGCTTTAATATTATTATTATTATTATTATTATTATTATTATTATTATTATTATTATTATTATTATTATTATTATTATTATTATTATTATTATTATTATCATTATTATCATTATTATTATTATTATTATTATTATTATAATCATCATTATAATTATCATTAATATTATTATTAACAACAACAATAATAATAATAATAATAATAATAATAATAATAATAATAATAATAATAATGATAATAATATTAACATTATTATTATTATTACTACCATCATCATTATCATTATTACCAATAATAGTTGGGTTGTCATACAAAATTATGACGGATCACCAAACACATCGTCCCATGGTCAAATCCATCACTAACATTAGATACGATTAGAAAATTACTGGTACACATAAACAAAATAGCTGGATTAACACACACAAAAACAAATTTGTGTCCAATGCATTGACTGCATACTTTAAGTTTTAAATATGACCTGCATGGAATACATACTGTGCGGTGCAACATTCCTAATTTTATTTCATGCTTGCTTGTCAGTTTTGCGGTTGGGTTATCCCGTTCGTTAGTTACTTTAAGGGGTTGCAGCGTCAAAGGTTAAAAGTACTTATTTCAGATAGGTTGTAAAAGATTAGTTTGGATTCCAGCACTATCATTTCCTTGTGTGGGAAACATATGATTCTGCATCTCCACACTTTGTTCATTTATGAATATATTTTACTCGTAAATAGACTTCCCTGCAAAAGGTCTGATATGTTGTAATAGTTTAGCTTGGATTCCTGCATTACAAGATCCTCAGCGGAAACCATATTATTTTGCAGATGCACTATGTATGGCAAATGGAACTACAATGCCTATACACCATGAATTATGGGGTAACCCAAAGAGGATCTGGCCAACCAGTAAGTTATGAAAGTTGAGTTGCTACAGTGGACATCAGAGTAGAATGCTTAACTGTGCACACAGAGGCTGCGTTATCAACGGCCCATTACAGGCCAGCTTTATTTGGAAACCGAGCGTCTGCTGCCATTGGCCGCAGCATCAGGAGCTACCTATTCTGCAAAGTCCTTTGATTATGAGATAACTACATATTTGCACATCTGGTTCTGAGGCAAAGTTCTTCGCAAACCAGCAGGCTGCAATGACCAAACAGTCCTGTCAGCCTCGTTGCGTCCAAACTCACCAGTGAATAGTAGTCATCACTGTCTGCTTGTGATGTGGAACACAGCATCAGTTTGCCGGTCAAATGCTTATGCTAAGAGGTTGTTTTTTATTTCACCTTTTTTGTAAATTCAACAGACAAAG
The DNA here is from genome assembly GCA_964020975.1 of Hermodice carunculata. NCBI lineage: Eukaryota > Metazoa > Annelida > Polychaeta > Eunicida > Amphinomidae > Hermodice > Hermodice carunculata. The sequence goes on from OZ026623.1 coordinate 65,620,999, forward strand.
CAAGCACGTGGCCACTAACCAATACTCGAATGAAGTTACTAAAGGGGAATACAAAATAGTAATGGTTAGACCTCCAAAAAGAACCTAATCCTACACAAAGAAACAATATTTTAGGTAAACATGTTAAATGGTATCATGGTACCTTGGAGGGATTTTTCGGGAATTAAAATATTTCTGGTTGGTACTATCATCCAAATGACCTCAGTGCATAAAGCCATGGACTTCCGCCAGATGTCAAGTAGCTCAAAAGCAGTTTTTTGACAAAGTAAATAATTGCTGTGTTTAAATTGCCAAGCCCATCTGCTCTTTACACTTAATTGTTATTTATCATGCATTCGGATTTGCTTCGGTAATCGTCGGCCTTACTTACTTATATTAGAACTCTCATCCTGATTAGTCATTATTATGTCGCTTATAACAGAACCAATTTGACCACAAAATATTTCTCGATTGATAAACAATGCTGATGAATGCCTATTACAGGAAAAAACCCTTAACTTCAATGAGATTGGAATGTTTAATAAAGCAAATGGTAATCCCCCCCCCCAAAAAAAATCTACGGCTTCGCTTAGGTTAACACAAAGACGTTTCTTATATGTGACGCCAGGAAATGCTGTCGATTTAGTTAAGTAGTGACATTTTTCATCTTTCAAGCATCAGATTGTAATGGTAAACCATGTCTTAATTTTGCACAGAGGAATGCTGATAACTCAGTAAATCGAACATAAAAGCCATTTTCTGTCCATTTCATCCATGTCTTTGGTAAGGAAAAAAAAAGAAGTAAAATATTGAATGCCGGAGTCCTTATGCAAAGGTTTTCATCCAAATGTGCTCGTTGATTCAAACAAGAGTTTGAAACATTTACACAGATGGCAAAAGACGAATGTGTCGCATAGTTTTTAAAGTAAATTTATCGAAATTACGTGGCTGTTGTTACACAGTAGACTGCAAGCACCTGTGTGTGTGTGTGTGTTCGTGAGGGAGCGAGAGAGTATTGGCAAATTGTTCACACCAACATCATGCTTATGACAAACAACTTCCACACGCTGGAACGCTTTCATTACATAACGCCTTTAAGTACGTGTCAATTTGCTTGTTTCTATTCCATGGAAATACATTATGCGTACACTATATCAATAATAAACGTTTGGTAACAGGTGGTATGGCCGGCCAAAAACATGAAATTTACGCGTATAAAAGACCCCACCAGCAAAAGCCAGACAGAGACCCGGTACTGCGCAAGGTACTGGAGCGCTCAAAGTAACGCTGATCAGCCAACTTAAAGGTAAGTTATCGCAGCTTCAGATTTTGTGGAATAAGTCGAGTCAGTCATTTTTAGCACCAAATCGTGTGGAGTAAGCTATAGTATAGGGCATGTGAAATGAAGGGCTTCACTTTTAGTCACAAGGTTTGAGACAAGCACCTCATTTATGAAAGAAGATTAATAATAAGGACGTTTTGCAATACTGGTCTGGACTTGTTGTGTGTCATATTTGCTAAGCATGTTGGTGCCAATATATATATATATATATATATATATATATATATATATATATATATATATATATATATATATATATATATATATATATATCATGTTTGGGCCGATTGTAGTACTATAACAGGCATGTATAAATACCGTATCATAGGCCTAAAAGCTACAGTGCCCCGATATGATGTATAAGTACTCTTCTAGTTACATAGGTAATTGTGTAAAACATTCTGCAAATGTCGTTCTTAAATCAACCCAACCATTAGACAAAAATGTTATAGCATTCTTTGTAGACGATACGAAGTAATCAAATCGCACTGTATACCATATAGCAGAACACGTTTGCTTCGCTCACTTGTTATTGGGCATCCAGTGCTCGTTGACATGCTTCATATCGGCAACAAAGCTTTCTATAATATATATATATGGAGGGAAAAAAACGGGAAGATATTTGTTGTTTGTTTCTTTTTTGCCTTGAAAGGTCTCCTTGTGCTGATTGTGTTCTTGCAAGTAGTTTTGCTGCAAGAGCACGTTGCTTGTGATAACAGGCCATAATGCAAAAACCCACAGTTAAAAACGAATCCTCCAGCAGTCTTTTGTCTTTATCATCTTCCACTCTTTTGTTACGGTATTCAGAGACCCTGGACATTTCTGTCAGTCAGTCCAGCTGAATGCTGGAAGATGCAAAGGACAAAGCGACAACTATCATTGGACAATAATTCAGTTGTAAAATCAATTTGCAACATTGCCGCTTCACATAGAAATGAAAAATGAAGTGATAGCAATTCTATAACTTGTAGTTTGTTTACAATGTGTCTGCAAACTTTTAAGTTTTGCCAAAATGTAATGTAATTATGTGAAAAATTAAGCCATGTTTTATGTTGATCAGCTGCCATTAGTGGGCACATATTTCTCATAATGCCTTATTATCTTAGCAGAGAATCTATCGAGACAACTAAGAAGAATATCTTTATGTAGAAAGTGGTAAGGACTACAATATTCATAGCATATCAGTGCAAATGTGTTATGTGTTCTTATGTTTTGCTCTAATGCCAGTATAGCATTGAAACAATTCGTCAGTTTTATTTAAAGAGTTATCACTGTTTTGTTCAAGGCAGCATTGCTTTGCAGTGCAACCTAACCAGAGGATGGGACACCAACTACTTTTATTTTGCCCAGTGGTCTTGTTATTGGCCACCTCTGGGCAGGGTTATACATTTTCCAAGCGCTGGAGTTGGAAGCCATCTGGCCAAAGTGGAGGGAGCTACTACAGCTATGGTTCAAAAGGCGGCTACGGTAGTCTTGGGGGAAAGGCTATTTCCTCAAGCTCAGGGTATGACTCAGGTTGGACCTCATACTCCAGCTCAAGCTCCGGCTCAAGCTCCGGCTCAAGCTCAAGCTCAAGCTCCACAAGCTGGTTCTCTGGCTATGGCTATAGTGGTAAATTAATTGTTTTGTTTTAATTATCCATGATGAATTTATCAATAAACCATAAATACAGAAACCTCAGATACCGTAAGATTATTACCCATTTTATATACTAAGAATGAAAAATTGCGTTCTACTGAAGTTTTCTAATGACTGTAAATTTGAATGCATTGCACATGGACCTTTATTTCAAATACTACCACCACTATTATTACAAAGTAGGATAAAATAGTCTTGGTCGACAGATTTCCTTGGTGTATTCGGAGCTATAGACCTAGTCTACAACATAGCACTGAAATGTTGAACAATATTGACATTACAAGACTTTTCCATGTAACCTGGGTACCTTTCTATCTGTGGTTTCCTTATAAATGGCAAAGGTAAACACTCGTGGACCTGGAACAGTTTCTGATAACAGGTGTCATCTCCCAGTGTCAGTGTTGCGCGTTTATGTAATAGTTAATTAGCTGCAGACATGAACTAATCATTGCTGCATTTTATAAAAATGGTGCCTTTACTGTGATTATATTGTACGGAGTGACATATGGAAACATTCTCGTTGTGGTAACGCCAAAATGATATACAAATGAAATTGAATCCTCTTTACGTCTGTCTTTCTCAAGCTCCACTTCCTTGCGAAGTTAAAATATGCAGTATAGTCCAAAGTATGCTTCAATTGCAGTCAGCTATCTGACTAAACATTTATCATTGGCCAGATGGTTCCAGCCTTAGTTGGAAATGATTTTCAGATTCAAAACTGCTTCATTTTGAGCAAAAGGATTTTCATTTAACTCGGTCTTGTGAAACAGTGCGTGTTTTTTTTTTTTTTTTTTTTTTGGCTTACAGGGCACATGTTTAAAGGCATCATCAGCAGCAGATTTAGAAATGGTGCTAAGGTTGGTGGCAGAGATGGACTCCGTTTGGTTAACTACCATAATGTGAATTCCTGGGTCAACTTACAGTCTGGTGGTAAGCATCATAACCTAAAACTTCACGACATGCGTCATACATGCATTCCCATTGAATGGATATAAAGTAAACCTTTACCGACGTCATACCGATTTTCAAGTCAGAAAACGCCGATTTATAATTTTACATTCAAAACGTGCTTCTCTCAACGGTAAAACAATTCTTTAAGAAAACTGCGAGAAGTTATCACATTTTTATTCCTAATATAAGTGTCAACAATCCAGTAACTGACTATAGTGTTACTGTTATACACAGTGTTAAAATAAAACTATACGTTTGCAGTTTAGTTTATATCTAGTGGTACATTTCTGGTTACTGACTGGTCTCTCCCTAGTCATATATGAAATCAGGATAACTTATTGAATGGCCACTTTTGTTTGAAGTAAACCCCGCCCCCCTCCACCCCGCCTGCCCTTGTTTATCATTATGCTAAATTACTAAGGTGTTGGCAATGTATATGGAGCCATACAAAATTAAAGTACCTTGCTGTGCACAGGGATAAGCCTATATCACTGGATATACATTTGATGTGGGCTATAAATAACCCAAAACAGAATCATTGTTTGGTATAAAAGACAGTGTGCTGTGAAATATAGTTGCACCTTCATAGCAGATAGGAACATTAAGCACGTTTGTGTCGGGATAACTACATCTCATGAACCCAATTCCCCCCGTCTTTATTTTAGGAGGTCATGTTTACGGCTGGGAAAGTATCTACAGGCCCGATCTTGATTTATGGAATGACGCTGTCTACATTACAGGACCAGAAAGAAAGATTCAAACAACCGGGCAAATAGCAGCCTGGCAGTTATATATTAGACGAGCAGGTACCATTTACCTGCAAATTTGGAGAAAAGTTTCAGACAAGAAGTACAGGTTAATCAATGAAATCAAATTGGATATCACATCAAAAGAAGTGGGTACAGGTACCATGGCGACTATTTGGCCAAAAAAGCCAGTAAATGTAAAAGCAGGTGATGTGATCGGTATTTATTTCCCTGGAAAGAGTATGATCCCATTTACTGCCCAACATCAGTGCTCTGCAGGAAAAGGGTTGTACATCCATTATCAGAAGCCCCAGGTGAATAAAGATTATGTCTTCAAGGAAATGTCGCCTCGATGGAGAAATTGCAGAGATTATTCAGTTGCAGTCATTGTTGGACAGTGTGAGTTCAGTGTTTATATTCCTCCTTGACTTCTGGTGATGGACTTCCCTGTATTTCTGGGTGAGACTATCAGTACATTTCACCTTGCGTTTCTTCAGCAAAACAATTACTGTTTGTTATATTTGATGTTACGACCTGAAAAATTCAGTGACATGATGCCGTGTATATCTGTGTGAAAATGACTGTATATTTCATCTCCAGGTTCACCTTGAAGGCAAAGTTCCACAGAAGGATAAACAACTTGCCAGTAGATGACGTCTGTGGGAACAAAAATGTTTATCAACATTGTTTATGGGTTATTAGAGCATTAACTAATATAAGTGTCAACAATCCAGTATGTTAATACTCCCATGTCACAATGTAACCGCATTCCCAACAAGCTTGCCATCAACATAATATTGCCCTCTTGCAAAACAAGCCTTTCAAAAAGAAATAACAAGTCTTTGTTGCGATTCAACTAGACAGTTGCCAAAAAATGGTACTATATGTCAATATTACATTCTCTACCATACATACACACACACACACACACACACACATATATATATATATATATATATATATATATATATATATATATATATATATATATATATATATATATATATATGTATATATATATATATATGTATATATATATATATATATATATATATATATATATATATATATATATATATATATATATATATATATGAGCAAACATGTCTGAGATCTGGAAGATTTATAATAATTGAAATTTGTTGCCATTATTGCAGATATATTTGAAACCCAAGCACGCTTAGTGCAAATACGTTTTCAATTATAAATATCTAAATCAAATCAATAATTACAACATTCTTAGTCCATTAAAGTGAATAATTTAGGTTTTTCCGGTCCGTATTTATGTATAAAAAGCTTTGATTCTGAAGTATCAGTGGTTCCATTGGTGAAAAATGTATCACCGAACATAGGGACCTCCAACCAAATAAAGAGTGTATCTTTTGTTCATAGTTTAAAGTTCTACAGGGAGAAACAATTAACATGAATAGGAGCGGGTTGTTTTGACACAGTGGTCTGAGGAGTGCTTTCTCCTTCAATATACCTCCTTTGATCTTGAATAACTGGATATGTGCTTGTATATAGAAACTTGAGTGAGAAAGTGAGACCATAATAACAGCAAATTTATCAATAAATAGAAGGTGACATGATAGTTAATAAATGTACCAAGAATTTCTTTTAAACCTCGTAAGTACTACAAGGCAGCAGTTTTTTGGGGGCTTGGTCTTTAATCTTATCTTATTGTATTTTGCAAGTAGTGCTTTACTTTTATAAGTACGAGCCATTATTTTTCAATATTTCATAAACATAGTTTGCACTACTGTTGTAAATGTTAAAAAACGTCACATGTGTCATATTTACTGATCTTCTAAATATTCTAAGGGATAAAACTTGTTGACTTGAACCTTTTTGCACCGCTAACTAATCATATCATTCTTTGTTTAAAAAGAATGCAGAGGTAAGTGCAGTAGTTCCAAGGTAGTTGTACGCATGTTTTCCCCACGATAAGTGTATCATTGGCACACATTTCTCATTAGCCAAAGTATAAATAGTTTGGATAGTCATGGTACCACTCTAAAACCAGCAAGTTTTCATCAACGTTTTATTTTGTTAACGGGTCGTTTCAGATTCTTTGCAGTATTTTAGTCTAAAAGTAAATGTTCTATCTTGATGAAACCATGCTGACAACTAAATTTGATGCAGTGGAAATATATCAATATTGAACCGTATACTCACTGTCGTCTTTTGCAGCAGTGGGTAGCTCGACCACTTGGGTTGGAATTGGAACAACTGTAATGTTTACAGGTAAACTATAATTGTGAGGATGCATAAGTTCAAGTCACTTCAGAGGTCACATCTATGAAATGCTACCACGTGTCACTATTGGTATCAGAAGAAAATGTTGCACGAGCCTAACGGTAGTGAAAAATAGCCTAATATTATAATTGTGAATTACTGTGACCTAAATATATTTCACCCATATTCCTGTAAGTAAAAGCAAGCCAACTCTCAATTTCAGTATTCAACACAATATTCAACTGTGAGAGCAAAATATGCTTGTGAACATGTTTACGTGTATCTGTCTTGTTGGGTACCTAATGAATGTTGATAAATATTGATATGTTGCAAAAGTAAAACTTAACAAGAGACATTCATAAATTTATGCATGCATGTATATTTGTACGCATATGTATATGGTCTCCTAAGTAGGTATACCATAAGTCGTATAGCTATATATCCTCGTGATTTCTTGTCGGATTTTCTCATCTATTTTATAAAGTATCCCTATAATTGTGTGTTATGATCTTTTAAAGTACCTGAGATAAGGTTTTTTGATAGGTTATCGATCAATATGCAATTCGGTATACACCGTTCCTTGGCTGGTGAAAAATTCCAAAGCTTAGTACTTACAAGGCCTTCTTGGAATACTGAAATTTTATCCTGAATAATGCAACTTACGTTCTTTTGATGTTTACACGTACGATTCATGATAATGAAAGAAATGGTATACCTGGTGAATATCTAGTAACAGGTGTCATTATCTAATACCACGGTATGTGATTTCTCCATAGTTTAAGCGTTGCAGACATGAACCAATGTCTGGAGCCTTTTACTGGCAGTAACCTATGACCAGTGGACTATAATCAGTGGTGCCATCTATCAGCAATGGTTACCTTGGGCTTACTTTGCAGAACTGGCGCCATAATGTCCCTTTCAGTGTTGAGTCACCCACATTACATGTTGAAAGGGCAGAACCACTTCTCTCTCACTCTGTTTCATAAATATATATATATATATATATATATATATATATATATATATATATATATATATATATATATATATATATATATATATATGTAGTATAATCTCCGATTAAGATCACCTCAATCTAGGAACCGTTTCTTTATTAAGACCACCAATTTGTGGAACCTTTTTAACCCTTACAGAAATCATACCCACAGTAAGACCACTCCCCTATTAAGACCACATCTGTCACTTCCTTAGGTGGTCAGATACATGTGTGTGTTTGATATTGATTTTTTACATTGGCCATTCCTAAAATATCATCATAGTTGTAAAGTAAATGTGTTGCAAACTTTAATGTAATCATAGTTTTTTTTTGCACATTAACCAGAAATTGCTTGGCCAATTTTGACCAGCTATAGTTGGTAAAAATATTCAAAATTCCAAACTTTTGTGTTTCAAAATAAGGGCTCTTGTATGCGACATAATCTTGTGAGGCAATGCATGTTCTGTATGTTCTCTGACTTGCAGGTCACATGACAAAAGGTATTATCACCAGCAGGTTTAAAAACGGGGCAAAAGTTGGTGGCACGGGTGGACTTCCTGTTGTAAACTATTATAATGTGGATTCCTGGATCAACTTACGAATGGGTGGTAAGAATCATTGTAGAAAACCTTGAAGCTTTGCAGACTCCTTTACCGTTTGTAGGGATCTAAAGTAAATATCTTTTTCCACAACACCATGAACGTCTAAGTTTCAAAAATACTGATATATAATTTAACCTTGGTTGCACATGCGTTTGTTCTTTCCTCTATTATTTAACACTTTCAGTACCATATTTTTAACGGAATGCATATCTTCTTTGGCACCCAAACCAAACCCGGAAAAGCTTTTGACCTAGGCTCCGATATTTTTATGTAACTATAGGCACTCTGGTACTAAATAAAAAATCATCTTACCAGTGACATGCATACACCACCGCTGTTTCGATTCAGAGCATTCTGTCTTTAACTGTTCAGGTTCTGTCATATATCGTATACTAAAAATACATTTTAACATTTTAAAAAGTACAAGTAATCTAACTGTCATCTATAGCCTTAGGTTAAATATTACAGTAACTGGCGATGCTGTCACTTTCACTCGTGGGTTTAGAATAAAAGTTTATTGACGAACTTTTGATTTACTTCCAGTAGTGCGATTACTGTCACCTCACAGTCTAACTGTGGTTTTAATGTTAAATGTATTCTAACTTACCATTTGGTCCTCTGGATACCAAATGCCTGTATTGTGCCCTGTTGCTGTGCACATACATGTATATTCAGTGCTGACAGGTATAAATGATACATTACACTACTATCAACAGCTCTGAAAATATTTTTTGCACAGTTTTCTTTTTTGTTGTCTTGTTTGGCTTGTGTGTGTGTGTGTTTTTTTTTTGATGAAAACAAGGGACAGTTGATTACCAACATGGGGAAGATATGATGCTATGAATTTCATATACATATATGGCACAAAAAAGGAGCTTTGAATGCAGAAGATTTTGAAATTATGTTTCTATAAGGCAACCCGGTAACCAATTCTCTCACTGACCATACTGTCCATATATTCCAGTAGGTTGGCACGTAATGCCACGACACCGATATCCTTCATTATTAAAATGCAAGAAAGATACTACAGATTATGATGTTATTTTGAATAAAAATAAACCATGGTCTCTTCGTTTTAGGAGGCCGTATTTACGGCTGGGAAAGTATCTACAGGCCCGATCTTGATTCGTGGAGTAACGCCGTCTACATTACAGGACCAGAAAGAAAGATTCAAACAACAGGGCAAATAGCAGCCTGGCAGTTATATATCAGACGAGCAGGTACCATTTACCTGCAAATTTGGAGAAAGATTTCATACACGACATATAATCTAATCAATGAAATGAAATTGGATATCACATCAAGAGAAGTGGGTACAGGTACCATGGTGACTGTGTGGCCAAGAACGCCAGTAAATGTAAAAGCAGGCGATGTGATCGGTATTTATTTCCCTGGAAAGAGTATGATCCCATTTACGGCCCAACATCACTGCTCTGGAGGAAAAGGGTTGTACCTCCGTTCTCAGAAGCCCCGGGTGAATACAAAGTATGTCTTCAAGGAAATGTCGCACTATTGGAGAAATTGCAGAGATTATTCGGTTGCAGTCATTGTTGGACAGTGTGAGTTCAGATTTTATGTTACTCCTTGAATTCTGGTGACGGACTTCCCTGTACTTCTGGATTAGAGTAACATTATATTTCATCTTGTGGTTCTTCAGCAATAGAATTACTGGCATGTTGCAATTTATGAAAACGCACATGAAACTACCATTAAAACACAAGAGATTAAAAATTCGTACGTAAAAAAATAGTGTCGCACTGACGAGTTTCTTATACTTTTGCTGGTCTGATTATATAAACATACCAGCCTACTGATGTTTGTTTGGAACCTGTCTCTTTGCCCATGGCATGCCATGGAACTTTCATAAATACGATTGTTATCTTGTAATGTGGTATTTGGTTTAGTACACAAAAGGACGCCAAAAGTTTATATTGTCATTCCAGCTAGTAAAGGATGTAATTGCAACCTTAAAAATGTTGATTGGAAGCATGATGCATCGGTAGTTGTTCTGAACATTAAAATACTAAACTGTGTAAAGCAGGAGCAGAAAAAGCTGTGTAGGAAATGTTCCAATTTGGTTTAAACACTGTGACACAGCTTTCCTGTTTAGAAAATAAAGTTGAATTGAACTAGAAAGCCAGCACGTTTTTACCTGTTTTGAATTGAAAGGTGGGTAGTTTCATTTTCCTCGCTTAGTTAATATCCTTATGACAGTAACATGACATGTTAAGTGAATGTTCTAGGAATGATATTGACACCCAGCCATTTTTCAATGATAATCTTTTTTTTTTCTATCAGCGACTGGTACTTCGACCCACTGGTCACACACAACTATAACAACTTCAGGTAAACTACCATAATTTTCAGCATTAAAGACTGCCAATTGTACTGTCATCTGACTGGACAAAAAGTATCACATTTCACCATTTATTCTAAAATCAAATGTTGCATTATCATAATGGTCATTCCCATTATACCATTTAATAATCAAATCACTTTTACAAATATTTTCCTATATGGGCACCCTTTAATACAAACAGTTGTCCATTTACTTAGAAGCTGTAATGTATTAATGTCTCTGAACATTTACCAGTAAAATTTGTTTTTGAGCAGTGGCACTGATACTAAATTTGATGGATAACTTGAAGCAAAAATATAACAAGAGAACGACCCTACTTCAACATGGCTGATTTGTATTAATAAAACTTTGCGGCATCAATATCTGCATAAAAAGCAGATAGAAATTCCATTATAACATTCCAGCACACAAGTTGTGTGAGGTAAAAATCAGTAATATATATTTATTGGACTACTCATTTCCACGAATACATGTGGTTCACTGGGAATTGCTGTATCAAAAGAGTGTGATCACCATAAACAACTCAGTACATTTTCCGTTATAGATTATTCTGTTTATCATTCCTTTCCATTTAAAAAACTGCGGCCGGTATATTAATGGAGTGCCAACAGTATATTTTCATGTATGAAAAATGCGCTTGTGACTGGGCTTAACGTCTTTCCCCGCTTTTTTTGTAGAATATCGTGAAACACATTATTTTTATGATGTGAGGGGTTACATACTGAGGTCGACACATTACAGGTCTGGTCAAATAGTAGGTGGCGCCACTGGTATACAGCTTAATGTAGACAAGAACGTAGCTGCTCGTATCCATTTAGGAACTTTGGGTGCGTAGTTGAAGACATATACGTTGTTCAAACTTTGTATATTAACAAAAACTTTCAAACAAACAGCATGTTCTCTAGCTTCAATTTTTTCTTCACCAAAGGTCTACAATAGAAACACTTTCAGTTCACTCTGACCGGAGAAATCATCTTTCCTGTTTTCTAAAGAATCCGTCCAAATAAGCATGAACGTAGCTGTTAAAAAAAGAATTAATCATTATATAATGAAGTTAAGATGTTATCATAGACAATATTATATTAAGAGCATTGATTTTCAAAGGGACAAAAGCTGTTGTCTATGGATAACATATTTTTTTACACTTTGCATTTTTGAATTGTGGCAAAGTTTCCTTCAAACTAGACCGACCAGCAACTGTACTGCGAATCAAGGCATTTAAGTTAAGTCAGTTAAGATATTTGTAATGAAATTGTAACCTTAATGAAGATTACAACAGTAACATAAAGGTATATGTGCATATAACCTATCCTGGATTGTTTTCTTCCCAAAAGGAGGATACATATACGGCTGGGAGATCAAATCAAGACCTAACATCGACAGTCGGACAAATCGCATATATATCCCTGCCCCACAGACAAAGATCCAGAACAATGGGCGACTTATAAGTTGGTTGATATATGTGCAGAGACCATACATCCCGATCTACTTGCAGATTTGGAGACCGGTAGAGAAAAACAAATACAAACTAATCGTCGAGGAGAGGTACACACCCAGAGCAATTGGCCCTAAAGCTCTTATACCAAAATCAAATGTGAATGTCAATAAAGATGATGTCATTGGCTTCTACTTCCCAAAAGAGAGTGCAATTCCATTTTCAAACAACAAAACGTGCGGCACAGACAAAGTTTTATATATTCAAAACCCTGGGGGCAGCGTCGAGGTGCAAAAACAATTCACTTTCCATCCAATGAGTTATATAAATAAGCCTTGCAGAGAATACTCCATTTCTGTCATAGTGGAGCGTAAGTGAAATTCTTATGTTTTTTTTTTTTTCTTTTTTTTGCTGATAAATGAACTTGTGAGTGCATCATAATCCTCAGTCACGGCAACCAGATTACCTACAGTGTTTTCCATGCAATATATACTTCGGTAAGGAAGCTTTGAGTTAGCGTGTTCATTGTCTAGACGAATCTCAAAATTGCTGAATGAAGGTAATTTTGTTGGGTATAAGGAGTCCATTTATTTTTGCTATGGTAAAAATCAACATGACTACATTCCCCATAGATTTTAATAATAATGTTTACATTTACAGCTGAGTTTCAAACAAAAAAGTCACAAAATATGGATATGCCCTGTGGCAAAACTTGATGTTCACACCAGTGAAATTGAATCAAATCCTCATTACAGAGGTGATAGACGGCATAATATTAATAATGATGATGATTGTGACAATATTAGTAATGATAATAGATAAATGTGGAATAAATATTTTCTTTTCAAATCAGTGCAAACACTGTAGACATCTGAGGCTTCTGAACAACCTTATCATATATTTACAAATGTGTGTTCTTCATAATGAATGCACAATATCAATGGCAATAATTCAGGAACAGTGTTAAAGCTGGATAAAAATATGTTTCCCTTATCACTGATAATACATCATTTGTCAAAGGAATGGTAAATTACCTCATTCAAATATTTTGTCAGGTGTAGCTTTTAAAGTGTGAAAATTTAAATTTCTACATTGTCTGATGTGGCAGTTTTCTTCCGAATATGTATGTTCTACTTCAGTTAAGGGATGGGGGAGGACAGTACCAAGACTATATTACTTTTACAAATGTTTCTTTTAGATGAAAAAGTACAACAAGCAGGTGACATGTGTATCTGCATGAGTGTTCGTGTTTAGAATTCATAACTGCCCAAACATGGACTGTCTTCAGCCAATATGCCCCTCATTTAACATCAAATCTATTCATTTCAAAGGTACGCAATGGCAACCCGGCCCTGCACCAACAACTGGTACCATTGGTCCAACAGTTGTAAGAATAAGCACAAGGAAGCCAAGTCAGATGGTCAAGACATGGTATACGACGATTGACGAAGTGATTAAAGACAAAGTGAATGGAAAAACATACTGGACACTTGGCACATATCCCATGAAACGCATAGACACACCAAAACTTAAAGGTCAACTGCGTTTCTATATGTTTTGTTGAACTATTATCCACCAATCTTATTTAATCTATTTAATCTTAGTAAGTTTATTTCAACTAATTCTGTGTGTTTCACCGGTTTTTATCACTATGATAACTAAGATACTATGGCCTAAATTATCATTTTCGCTACATTTTCCTCCAACATATCCTGCCAACTGCCATAGTTTCACATGGATGCCGATTTTGGCCAGTCCAGTATTGGGTGCTCCAAAAGCAAAAGGCTATTATGATGTACTTATAGTTTTGGTTTACTTGAGAGCTTAGGCTACCACCTTGCAGAAGAGGCTATCTTTCATGATGGTTGATGACCAAATGGTGGTAGATCATTTGTGTACCAGACAAATTAGGTTGGGCAATATTCATTGCCATAGTTCGTCAAACTAAATTATACTCTTATGTTGTGCGTGCCCACCTGCAACAGGCACATTCTGTATGTTGAAAATAAAGAAACAATGCAACTGTTAGATAAGTTCGTTTTATGTCCATGTGTGTGCAGGTCCTACTCATTCAATATGTTTTCATGCACTGAATGTAATAAATACTTTTTTTCAGAAGTCTGGATTTTTGGACGAGAATCAAGACCACGATCTCATATTGACACAGGGAATAACACTATCTACATTCCGGAACCAAGTCATCCAATAAAACAGAAAGGCCTCCTCCGAGCTGTCCAACTGTATGTTAGTAAAATACCAAAAACATCTGGGATTTTCATCCAAGTATGGAGAAAAACAACAACTGTGTCATATGTACTTGTAGGCCAGGTGTGGTTTGCCCCCACTGTTACAGGCATGCAAACAATCGATGTGTCCACAATCAAGGCCATCAGAGTTGAACCTGGTGATCTGATTGGTTATTATTTCCCCCAAGAAAGTATTATTCCCTACACTGTAGAGCGATGTGCAAGAGGCACTAAACCTGCTCTCTATATTCCACTACAGACTTCAGAATCATCACAACCAGGAAGGACCTCGAGTTTTAAAGATACACCTAGCAGGAATTGTCGCAAATATTCATTCTCTGTGGCTGTACAACCTGAAGGTAAGGCATTATTCATATCCCCATATCAATGCATATTTTCAAATTTTCATCAAACACAAATGTTTCTTTGTTCCAGAGATTGGCGCATTTAAATGTGAGGTAGATATTCTACATAAACCAAGTAAATTCCATTTATGAAGGCAATTTTGCAATAAAAAAAGAAGAAAAAAAGATAAAACGTTACCTGGCCTTTCCTGTCATATTAATTTTGATTCATCCCCAGATTGTCGTCAATGATGTTGGTAATCTAGCTACAGATGATATTGTCAATATGTATTTATAAAAAAATTACATTATTATCTCATGGTGACAGCAAATCATACTAATGGACCATATCTTGAGAAAAATAATTATAGTTAATTGTCAGGATTTTGAAACCCATCCAACCACAATCTATCCTTTAGCAATTATAAAGAAATATTTTATACATGATTTATTTTTTTGTCTTGAATGGTTTGGTGCCGGTATTTATAGTGTAAACCATTTCATATTTCTCAGTGATGTAGCTTTCTTCAATAGGTTTTACACGACTCACAACAACAACCTCATCCACACCAGGCTCTTCATCTGCAACACCAACTCCTACAAGACTAAGCACACCTTCAGGTAGACAAACAACTGGAACTTCAACACCAAGCACATCAACAAGGACAACTGGAACCACGCCTTTAGGACCAAGCTCATCACCTACAGGATCATCAACTGGAGCTTCAACACCAAGCACATCAACAGGTGAAACTGGAAGCACGCCATCAGGACCAAGCACATCACCAGCTGGAGTGGCAACTGGAACTTCAACACCAAGCACATCAACAGCTGGAACTGGAACCACACCTTCAGGAACAAACTCATCACCAGCTGCAGTGACAACTGGAACTTCAACACCAAGCACATCAACAGCTGGAACTGGAAGCACGCCATCAAGACCAAGCACATCACCAGCTGTAGTGACAACAGGTACTAAATATGTTTCATTCAAAATACTCTAAGTTCATATAGTCTGATATTGATATCAGGTGAACAACTTTGCTTATAAACAGATTGCATCTTATCTAATTCAACAATATTATGCCAGGACTTTACCGCTGTAAGCATTTGTGAAAAAGAACACGCTTTTGTTGATCACTCCTGGTTTGCCACGTACAACTCAGAAAATATTATTATGCTCACATAAATAAGTGAAGCAAAAATTATATAGAAAGATTTTATCATGAAGGGTGTATACCTTGTAACATTTGAAGAAAAAGCTACACTGAAATAGTTCTGGAGACCATGACCATCATGACTGCACATTATAAACAGAATGTGTTGCTTTAGCAGATATTGTTCACTTCCAAAATTTGTTAAAAAATTCCAAGAATTATCATGCGGGAATTTTCATTGTAGCATGGCTTTGAATCTATAAAATCTGGCGCCTTTGACCTACATATGTTCCCAATCACTGCATGCCAGTCATACATAACACTTTGTATGTTCCCACAGATGGAGTTCAGAGATTTGTTGACAACCCAAGATTATACAAAGAAACAATAAACTCTGAAAGTTGAGAGCTTTTTTTTTTTGCTTTTCCCAGATGTAACAAAACAAACCCGACCTGGAACAACCGCCAAGTCTAGACAACCAACTCACATTTCAGTTAGTAAACGTAAACCGAGTAGGATTACCACAACATCATGGTATACAACAGTTGATGAAGTTATCACAGACACTGTACAAGGACCAACATACTGGACTATTGGTCCAAACTTCAGTACCAAGATTGTGACTCCAAAGTTTAAAGGTAAATGACACTCTATTGAGAATAATTTAAAAATCTGACTGACTGCTCGTTCTTTTTATAGGTATGTTTTGCACTTAAGTTTCACACGGCTTCAAGTTTGGAATGATTTTATTTCATTTTGTTGAATGGCATGAAGCAAGCTGTAGCATATCAGTTGTAAAATCACCTGGTTTATATGTATAGCCCTGGTCTATTTGGCATACATGTTTTTATGTTGTGGGAATATATTTGGACCTATACAACCACTGGGTACTGAGAAGTAATATAGATAATGAACTGAAAACAATAGTTGAACACTTTGCCTAGGAGCTGGAGCCTACAAGGGTTCAATAACATCACATTTTGTAGGATGATCCTCAGCTTATCCTACCAATGTACACAAAGTATCGCTCCAAAGTGGTTACCATGTTTAACAGTGTTTTTTAGTGTACTCCCTTTAATAAGCTACAATTCTCAGAACCAAGATCTCAAATGTTTTATGTAACAATTTTGTTTTGAAGAAGTCTACATTTATGGGCATGAATCAACACCACGACCCAAGATTGACTCATGGACGAACACCATCTACATCCTTGAACCACGTCGACCGATTACAGAAAGTGGCATCCTTCGAGCTGTCCAGTTATATGTCCAGAAAATACCCAAAACATCTGGGATCTTCATCCAAGTATGGAGACCAAGAAGACCCAAGTCATATACACTGGTGGGCCAAGTCTGGTTTGTCCCCACTGTTAAAGGCATACAGACAATTGACATATCAACAATCAGGACCATACGAGTTAAACCTGGTGATCTGATTGGTTACTACTTCCCAGAGAAAAGCGTTATTCCCTACACTGTGGACAAATGTACTTCAAAAACCAAACCAGTTGTCTATATTTCTCATCCAATTACAGAGTCATTAGAACCAGGAAAATCTTCACCTTTTAGAGAGATACCGAGCCATGAATGTCGCAAATACTCATTGTCTGTGGCAATAAAGCCTGAAGGTAATGTATCATCCACATATTCCCAACAACACAGATATCTACACTTTTTCCCCAAGTAGATATTTACTGTAAAATGCTCACTGCATTACGCTTGGTAACCACATCCACCATTGATGGTGATGAGAATCAATGTAATGTAAAGAAGCATGTCACATCCATTCACAGTTGATATTTGGAGTAGTATTTATGCTGGCAAAAATATTCAAACATTACTTCCTCTTTTCCATCATATTCATTTTGAATCATTCCCATATTGTCGTCAAGGATGTTAGTAATCTAGATGCAGATGATATTGGCAATATGCATTTTCAAATCTTTAAAACATCAATATCTCAAGGTGAAAGCAAATCATACTAATGGACCATACCCTGAAAAAATAAATTAAAGTTAGATGTCAGAATTTTGAATCCCTTCCAACCACAATCTATCCTTTAGCAAATATAAGGAAATATATCATACATGATTTAAATTTTGTCATGAATGGTTTGGTGCCAGTATTTATAGTGCAAACCATTTCATATTTCTCAGTGATGTAGCTTCCTTCAATAGGTTTTACACGACTCACAACAACCTCATCAACACCTGGCTCCTCATCAGCAACACCAATTCCTACAAAACCAAGCACACCCTCAAGTAGCATATCAACTGGAACTTCAACACCAAGCACATCAACAGGTGGAACTGGAACCACACCTTCAGGAACAAACTCATCACCAGCTGAAGTGGCAACTGGAACTTCAACACCAAGCACATCAACAGGTGGAACTGGAACCACACCTTCAGGAACAAACTCATCACCAGCTGAAGTGGCAACTGGAACTTCAACACCAAGCACATCAACAGGTGGAACTGGAACCACACCTTCAGGAACAAACTCATCACCAGCTGAAGTGGCAACTGGAACTTCAACACCAAGCACATCAACAGGTGGAACTGGAACCACACCTTCAGGAACAAACTCATCACCAGCTGAAGTGGCAACTGGAACTTCAACACCAAGCACATCAACAGGTGGAACTGGAACCACACCTTCAGGAACAAACTCATCACCAGCTGCAGTGACAACTGGAACTTCAACACCAAGCACATCAACAGCTGGAACTGGAAGCACGCCATCAAGACCAAGCACATCACCAGCTGTAGTGACAACAGGTACTAAATATGTTTCATTCAAAATACTCTAAGTTCATATAGTCTGATATTGATATCAGGTGAACAACTTTGCTTATAAACAGATTGCATCTTATCTAATTCAACAATATTATGCCAGGACTTTACCGCTGTAAGCATTTGTGAAAAAGAACACGCTTTTGTTGATCACTCCTGGTTTGCCACGTACAACTCAGAAAATATTATTATGCTCACATAAATAAGTGAAGCAAAAATTATATAGAAAGATTTTATCATGAAGGGTATATACCTTGTAACATTTGAAGAAAAAGCTACACTGAAATAGTTCTGGAGACCATGACCATCATGACTGCACATTATAAAGAGAATGTGTTGCTTTAGCAGATATTGTTCACTTCCAAAATTTGTTAAACAAATTCCAAGAATTACCATGCAGGAATTTTCATTGTAGCATGGCTTTGAATCTATAAAATCTGGCGCCTTTGACCTACATATGTTCCCAATCACTGCATGCCAGTCATACATAACACTTTGTATGTTCCCACAGATGGAGTTCAGAGATTTGTTGACAACCCAAGATTATACAAAGAAACAATAAACTCTGAAAGTTGAGAGCTTTTTTTTTTTGCTTTTCCCAGATGTAACAAAACAAACCCGACCTGGAACAACCGCCAAGTCTAGACAACCAACTCACATTTCAGTTAGTAAACGTAAACCGAGTAGGATTACCACAACATCATGGTATACAACAGTTGATGAAGTTATCACAGACACTGTACAAGGACCAACATACTGGACTATTGGTCCAAACTTCAGTACCAAGATTGTGACTCCAAAGTTTAAAGGTAAATGACACTCTATTGAGAATAATTTAAAAATCTGACTGACTGCTCGTTCTTTTTGTAGGTATGTTTTGCACTTAAGTTTCACACGGCTTCAAGTTTGGAATGATTTTATTTCATTTTGTTGAATGGCATGAAGCAAGCTGTAGCATATCAGTTGTAAAATCACCTGGTTTATATGTATAGCCCTGGTCTATTTGGCATACATGTTTTTATGTTGTGGGAATATATTTGGACCTATACAACCACTGGGTACTGAGAAGTAATATAGATAATGAACTGAAAACAATAGTTGAACACTTTGCCTAGGAGCTGGAGCCTACAAGGGTTCAATAACATCACATTTTGTAGGATGATCCTCAGCTTATCCTACCAATGTACACAAAGTATCGCTCCAAAGTGGTTACCATGTTTAACAGTGTTTTTTAGTGTACTCCCTTTAATAAGCTACAATTCTCAGAACCAAGATCTCAAATGTTTTATGTAACAATTTTGTTTTGAAGAAGTCTACATTTATGGGCATGAATCAACACCACGACCCAAGATTGACTCATGGACGAACACCATCTACATCCTTGAACCACGTCGACCGATTACAGAAAGTGGCATCCTTCGAGCTGTCCAGTTATATGTCCAGAAAATACCCAAAACATCTGGGATCTTCATCCAAGTATGGAGACCAAGAAGACCCAAGTCATATACACTGGTGGGCCAAGTCTGGTTTGTCCCCACTGTTAAAGGCATACAGACAATTGACATATCAACAATCAGGACCATACGAGTTAAACCTGGTGATCTGATTGGTTACTACTTCCCAGAGAAAAGCGTTATTCCCTACACTGTGGACAAATGTACTTCAAAAACCAAACCAGTTGTCTATATTTCTCATCCAATTACAGAGTCATTAGAACCAGGAAAATCTTCACCTTTTAGAGAGATACCGAGCCATGAATGTCGCAAATACTCATTGTCTGTGGCAATAAAGCCTGAAGGTAATGTATCATCCACATATTCCCAACAACACAGATATCTACACTTTTTCCCCAAGTAGATATTTACTGTAAAATGCTCACTGCATTACGCTTGGTAACCACATCCACCATTGATGGTGATGAGAATCAATGTAATGTAAAGAAGCATGTCACATCCATTCACAGTTGATATTTGGAGTAGTATTTATGCTGGCAAAAATATTCAAACATTACTTCCTCTTTTCCATCATATTCATTTTGAATCATTCCCATATTGTCGTCAAGGATGTTAGTAGTCTAGATGCAGATGATATTGGCAATATGCATTTTCAAATCTTTAAAACATCAATATCTCAAGGTGAAAGCAAATCATACTAATGGACCATACCCTGAAAAAATAAATTAAAGTTAGAGGTCAGAATTTTGAATCCCTTCCAACCACAATCTATCCTTTAGCAAATATAAAGAAATATATCATACATGATTTAAATTTTGTCATGAATGGTTTGGTGCCAGTATTTATAGTGCAAACCATTTCATATTTCTCAGTGATGTTGCTTCCTTCCATAGGTTTTACACAACTCACAACAACCTCATCAACACCTGGCTCCTCATCAGCAACACCAATTCCTACAAAACCGAGCACACCTTCAAGTAGGATATCAACTGGAACTTCAACACCAAGCACATCAACAGGTGGAACTGGAACCACACCTTCAGGAACAAACTCATCACCAGCTGAAGTGGCAACTGGAACTTCAACACCAAGCACATCAACAGGTGGAACTGGAAGCACGCCATCAAGACCAAGCACATCACCAGCTGTAGTGACAACAGGTACTAAATATGTTTCATTCAAAATACTCTAAGTTCATATAGTCTGATATTGATATCAGGTGAACAACTTTGCTTATAAACAGATTGCATCTTATCTAATTCAACAATATTATGCCAGGACTTTACCGCTGTAAGCATTTGTGAAAAAGAACACGCTTTTGTTGATCACTCCTGGTTTGCCACGTACAACTCAGAAAATATTATTATGCTCACATAAATAAGTGAAGCAAAAATTATATAGAAAGATTTTATCATGAAGGGTGTATACCTTGTAACATTTGAAGAAAAAGCTACACTGAAATAGTTCTGGAGACCATGACCATCATGACTGCACATTATAAAGAGAATGTGTTGCTTTAGCAGATATTGTTCACTTCCAAAATTTGTTAAACAAATTCCAAGAATTACCACACAGGAATTTTCATTGTAGCATGGCTTTGAATCTATAAAATCTGGCGCCTTTGACCTACATATGTTCCCAATCACTGCATGCCAGTCATACATAACACTTTGTATGTTCCCACAGATGGAGTTCAGAGATTTGTTGACAACCCAAGATTATACAAAGAAACAATAAACTCTGAAAGTTGAGAGCTTTTTTTTTTTGCTTTTCCCAGATGTAACAAAACAAACCCGACCTGGAACAACCGCCAAGTCTAGACAACCAACTCACATTTCAGTTAGTAAACGTAAACCGAGTAGGATTACCACAACATCATGGTATACAACAGTTGATGAAGTTATCACAGACACTGTACAAGGACCAACATACTGGACTATTGGTCCAAACTTCAGTACCAAGATTGTGACTCCAAAGTTTAAAGGTAAATGACACTCTATTGAGAATAATTTAAAAATCTGACTGACTGCTCGTTCTTTTTGTAGGTATGTTTTGCACTTAAGTTTCACACGGCTTCAAGTTTGGAATGATTTTATTTAATTTTGTTGAATGGCATGAAGCATGCTGTAGCATATCAGTTGTAAAATCACCTGGTTTATATGTATAGCCCTGGTCTATTTGGCATACATGTTTTTATGTTGTGGGAATATATTTGGACCTATACAACCACTGGGTACTGAGAAGTAATATAGATAATAAACTGAAAACAATAGTTGAACACTTTGCCTAGGACCTGGAGCCTACAAGGGTTCAATAACATCACATTTTGTAGAATGATCCTCAGCTTATCCTACCAATGTACACAAAGTATCCCTCCAAATTGGTTACCATGTTTAACAGTGTTTTTTAGTGTACTCCCTTTAATAAGCTACAATTCTCAGAACCAAGATCTCAAATGTTTTATGTAACAATTTTGTTTTGAAGAAGTCTACATTTATGGGCATGAATCAACACCACGACCCAAGATTGACTCATGGACGAACACCATCTACATCCTTGAACCACGTCGACCGATTACAGAAAGTGGCATCCTTCGAGCTGTCCAGTTATATGTCCAGAAAATACCCAAAACATCTGGGATCTTCATCCAAGTATGGAGACCAAGAAGACCCAAGTCATATACACTGGTGGGCCAAGTCTGGTTTGTCCCCACTGTTAAAGGCATACAGACAATTGACATATCAACAATCAGGACCATACGAGTTAAACCTGGTGATCTGATTGGTTACTACTTCCCAGAGAAAAGCGTTATTCCCTACACTGTGGACAAATGTACTTCAAAAACCAAACCAGTTGTCTATATTTCTCATCCAATTACAGAGTCATTAGAACCAGGAAAATCTTCACCTTTTAGAGAGATACCGAGCCATGAATGTCGCAAATACTCATTGTCTGTGGCAATAAAGCCTGAAGGTAATGTATCACCCTAGTAGTCCCAACAACACTGATATCTACACCCTTTCGCAAGCAGATATCTACTGTAAAAAGCTCACTGCATTACGCTTGTTAGCCACGTCTGCCATTGATGGCGATGCTAATTAATGTAAAGACAGAAAGAAAGATACACTCATCTATGGTTGATATTTGGAGTAGCGTTCATGCCAGCAGAGTGGCCAAGTGCAGTTTGCTCCTAATACAGCCTGATTTTCTTCAATTAGCAAAGAAAACATTGCTTAAATGGATTGTACTTCAATACTGATATATTTTGTTTGTGTATGTATACTTCTGGAACATACTCATATACATATATATATATATATATATGGAATATATTCTGGGTTGGTTGGCTGGCTGTTAAAGTATAACATTGCGAGAAAAGTGTTATTCCATACAGTGAAGTACCGTGCTCTTCAGAAAAAACGGTTGTCTATATTTCTCATCCCCCTCAAAAGTCATCAGAACCAGGAAAGATTTTGCAGTTTACTGAGATGCCCAAGATATGTCGCCGATATTCCTTCTCTGTAGCAATAAAGCCTGAATGTAATATACCATCCTGATATCTGTGACAGCATCAACAACCAAAATCCATTCCACATAGAGATTTCTAATATAAAGGCCTTTCTTTATGAATTTTAGCACTGGTTGTTATAGCTGTATTTATCTCGGGGATTTGGGCGAAAGTCAAATCCATTAATGGGGAATGCTACATGTTAGGAACAGAGGAACACTTTGAGCAGGAAGGATGAATCGTTGATAAATTCTACTATTTAACCTTTTTGATAGTAAAATGCACAAAAATGGGCTTGTTATAATAGGTACCATATATTAAAAAATGAATAAAAGAAAAAATAATCCTGAGCCAGTATGTACGTCATTTTCACTTTATGATTAGCAGTATGACCGCATCAGCACTACCTATACCATATTAAAAATTACATGAATTTAGAGCATCTTAAAAGTGCAGCAATTATTGAACTAGAACAATGATCTAGCACATCAGCTTTGAACGTTAGTGTTTCTGACACAAGAAAGAGATAAAAAACCCACTGACCACCACAACTATATATATATATATATAAATATATATATATATATATATATATATATATATATATATATATATATATATATATATATATATATATATATATATATATATATATATATATATATATATATATATATATATATATATATATATATATATATATATATATATATATATATATATATATATATATATATATATATATATATATATATATATATATATATATATATATATATATATATATATATATATAAAACCACCTGTCACCTTCAAGCAATTAGAGTTAAAGAATTCCTGAGACCTTTAATCTAGGTTGGGCCTAAGTAAGTGATGTGTGGGTTTATGTTATGCCAAAACAAAAAATGAGCTAGCGCCACCTAAGAGTTCAAAAGGACCCAATTACCAGTTACCACCCATACTCTAAACACACTTTTTTCTGGTATCTCTTTGACCAATCGGAACCAGCAAGTTGATGACATTACTGATTTCTTGAAGTTACGTTTCATTACACAGGAAAACCTGTACAGCCAACTGCCACTACGGCCAAACCAGTTCAATTAACATCACCAGCTTCCACAAGTAGGTACAATAACGTTATCTCTATATCAACTGGCAAGGCAAAATTGGAAGACGCAAACAAGCCACAATCAATTGTTCGAAATGGTACTGTTGAGCAAATTTACAGTGAGCAAGTTTTCAAAGATTAAGAAATTAGTCCGCAAGGGCAAAGGATCGTGTTTATATATATATAGATATATATATGCATATATATATATATATATATATATATATATATATATATATATATATATATATATATATATATATATATATATATATATATATATATATATATATATATATCGCCATTATACATAGTGAAAAACTTGGAATGGAAGGGAAAAAAGTTTGGATTCTAAGCTTGAATTACTTGCTGTGATATCCTAATGCGTAGCAGATATACCAAGAAATCCTTACAGCTGATTTTCATTTATCTGATCGAGGTTATATGTTACCCTAACTATTGATTTAACAAAATCACATTGATCATATAAATTAAAATATTTACAATGAGATAAAAAAAAAATAAATAAATAAAAGCTAATGGTGCACAAGTTGTTATAACTTCCAAATTGTAACTTTGTGTTTTGAATACATACTCCGAGTTGGGTACACGTAGCTTTTACATTTCTAAATGAAATGATTTAATCATATTTTCTGTTTCCTTTCATGATGAATTTTACGATCAATGTTAAAAATTATATACTGGTTTGCACAAAATTTATTGATTATTACATTGAATATGTCACCGATCATTGATTATAGGATGAGAATAGCATGTTATTGCAGGAAAAATATGAAAAAAAAACAGCCTCTTAATATACATTTTATTTCGGTAAAATTGCGTTGAACTTGTATATTTCCATCGTACGTTTGTGTTTGATACTGGTAGTACATAGGAAGCCCATGTGTGCTGGTGTGATCAACTAATTAATCATGTCATATCCACTTAGGTTGCAACTCAGCCATTATCAAACCCACATACACCCATATGCAAACACAGAAAAGTTACGCCGGGTACAATGATTAGTCGTTTACATATAATGAGTAAGCAAATGATTAGTAAATTAATGAGAAATTATTATTTCAGTCCTAAGACAAACCTTTACACCTCTTTATAAGTATTTATTGCCCCTTTCAATGTAGTATTCTAATCTCTTTGTCTTCCCAAGCTTCACTTTAAATCAAACAAAGCAGGTCTCGGGTTGTATTCCACCAAGTTGGTTTACACTTTCTCATGTGGCTGTTCCATCAGATACAGGTTAGGAATACAGCAATTTAGCAAATGATTTGTTTGATTTAGTCAATGGGTAAGAACTTCATTAGTGATCCTCTCCATGGACTACATACATTAACGCCTGCTAAAATTCACATATCTGCCAATGGCAAGATCAAGGGAATGATAATGTAAGGTCAATCAAGGAGTAAAAATGTTGAACGGTGCCAAGGAAAATAAATTGTCGGATCATGAGACATTTGTGCTTTGAAATTGAAAAGAGTCACATTTGGATATTAAAAGTCACTGAATGAAATCACATTATAACACATGTATTGCTCAATAAAGATCACAGTAAATTAATGTCTTATTTTTTCACTTGAATGTGTTCCTTAGAGCTAAACGTAAACACTTGACATTCCATTCTGCCACACATATACCTTGCATAGGATTATCCTTGTCGCATGATAGCGACTGACATTTACTTAAATGTGTTTCTGCGTGAACATTTTTTGTTTGTTTCTTTCACCCATTAACCTGGCAAAGAAAGCCAACATCTTTCCAGCTTTCAACGAAATACAATGTGTGTGGCTTTGTGCATTATACACATTCCTCAAAGAAACCTAAAAGCAAAGCTCTAGGCCATACATAAATATTGTGAACGGGAACTAGATCACCTATAATTGTACTTTCACTTATTGCAATCATTTTTTTGCAACCCACATGTAAATGGATCCTCTTCAGAGACACATTCTTTTTCGGTGGTATATTTTTGTTTATTAATGCAACTTGCCTCGCACCTCAATTGATATACATCAAAGATCATGTGATGTAATTATTTTCTTATCCAAAAGACACCAAGAAGCAATGCTAACCGTTCCTTTATGTAAGGTCTTGTCTCTGAGATATTGGTATTCTACGAAAATAACAATGAAAATAACTTTATGCAAAAGTAGGATACACAAAATACTCCCGTTAGATTTGTAATGTTATACATTAAGTGCATGATTCTGTTGTATACGATACTATCCTAATTTTCTTTTGATCAATAGAACCACCAGAAAAACCAACGAAGCCAATTATCTTTGGTGACAGTCAATCCATAAAGTTGACAGAAGATTATGGAGAAAGGTTTTATGGTAAGTATTACAGTGGCATATGAGTATTATAACACACTTGTGTCGTTCTCCTCCCTTCCAGTAAAAAAAAAAGTTAAATACTTAGTTCTTTTGCCAGTTTATATCTGCTTAAGAACCTCTATGGTCCTGCTGTATCAGAAAAAGTCAATAATGTATGAATGTTGTGTCAGCACGAGCTTAGCTCACTCAGCATTAATGTATTGAGTAAAGAAAGAGGCAAACAGCTTATAGAGTATTTATCGGCATAGAACTTAATAGCACAAAACTGCATTTCTGATGGCTGATTTAGGCTCAAAATTAAGTGTCGCTCATGTTAAAGTCAATAAAAAGGGTGTGTCATAACAGAAAATGTAATTCTGATGCACCACAAGATCCTAAGCTGTAAGGTTCTAATCAAGTTGGAGTTACAAAAAGTCCTTTGTAAGTAGGTAAATAAGATGCCTTGCATTCATATTTCAACAGATAAGTGGCAAAAGTACAAATGTCTGTGTCCTATGATTACATTTCCTGTCAAATTATATAATATGTCAGACTATTTCCCATGTCACCTTCATTAATGGTGATGCCCAGATATTATTTCTTTGCACAAATTGCTTCACTGAAATTGTCCCATTAAATCTTGCAGAGTAACAGCATGCAAATCTTTTCCTCGGTCCAGATATTGATCAAAATCAGGAGGTTTGTTTCTAATATTCAAAATGAAAATTTTATAATCATTATACAGGTTCAGTGGCTTATGGATACAACATCATCAAAAGAGAGTATGTTGACAAACGCAA
The DNA here is from genome assembly GCA_964020975.1 of Hermodice carunculata. Classification (NCBI taxonomy): domain Eukaryota; kingdom Metazoa; phylum Annelida; class Polychaeta; order Eunicida; family Amphinomidae; genus Hermodice; species Hermodice carunculata. Next base: position 65,649,024 of record OZ026623.1, read on the forward strand.
AAACGTTATATATATTCCAAGCTCTACACGCAAAGTGACAATAGATGGTTACTTAGTGGGGTGGCAGATGTTTATCGAGCGACCTGACCAGAAAGTGTACCTGCTGGTATGGAGGAAGGTGACGGACAAGAGATATAAATTGATCAGCAAAACTGAATTTACTCCCCCCCAAAAAAGTCAAACTGGATTCCAAACGGTTTACGCACAAAGTGGAGTACTGGTGCGCAAAAATGACATCATTGGCTTCTACAGTCCTGGTATCAGTGGTATTCCCTACAGCAAGGTAACCTGCACTGGAGCACCGACAGGTCTGGAGTATCCAAACTTTAGTGGTTCACTCAACCCGGGTGCCATTGTAAGCTTCACTCCAACTTCTGTCTGTAGAGAGTACTCATTTGCAGTTGCCATACGGAAAGTGATGCTCCAAATAAGTAAGTCTGCTTTTAGGAATTGAGCGCCATATGTATAATGCCAAGAAATTACAAAGCATGGTTCCTTGAATTTTGGCAAGGGATGTCACTTTTTTGTACAGTGTGTAATATTCCAAACATAACCATTTAAAAAAAAAATCAACTTTCTTTCCAATTTCTGCATGATCAAATTTAAGACAACTGCAGTTTTTTTATAATGAAAAAAAAAATGAGTATGGGACAGAATAAATACCGGCCAGTTTGTTTCCGATTGATATTGCCGTTAACTGGAAAGAAATGTAAGCTACCTGTCAGGAAACTCATTTTTGTCATGCATGTTTAGTTCCCATGTAGTTGCCGACACTACATTGCTGCGTGCAGTCATGTGTAAGTCAAATTTGGGGGTCAAGCCAGGTCTTGTGTGAAGTAAAAACGGCAAAAAGTACTGCATGTCAAATTATCTTTCATAACAGGTGCAAAGGTGTATAAAAACTGGTATATCACAGCTGTACAATAAAACTGACATTAGTTGGGATAAATTTGGTGGTCAAACCAGGAGCCCTGTGAAGTATCCTGTCAAATGATATGAGTCCAATTATGAAAAAATGGGAAAAAGGACTGTTTGTCAAATTATGTTTCATAACATATGATGCCAGTGTCTTCTGATTAAATATTTTTTTGTTGTCGGCATGCATTATAAAGAAAAACAAAGCTAAAATAAAGAGGATGTTTTTTCTGTTCAGTTTCAATATACCAAAGATGCCCGGATGGATATACACGGAGGGGTGGCTACTGCATTAAGTTCCTACCATGTCCGAAAGGCTACAAAAAAATAGCAGATGGTGTATGTGGCAGGACCATTATTGTCAGCAAGTGTCCAGACAATACAAAGAGAGAGCTCTTAAATACAGATAAGAATGGGTAACTTTGTCTTTAGCACTTTTTTCTGCATTATTTCTCCATGACTCACACAAACAACAGTTCTATAAGGCAGGGCTATGTATATCCATGTATCCTTTTCTTGCCAAAAATGGGAAACTGGTTATACAATGATAAATTAATAGAATAACCTATAATTCAACGGAAATTTTAATGGTAGACTTTTAAGTGTTTTGTAAAATGTAAAATGGATTAGTTTTCCCTACCGTCTCCATCCTTACTTATGTCCTTGTCAGATTTCTTATACTGTGCTTCAAGTTTATCGTTGGTACGATCGCTTAATAGTAGGCATGGTAAAAGTACAACGCACTGTATTTCTACCAATGTAGCAAATAAACATGTAACAGAGTTAAAACTTATCCATTTTTTCCAATATCACAGTGCTTAGTTACATTTCACATAACTTTCAAGATATGTGATAAGTGTTCTGAGTAGGAAATTTGTCCTCTTTACAGAGTCTCCCACTTCAAGTGTGTCGCTAACTTCTGTTATGGAAACTCAGTGTTACAAAATGGAGCATGTTTGTCATGTGGAAAGGGTGGTAAAGACAGCATATATAAGTGGGATACAAAACTGAAAGCATGTTTGCGTAAGTATCTGCCACAGCCAAATCAGAGCTCAAGATACCATTCACTCTAAGTCCCAATATGGAATACAAAGTAAAGACTATATTTGAAAAGAAGACAAGTAAAGCGTATCCGAAACCCTCTAGCACATGCGTTTTATCTCTGCCTCTTTTGTTGAGAAAATCAAAATTATATCATTATTTTTCTGTGTTAACTGTTACAACTTCGCTTAATGCAAACTGGTTCTTTCAAAATTTGCCAATGTTACTTACTTAAGATATTTCAACACATAAAGACAAAATTACTAACGCCAAAAAGATGAATAAGCTCTAAATTAAAATCATATTGTGAACGTTGAGCTCACAAGCAACCAAAATATCAAAAAGAGAATGGTTGTCTATACCTAATGAACAATCTATAGAATTGCAACAATACCACCCTGTTGAGTTACAAAGAGTTCAAAGTTATAAAATGATTTTTGGAAGTTGGGTGTACCTTTGCAGAGAAGTACCCATTGGTGATAGCAAGCAAAGGTACATCTGTAATGATAACTATACTAGAAAATATGTCACGTAAAAAGGGAGAAAAAATGCCATGAAAGTTATGTTTCAGAGAAAACTAAGCTTATCTACCCTGAAAGGTAACCATTAATCTTGGTATTTTCCAATGCTAATAATCTGCCTTGTTAAATGAAATCAATGAAATAGCTGTATATATATATATATATATATATATATATATATATATATATATATATATTAATTTCACAAAGCTCCCTGGCTCTTCCAACAAGGATTCCAAACGAAGCTATCGAAAAACATATACCAGCGTCACATCCCATTTGTTGGTAAGTAACTTTGTGAACATTTTCTGACCTTTTTGCAAGTTTCATAGACAGTTCGTTATGTGGATTGTTTATTAATATTTTGTGATTCAAAACACACACACACACACACACACACACACACACACACACACACACATATATATATATATATATATATATATATATATATATATATATATATATATATATATATGTATCAGCATGGGATGCCACTGCTTGTGACTGCCATAGCTACAGCACAGTCTGGGGCATTGGTGACATAAGGTTGTATATTGTTGCATCAGATTCGGCAGTGGTATTTGCTGGAATTTCAGACAGAGTCTCCCAGTGTCAAAATATATAACAGATAATATATGTAGTATTTTACACATATATGTTTTTATGGTCCAGAAAGTGAAAATTTGTATTTTTCAATTTTACCTGGTCTGAAATGATAAACTATTCTTTTTCTCTGCAGAGAAGTACTTGATCAGAATACAAGACCAAAACATTAAACTGTATGCTATTTTCAGAGGCATATGCTTATGGATGGAATGTCATTAAGCGGCAGAAGCTTGATGGAGGAAACAGGTTTGCTGTCATTCCAAGTACCACTAATACAATCACAAGGGATGGCATTCTGGTGGGCTGGCAATTTTATGCACAGAACAGACAAAGGGATGTCCAGCTGATACTTTGGAGGAAAGTAGCCAGTACAAAATATAGGTCCATATACCAAGTTTCATTCAGGGCCGAGACATATGGACTGCAATCTGTGAAGGCAGACCGCTTCATTAGAGTTCTGAAGGGAGATGTGTTTGGTTTTTACAGCCCAGATGAGAGTACAATACCTTATACGCAGATCAGATGTGCTACAGGAGACAGGGCACTGCGCACACAAGACAAGCCAATGGAAAATGGAATAACCACCTTTACGACTTTGGATAGTGACGACTGTCGACAGTACTCATTTGCAATGGCTATAAAGGATCAAAGTGAAATTGTGAAAAGGTGTAAGTGTGCTTCGTATTTTGTGCTAAGGGATGTTTTAGTGACTCATCATTAACAGTTCTTTGTTTATTTTTTTTTTTTTTTTTTTTTTTTTTTGGATTTTTTAATACGATTCAAAACGTACTTGTATAAAGAAAGGGACACAGAAAAAGAGTAGAGCTAGCACCTTAGATGTGCTATTGCTTTCTTTAAAATGAAACCGTACACACATTATTATGTTGTGCATCTATGCCTTAAATGATATGAAGCTGACATAATAAGCCTAGGTAGATACCATATTATGGGTATCAGACAAACCGATAAAAAATGTCAATTGGACAAGTGTACAGAAACACATCTACAATACAAGACTAAAACCAACCGTTTTGAGTTTGATGTAAACATGCATCCCAAGACTAGTTTGTCCACTGGTTGTCAAGAAGATGATCTCCTTTGCAAAAGTGTAGGGGCTATCTATGTAGCCTAGACTTATCTTTGCAAGTAATTCTACAAACAATGTATTGGCTTATTTAAAATTCAATTTCAGTTTCATGAGACAGGTTTAGATTTTTTTCTTCTACACAGGCTTTACTTCACATCAAAGATAACAAACAAAAACTTTTTTTGTTAACAGCCACAGCAGGGTGCCCTGTAGGGTATGAACTGGGTAGTAAATACTGCTGGAAGGAGTTGAGCAGGTGTCCTGATGGCTACAATTGGACTGGGAAAACATGTCTCAAGTGTGGTGCAAACATGAAATTTAATGCTGCAACGAAAAGATGTGAAGCTAGCTGTGCAAAAGGCTGGGTCTTCACCGGCACGCACTGTATGAACTGTGGGAAATACATGGACTATAGTTTCAAGGACAAAAAATGTGTACTTGCACGATGCCCTACAGGCTTTAAATTACAATCCGGACAATGTGTTGGCAATGGCAGATAGTAAAAGTAAATTATTAACTCATTCATTTGCAATGTAATTCACAATTATTTGGGGTGATTACTTACATGAATAATAATATTACATATAACATGAATAACAACCTTTTCCATGTTGAAGCAAACATCTAATTTACATATATATGTTTAGGTGTGCATACACATGGCCATGTGCGGGTCTGCAAGAGAGATAGATAGAGAGAGAGAAACAGACACAGACAGAGACAGACAGACAGACAGACAGACAGACAGACTGACAGAGAGACGGACAGAGACAGAGTGAGATCTTTGTTAGCAAAAAGGAAAACGTCAGTAACTGATGTTGTCTTCAATTATCTCAATACTCCATGCAACTGTTCAAGATAGTTGGACAGTGTGTGTTGTTGTCAATATATTTTCTTTCCATTTCTGTGTTCATGAAAAATGTTTTTAAACCGAAGTTAATATATCAGCATACATTGCAAAAGTCAGAAACATCTCGTGCATACTATGCTGGATACCAAACTGTACAAAAGAAAGAAATTCATTCAGCCTTAGTTCAGGTGAAATTGGCTAATAGATACATAAAAGTGCCCCTTTTGCGCTATCAGCTCAAGTCACCTTTTCGGTTTTTGTCTTGATTTGTTTTGTTTTGGTTTTTGGTTTCAATCTTTACATTCATGCTGATTTTACAGGTATAAAGAATGATACTCTGGCCAGGGACGTCTACTTCATCTACAGATGAACCACTTCATTTTGAAACAAGGACTTGAGCATGACCATTTGGGATACTGATACATAGAATTCCCAAACATGGACTACCAATTATCTTCTTGAACATAGGGCCAGACTATGTGCATCGAAGTATCCCTCATTACCCTTATTTGAGGCCTTTGTATGATGTCAATAATAAACAAACATAAATGCAGCAACAGTTTTGTTTTTATCACACTTTCACACTATTTTATTAGCGCATTAAGCCCTGTCATGGGTCCCGTGGTGTGAATTTATATCAATATATACTACAACACAAACAAAGTCGTAGAAGCAGCATTGTTTTGATGCATGTTTTCCTGTGTTTTCGGCTGTAAATGGCCATACTGAACCTGACGACTGATAGATTATAATCCAGTTTTAACCTGGTGATACCGTTTTGTGACACACTTTTAAAATCATGTGATTGCTTTCTACATAAAATTATTTTTCTAAGACATACTGGCACAGCATTATCAATACCTAGTTTATCACTGTTAAGGCGTCTACAACAATCAACCGAGGCAACAACAGAGAATGTTGGGCATTGGGCTACCAGTGTCATCAGAAACTTCCAACCCCCCCCCCCCCCCCCTTAACTCAAACTTTGCTGGAGAGTGTACACATTCCTTCTGAGAGATGGTATTTCGTAGAATATAATCATCTCACTTGGGCTTCATCTATTAGGTTGCTTACATAAATCTGGGAAAGGGTCTTTGGGGGCTACCCATGGTTTTTGTGTGTCCTGGTTCCAGTGGGTTACTCTGACACTAATAGTAATCAATCATTTACTTATAAGTGCACATATATAAACAGCTTAGGTTGACAATTCTCTCTTGACGCCAAATATATTATCGTATAAGATCAGTTATCTTAGCATCTGCCTTATAGGACAAAACTCAAACACATTTGTCATGTTAGTGCTGTTGTCAGCAAAATCGGTCTATAATTATATAATTATAATTATTCTTGGAGTTCATGGCCCTGGCTTTATTTGTGACTATTGAGAGAATGAAGGTTTTTATTCATGTGGTACATAACCATGTTGGGAATGTAGGTGATTCACGAAAAAAGGAGAACAGTAAGTCTTTTCCTAGCACATTGAAGATGCTTATTTTACAAGACTTCAAAAAAAAAAGCTGTTTCGTAACATTTTAAACATCAATGATTCGTTTTATTTGCAATGCTGCATCCCCATATCATCAGACAATTCAAGCACATCAACTTCAATGCCTGCTTTGTGCTACATATTACTTAACCAGTTATTTCGTTGTTTCAATCCCCATGTCACATTTTCTATATATAAAACCGCTTGACACCTCCCCTTTTGTTTCGACACTTTTTATAAGTCTTTTGGATGCTTGTTTCCAAGAACTTTTATAATTGGTATGGGCGGCAAAAGACGCAAAAGACTCGGCCCTTCTGACTTTCTTATAACAATACTTTAAAGGATATTTCAACATCAACCTGGCACATCTCATCATAATTTTTGAGGGGTCCTTATATCGATTTGCTGTTGATACCCCCCAGGTAAAATCCATCTTGATCCTCTTTGTGTGCTTCTTTAAGGGCTTCAGCAGTTTGTGCATACATCCAGATAATACCATCCATGTGAGAGTGAGCTTGGCAGTTAAATAATGCCAGCGACCAACAAGCCGATGTCTCGATATACCAGTGACCACCAGTTGGTCTACAAGGCATGTGTTCATTTCCTTTTTGACAGAGATTTGTCACCAGAGTCGTCCATACTAATTTCCGCTAACTAGCCACTTATGCACACAACTTTTTAGATGGGACAAGTGGTCTGAAGACATAATTTGAGATCATGTGACTATGCTTTACATATGTGATCCATACAAATATACGTATGCCAAGATATTGTGAAGTGGGCGTTCCTGACATAGGTGACACAGCCTTTTTTCAAGAAGGCATAATCAGAAATCAGCATGATTGTCAACACATTAGATAAAAAGTTTTTGTATGCTTTGCTCATCCCTGCATTAAAATCCACAAAGGTCACCTCACTGGACGGTTCTGCATCCTGTACTGTAGCACTGTTCTAACCTACACTGTACGTTCTCAAGACAATTTAAGCATCTTTGTTTCCTGAACATATGTCCAGCATCTAAACATTAATTATGGACAGATCATGGCCTTTTTCACGATTATTTTCAATCCAATAAATCATTTATCACTCTGATATGCAATGACCCAGCTTCAAATTACAGAGACTTTCTCCACATTTTGGCCAAGCCCCTGTGAGAGCACCCACGTACTTAACCATTCTCAATGTTCACTGGTGACACATCCTTTCCATAGACACTGGTATGAGTCACATGTAGAGGAGGCAGGTCATTGTTACATAACTATATTTCTTGTAAACCCAAAATTGTTTGTGACCTGCACATTCCTACATCACCACTAAGTCAGTTTTTTAATATCCTGTATATGAAGGAATGTAGGCACAATTTATGTAGTTGTGTACACTCTTGTCCCTACCGCTGACCATGGTAATTTGTGGATGCATTAATTCACCAATAAACAGCCTCTGTTTCAAAATATCCTCAAAATGTGGCTCCAATGGGTCAGATACATGGGTGCAATATACAATCTCTTGCTTTGGATAGCATTCTGAAAAAAGAAGTGCATGCTGTTTGACTTTATCTAAGTGACTGGAACTCTGTGATTCAGAAGCAGTTCAAGCTTGATATGTGCTGCTGGCACATGACATACAGTTGTCAGAGGAAGGCAACAAACCAACATTTCAACTTACCTTCTTTCGCATGCCCCTATACTTTTTTCTTCTTTTCATCCATCGCTTTTTCAGGTGGCAATTGCCTGTGAACAGAAGGCATGTGTAGTTGTCCACATCATCTTGTTTACCCCCTGTGCATCCTGGCTTACTTATCCATTTGTGCACTTGACCATCTGGTTCAAGCAGAACCACAATTGGCCTCTATAACAGACCTGCAGTGGTTAGTTTTGGCCAAGGTATTTTTGACTGGAGCAAAACTGAGCACCACTTGTAGCATGTGTTATCCTGTTCAGCGCATTTCTTGCTGGTCGACTCACCACTGCAGTCCAACTCAGATGGTATTTACACCCTACAGCCACTTCTACGTCTGTATCACCATGGTTAGAAACCTCTTCGACATCAGTAGGGCATGATGGTCTATCAACTGGACAGGGACTTGGTTTAGTTGGTTGCATCTCAGGTGACGCTTAGGTGACCAACTTGTTCCTGTTTGTGCATTGCGAGATCCAATGTAATCTGTAACAGAAGTTTGGCATCATATTGGATATCCAGTCTCAAGTGGTTGTAGGCACTGCATAACACCTTTAACACTTGATTATAATGCAATCAACTCCTTGAAAATGTCATTCTGACCTTCCATCAAAGTTTTAATCTCGGAAAACTAAGTTATTCTTGTCTCCATTTCGGTTGAATCCTTTTGGGAAAAGGATGGACAATTGTTCAGGTTGCATTCCAAAGAGTCCAGAACGTCTGCTGGTTGCAATAACAATAACATATGCAACATTTTCTGTAGATCCACCACCTTTACATTTTCTAATTTGCATTCATCAATACAAGGCGTATTGTCATTGTTTTTGTGGAAAATATGATGTAGTGATTTTTGTGCTGTTTTACTTCCTCTGCACTATGAAATTTGAACATGCTGTACACACTTCAGCTAAATATACCCGACTAAAAGCCATTTTGTAGGGTAGTTTTCACTCCCATTTCTCCTTGCAAGCCTTAGTTGTAGGGCTCAGACATGAACTGGACATCGAACAACACCCAGGAACTGAACCTACTTGCAATTATGTAATGAATGAGAAGGTACTTTAGCCAATAGGTTAGGGGCTCCTAAGTTTTCTTTTGAAATTTAAACAGCAAAGTTGTGATCATGATAATTTTCAGCAAATGCGTTAATGAATTAGCAAAATGATCATAAACATGGGGTGGTAAGAAAGTGAACTTTTGATCTATTTGTAGCATGAAGCAAAGGAAACTGGACATGGAGAGCTGTTCTTCAAATGAAGAGAAAGTGACAAACTGGCTGAGAGTGTGAGTGCAGTGATCAGCTTCTAGCATCAAATAGTGTTGGACTTGGGTAGGGAAAAGAGAAATGGGCTTGAAACATCTATTTTCTTGGTAGCTGAGGTGTACCCACCATGAAGAGTTTCACAGTAATGTCCGTGTGCGGCATGTTCATCTTATTAGGCATAAGGCACAATAACTCATTGACATCAATAGTTATTGCTTTCATTTATATGTCAGTCAGCATTTACCTCTTTATCTACATCTTCGTGTAAGTCTAGTTTAAAACCACCAGTTGCCTTTTTTGGGTGACTGCCTCTCTCAAGTCAGGAGTGAAATTTATTTTGTCACATTGGTATTGGAAGATAAATGTTTGTGCTCTGGCAAATCTGGAATCTCATTGCTGTCATTGCCGGGTTTGCAATTTATGAATATGGATCATGTTTTTCTGTACTATTTGATGAATACTTCATTGGCTATGTTGTGCTGTGGGTTTTGTTCTCTGACTCATAGTTATAGTGGAGGTAGACTGTGTTTATAGTATTCCAGCCAAATTCATAAATAAAAAAAAAAAAACGATGTAGGCCTACTTTACTCTTTTGCTGTAAACTTAGCTGACTGACAAGTCGGGAGAACTGAAAAGTGATAGGCCTGCCATTTCTCTTTTCCATTTTGACAGAAGTAATGAAATGTGTGCTTAATTTAATTTAAACATATTTATTTATTCTGGATCACCTAATAGTATACATTGATATACTAAAAAACAGGCTCTCCAGACCTTGGCATTAACTATAAAAGCTTCACATTTTTGGCTGAACAATAATTGTCCATGCACAGTGGAAGGCTATTGATAACCTGTCCCACCACATATTAAACTAGCGTTAAGCTTTTATGAGTTATGCAGATTGGATATCACCATCCACTATGCATACATCATGATTGGATTTATGGCACATCATTGCCAGTCAAAATGTGATCACATAAATATGTATTTTTCTTCTGTGACAATGCTTTGATCGTAAGATCTTATATCCTGCCTACAAGAAGTTAAGTCAAGATATGGTCATGGGTTTCAAAAGTTATTATCTAAAAAAACTTTGATCATGTATAAAGGTGCCAACCAAATTTGACAAATGCATAATAATTCCAATCAAAGACAATTGCCTTTTTTAATTGTTTTCAAATCACTTGTTCTGTCTCAATCCAAATGCAAGATCCACAATAAAATATTTTCAAAGGTCTTGTGGAGAAATAGTTGTATTTTGTCTAAATATGGCATGACATTCGAGGGCGTGTTTTAACTTGGATGAGGAAATGGTTACGAATAAAAAGGCAACCTATATTCAAACTCAATGGCTGATTTTTTACAGCTGTGGTAAAACAGGATTGCAGCATAGAATTTACAGTCATACTTTGCAAATTCAATGAAAAAACACAAATATAAGTCACTAGTTTGAACCCTTATCTACATAATTATCATCGCCCACACAAGCTCACCAAACTTACACTCTGACAACCCCCCCCCCCCCCCCAACTCGGCCATGGACCTAAATTTCCCACGCGACGACACAAATAAAATTTTAACGTTCTTGTAAATCAGAGGTGAAGTTCCATCAAGATATTCCATTAAAGATATTAATTTTTTCACTGTCACATTTTTTGACTGCCTCAACCGCTTTCTTTGGCACCCTTTGGGCACAATGGGCAGAAGGCGTGCTAAGGGAAGCTGCTGGCCTATGTTAACTTTAATTCATTCTATGTTTGAGAGTAAATTATCATTTTCTAGTTTGAATTTTAAAAGTAGTAACTCACTCTGGATCACATGTCTTAAGCATTGTTACAAGTAAATTTTGAAGCGCTTGGGTATTTAAGCAATGCATTGACATTTAGGCACAATCAAATGTGCACGAGCGATGTTTCATTATACGTCCAGCGTGACGTGGAATAACTGTGAGGAAAGTTAAGAAGTATGGCACACCAGGTCGGTATTAAAGGTTGGCCTATGGATTTTTTTTTATTTTGCGATGATTACCCAATTCACCATAGAAAAAATAAACTGTTTGAGAGTGAGTTATTACTATACCTGCGGTCACTCATGATTTTCCCCACCAACAATGATCCCTCACGAGCAAAAAAAAGGAAACTCAGTCACTCTCAGCTATATAATATTCTCTATCTACTTAACTTAGAACTACAGGGATGTTGGTTCTTGCTTCAAAGGTCTTATTGCAAGGACATTGAGTCTGGCCCCCTTTTAAGTGACACTAGTTTGTTTTAATTAATTGTACTTTAGTCACAGTAAGCGCTGAAAGATGTAAATGGAAAAAAATACCACCATCAAAACAATGGGCAGAAAATGGAAACTGAGGGCGCAAAATGTGAGGTGTATAGATCCATTGTGCGCCACAGTGGTTAAAAAGCTGGACATGGCTGATGCGTACAACAAAATGGTATGTTTTATATATAATTAACCTTTATGTAGAGTAAACAGAATTTATGAGCATCAAAAATGATACACTTACTAGGAAAAAAAAAACAGAAGAAAAAAGAAAAAAAAATAATATAAATAATAAAAAAAAAAACAAATAATAAAAAAACAACTGTAAAAAATACGGCACATGGGTCACAAATTATGGCACAATGGTTAAAAAGTTTGAAGTGTAAAGAAAACTCATGAAAGTACAACAGGATTCCAATTTATCAAACTGTTAAAAATCAATTATTTAGCACCTTCACAGAAAATGTAATTTTAGAAATAAGAGGTGTCACTATGGTAAATTTTGCAATTAAACCAGTGCTTACAAATAAATAACAAAATAGATGATGGTGTCTGTGTCAGGACAATAATGGGCAGCAAGTGTCACGACAATACAAAGGGAGTACTTCTTATATATAGATAAGACTCAGTAAGTTTTTTCTTTGGACCAATATCCATTACAACAAAATACTTTAGATATATTTATATATCCTGAGTATAGACTTTTCTGCTAAGTCAGTTTACACAAATTCATTTATATGGCGAACCTGAACTTCATCATTTAATTTCGAGTAGGAGCAGAAATCCTTTGAACATGTCATTGCACGCAAAGAATTTCTAAATAATCATGTGTGGCATATAAATTTAACATAAAGCTTTTCTGGAATCTTATGAGCAAATTTAATCTAATCCTAATTTCAATCTGCTCTTGCCTGTGTTCATAAGATACCTTAAAACGTTTTACCCATGCACAATTCACATTTGACATTAGATAATATGAAGCAAATGACCCTTTATATAGATGTGATATTTAACTACCAGAGGCGGTCACCTGGATATGCGATGGGTCAGGCATCCTGCTATGAGTAGGTGCACAGGCGTAAAAGAAAGACTTTACTTGGACTGACAAGTGTCTCAAGTGTGGGGAAAATTGCACATTTAAAGTCGCAACAATAACGTGAAGCCAATTGCCCTAAAGGGTATGTATGAACTGGTAAAAATTATGTCGACTGCGGACCTTGCAGCGCCTACAACTTCAAGGACAAAAATCTGTTCTCAGGCAATGGCCAGAAGCTATATGTTACAATGTGCCCAATATTTTGGCAAAAAGTGACTGTAAGTTTGTAACGACAATTCACTCTGTGGCCACTTCGCCTTACAACACGAATCGCAAACAATTTTGAACAAGTCACTGAATTAGCAATGAGATAAAAATGAAATATACAATTCCTTTGGCTGAAAGTCATACTGTGCCCACATATTACTTTATGTCACACACACACACACACACACACAACACACCTTGAGACTCCTGGCCAGATGGTACTGACTTTCAATGGTTCTTTAATATGGCGTCATAAACTGTGTGTAGCAAACTAAAAATGCAATATACGTTCTTCATAGATTATACATACAACTCAGCATCAGACAATAAAACTTTGCGACATTTACTTTCATATTTTCCTATATATAACATTTATTTCTCTCATTACTGTCAGTGTAAAACTATAATTAACATTTACATACTTTTAAGTGCGTGCAAAATGTTATCGTATTAGAAAATTAACAATTGCTATGACAGTTTATTCCACAACTATTTAACGAATAGAAAACAATACCTATAATTTGATGGCACAGAATCTTTTGACCAATAACAACCGAATTTCCATTCAAGGACCCACACTTTTTTTTACTATGTAAAAGAGGAACAGCAGTGATCAATTTTACTTTTTTGTCATTAAAATTTTTTTTGTGTGCTCATTTAAAAATTTTTCTACAGTTTTTGTCAAACAGGTTTTTAATTAGAGCTACTTTGTATTTCCAGCAGGTGTTCTAATGTGTGTTGTCACCTGGGCCTGCATATATAACTTACAAACCTTGAGGGGGCACCAAGCTGAGGTGTGCAACAGTAGCAGGCATACCATAATGACTTGTGTACTCTGTTAATCACTCTTTCTGGTTTTACCAGTGTGGTATATAATTTGATGCCTGCTTCAGTAATTGAATACACCACTACTGGAGTTGTTTGCTTATGTATATTGATTTTCGCATTTCCTCCCTTATTTATCCAAATCAAATGAGTAAATATCTCGGTTAAGTAAATTTAAATATATCTATACATAGCTTCATCCATACTAAAAGTGGAATATATGTACTTGGGCAGGTTTCCATGTTATTGTCAGATTTTTACTCAGCCGCCATTGCATCAGCTGTAACAGTAAGTCCAGGTGGCATCAAAATCCCTCATTTACACATCTAATGAAAATTAATACAAGCTTGTCCAGTGAGGAAAAAAATTTTCTGATATGGGTCCACATTTATTATATTAAACACCCCACCCAACCACCCCACCCCAAAAAAGTAAATTATTACCACAGTACCCCTTTAATGATATGGTATATGCCAGCAATATGGAAGAACTGATTTTATATGCTGACATTCTTACCTTATCTACAACATTGAACTCTTTGAATGTTAATATGAACAGGAACATAAACGATAAAATAAGCTTTGAACTAAAAAAAATAACTAATTGGTAAAAAAGGCAAATAAATTATGACTAAATGTCAGTAAAACAAAATGTATGTAATTCTTTCGACCTCATAAGAGGGGCATAGTGCCACAACTTAAAATAAATGAAACCCAGGTTGAAAATCTGGACACCTTCATCTTTGGGGAATCAAACTTGATAAACATTTGACAAGGAATGCTTATGTTTATAAAGTGTGCAAGAAAATATCTGGAACTCTCGATATTCTAAGTGAGTTGAAAAATATTCTTTCCATAACTAGTCAAGTTAAGATTTACAACTCCTTAATATTATCCTATCTAAATGTCGGTGTATTGCCATGGGGTACATATATCATCGAAGATCATGCAGCTGCAGAAAAAGGTAGTTCTTACAACACCTGGCAAACAATGTAAGGCTCATTCAGATCCCATATTTAATGCGCTGAGGCTACTGAGGTATATTATATATGTATATATATATATATATATATATATATATATATATATATATATATATATATATATATATATATATATATATATATATATATATATATATATGGTATTTTTAAATTTGAAATTTTATCACAGATTTCACGTTGATAAACTTGCTGAGAATCTTCAAATATTAATTTTTCGAGGGAATACTGATATACATAGATGCAGCACAAAACAATCATGTAATATGCATCTCCCAAAATGTAAACACTGTTTCGCTAAAAAAAATGTAATGTTTCATGTACAAGACACTATTTGTAATTGCCTCATGATATCTTCAAAACATTATATACCCTTTTGTACAAGGTACGGCTTATTATGCCAAAAATTTGTACATTCAGATTTTTGAAGCAAATTGTACAATTCAAATTTACTGTGTTTGCCAGCAACAACAATTGTAATTTTTCTTGCACTAATATTGTGAACCTGTATATTTGTTGGTATATATGGCATGTCCTATATTTTATTGACGATGTCTTAAAATATTCACAAACATGCAATTTGTAATTTGCCATTTGAAGATAAATGAAACGAAATCTTCAGGTTGGCACCTGTAATGGCGACGTGATTTACGTCTTAACAGGAGTTCCCTGGACGTGCTAGTGTATATAATTAATATAAGTACTTTGATGTATTAGTTGGGCACAAATGCTGCTTTTATGTACACATGTTTTTGGTTGCGGAGGAAATTGTCCTGAATCTTAAGTCCTGTTGTAGGAATACACGAAAGACTAAATCATCATGCAGCATTCACATCCCCCCCCCCTAATTCCCTCTAAATAGGTAATAAAATTGGACAAAGTATCATGCATTACAAGGCATTTCTGGGTCTAATTGATATTGAGAATATCGCTGCAAATCAAAATTGTGACTGTATGTCGAACAATAACTATTCCATTTTTATACATACCACAAATATTTACTTACAAGTTATTTGGATATAATACAAAATTCAGTTTTAAAAGAATTGACCATAAAATTACAAAATTTCGGGTATGTCCTAAGCCGAACATTGACAGCTTTTTTCGAGATTTCGTGAGAAACAGACCCATTAAACAGCCTTAGCCATTTGCGTACATAGTCTTTGAGGCTTGTTTTATATGTGCCAGCAGATCATATTAATTTAAAGTTTAAGCTGTAGCTTGGCAATTTGCCTATGAATTGGCTAAGTACTCTAATATTTTAATACCTAGATCAGGTCGTGCATTGGCATCACTTCCTCTCACGTGTTTTTAGATTAGTATGACAAAGCATTGATTCATCTGAAGTGAGGTTTGGTGGTGGATGTTAGCATTAGGAAATGATGGTATATTGGAACATGAAAAATATTTGCTAAATCTGCTGTTGTACACAGCTAGATGCTTTGCGGCATGGTACCACGACCCTCTGATCTCACCAATGACCTAATAATCAGATAATGCAATCGAGGAATGAGTAAAACACAAAAGCAAACATTAATGATGAGATAGAATATTTTGCAAATTTTTATCTTATGCTTTCATTAAAAAATCTTTTTTTCATTTCATAGCAAATATGAGAGACTTAACCAGGCTGCATTCCAAACTTAAATAACATAGAAGCCCATATTATTTTCCAGTTTTTCCTGGTTCTAAATTAGGTGTGACCAAAGATTTACTTGTTACGCAAACAAAAGGATTGCAAGAGATAAAGGGGTTCAGGGAAAATCACTCTGCTATTCTTCAGGCAATATCAGTAAACAGTAGATTTTGTTTTATTAAAAACTATGTTATGTGGTTACAAACTTTATCAAAGAAAAGTAAACTACCGCACAATACCCCAATATTTTGGGCTTTCCCTACGTTGTGCACCAGCATGACACATTTGCATAACAAATCTTATGTTATTCAATTTTTGATAGACAAAGTTTACATTTGTTTTGGTAATTGCTACCATTTCGAGGAAGGTTTACGGGGTGCCATTTAACAATTGTGTGCATGAATACACACATACACTATATATATATATATATATATATATATATATATATATATATATATATATATATATATATATATATATATATTAACTTCCTTCATTTTGATGTATACTGAGAATCTGTTTATTTCGCTGAGACCATAACAGCTGGACATGTTTTCCCTGGACTGCATGTGCAGTGCTCCATGCCATGGTCTTTCATCAAAAGTGAAAGATGGCTATGTCTCCCATGTAAATCAGCAGTGCATCCAAGTGGGGCCATTCTTGTTATGTACGCAAAACAAAACAGTGAAAAGTGTCAGGCATGTCAGAGAGGAACAGATTAAATCCCTAAATCCATTCTCTTGGAGGCTATATGCTCGATAGAAGAGATCAGCGACATCAACAATGAATTTAAAAGAGCCAATGACCAACTAAAACAACCGAATAAACATTCAGTGTACTGGAAAAGGGTAGCCAGGCCTGCAGTGGCCTTATTGAAATGATCGAAAAAAAAAAAAAAACAATTTGACTGATTTATCTAAGAAAAGAGAAAAGACATAACAGTGGTTATGACCTTCAAAGCACATAGTCAATGATGTTCAGAAACGAAAATGGCCATTGATCATTCATAGGTTAAAAGGACCAGGGATGGAAGATGAGCTGGAAATAAAGGAGACATGAAATATTTGCCAAAACATATTTGCGAGTAAATGACGCAGAAACAATTTGCATGGCTGCATGTCACTGACTAGGCAAAGAAAAACATGCTGGTGATTATCATATGTTTTATGCTCCCTCATCAGAGATACAACTGTTTGTCTGGTACCAAGCAGCTAGCAAGCTATGAAGTAAAGGTTTTAGTTTCCCCAAACCTGTCACCTGTGACCCGCAAACTAAAGGCGGATATGCTCAACCTTCTGGCAACCTATCAGCTAACGCCAAGACAAAGGCTAAGGCTGAGTACATGAAGATGTGGCCGCACATTTACTTCGACATTACTGGCCAAAACACCTACCATCCATAAGAAATATCATAAAATAAAATAAAACAGATGGCTGAATCATATCTACTGATGGACTTGGGTGTGATGATTGTAGCAGATCTGTAGCCAGAAGTGGAGAAAATATTAACGTGATCTTGTGTCCTAATATGTGTTAGATAAAAGCATCAATCACTATTCTCACTTAATCACTAAAACAAGGCCAGTTGGACCTTTTTTTATTTGAATCAGACCTATGTTGATAATACACAATTCAGCTGATAGTTTTCTTTGAAGTATCTCTTTAGACATTTTGATAGTTGCTCCAAAAGGTACAGTGCCCCCCCCACACACACACACACACCGCCCAACCCAACCCAACCCCTAACTTGTAATGCATCTTAGACGATTCGAGATTAAGAGTTAAAATGCCTCATGACGGTAATTTAAGTTCAAGGTTTCCCACTAATGACCCGTTTGTTAATTCATTTGGCTTTTTAAACCTAGAATTTAAAAAATTACATTAAATCTTATGTAATTGATTCGTTATTAATACATATCTACCCATTAGTAGTGATTTCATCGGCTGTGAAATACAGCGAGTTTATAATAAATAGGCCTATTTTTATTGCTGAAACGGGACAACGAAGATCTGACCAGTTTTCAGGTGTGACGCAATTAATAGCGTGACTCCTTTACGTCACGTCGTTTTATTTGCGTTTTACTTGAACTTTGAAGTTGAAAGGCTGGTTTAATCAGTTTGATCTGATCAGTCCGTTAGGTAGGCCTCGTCGGGTGAGTTGTAAGACCAGGCGCTGTAGGTAAGTGTGGGATGGTTTTATTATTTTATTCATTTTTGCTAGGCCTAATCATGAGTGTTAGGTGTAGTTTTATCATATTTATGTCATGTGGGATACGTTTTTAAGTAGGCCTATTAACTAAGGAACATCATATTCGCTTTATTCCGTAATACATCAGCTCGGGATGTTTGTATTGGAAATGCAAACATGGTGCCGCCAGTTAGCAGAATGAGTTGTCAGGGGATTAATGGCACCGAAACAAGTCTTGCGCTGGTTCCCCGCTGATGACCCGATTTTTTAAAGGCTAATAATGCCTAAAACTTTCTTCTAAATTTCAAATTTTATGAATATGATTTGTTCCTTTCATAAATTGATTTGCTATTATGATTTAGAACAATACAGTTTTTCAGTGAATGGTACGGAATAGGACTTTGCTCTTAGAATATCGGACTTGATAGTGTTCAAACGGTACATGGGCTTACAGAATTAGGTTTGTTAAGTTTCTCTTTATATTAAATAAACATCACATGTCCTTTATCCCCCTCGTGGGAGGCAGACATTTTCTTTGAATTACTTCTTTGTAAACACGTGCTTTACTGCTTTACAGCGGAGCTTTTCCTTGCTTTATTTTCATTTCATTCTTTTTTTTGGGGGGAGGGGTTCTTTGTTGCCTCCCTACACACATTTCAGATCTTACACTCAGTGCTTACCATTTTTGTTGTTGTTTTCCCTATTTTACACTCAGTGCTTCTCGTTCAAGGCAAAGCTTTTATTTTCAGGTTCATTTTGGTACAGAAATTGGATTTTGAATCAGTCGGCATGTATCTTAATATTACCTTGCCATTGCCTCAATCTAGATGATGTACAATTGCTTGTAATTTAGACCAACAAATATTGCAAAATTTTGGTGGTCTCTCAAAAAATTATCTAAATAATCTGCTGAATGATGCAGAAGATTTAGAAAATACAATATCAATTGCTTCCAACTCACCATGTGTAGAACTAAGTCATCGCAAAGCTTATCTCAAATCTCTAAAAATACCTTCTCTGAACTCAGTTTAAATATTCAAAATCTTAATTCTAAATTTTATAAATGTCAATTATTTATTGGAGATTTGCGTGACCTTGCGTTGGAGATTTGCGTGACCTTGCATTTAGTGCTATTTGCCTGCAGGAGAGGTAGCTTAAGAATGAATCACCATCCTCCTTGTTCCATTTTCAAATTATGAATGGTCACTTTGGAGTCTACACGCAGCTCTGATAGTTTCTGCTTATCTACCTACATAAAAATATAGATATTCAGCTCGTAATATTTATACACCTAATTTTATCTGAGCAGGTCAGTTTATTGATATATTAACATAAAATAACAGGCATAAAATTATATCTTGTAATATCTATTGGGCACCACTTGATCAAAACAACTATATTAATCTGTTTACAAATGACCTCAGTCCAACTGTTAAAGCACTAAATCATGAAGCTTCGGACAAGATCATATTGAGTGATATTGTTTTACGTTTGTTGGTGACGAATACTCTGCATAGTATGCTCAGTATTTAGACATTATGTTATGTAATGGTTTTGATCCAAAAATTACATGACCCACAACAGCATTACATACAGAACCTATACATTAATTTATAATATTTGTGCTCATTCTCATCTGAAAATCATGTAGATCTGGCATCATTCTATCAGATTTATGTGATCATTTGCCACCCCTTAATTGTTTTGATAAAGAACCAAAAGTACAATATCCACCTAAATATGTTAATATTCAGACCAGGGACCCAATTCTTGAAAATCTTTTTATGGTGAAGTAAATAATACAATGTCACAATGTCATAAATAGCATGAACCCAATATGGCAAAGTGATCCAATGAAAAGTATTTTACTGAGGAAGCAATTATACAGCCTGCAATGGAAAAACATCTTCCAGCAAAAATTGTAAAATATAATAAGTACAGCACAAGATTTCGCGATGACTATTATACAGAACTATGAAATGTACATCTTGGGATGATCCAAATTGTGTGACTCTAAAATAAAATCTACATGTTTATAATAATATATGAAACAGAAATATAACAGAGCCTAAAAAGAACTATTATCATTCTCAATTTGAAAATTAAGACACAATAAAAATTAATTCAAAATGGTGCCCCCCCCCCCTCCGAAAATTTCCATTTTATTTACTCATTGACAACTCTGAAATAACAAATAAAGAAAAAATTGAACACTGGCTTAATACTTTTTTCAGAAGCATGGGTCCGAAACTTGTTTCAAAACTAGACAACACCAATGCACATTCCTTTACATCCTATCTGAGCAACTAAGTAGAAAATACTTTCTCCATATCCCCAGAAACTACGAAAGAAATCAGTAACACAATAGATAAATTTAAAGCTAAAGCAAGTACAGGCCACAATGACCTGACAATGTCACTCGTCAAAGGCTCAATCAATGCAGTGTCTAAACCCTTAGCTTTGATATAAATCAGTCTTTTGCAACAGGAATGTTTCCAAACAATCTAAAAAATTGCCAAAGAAATTCCACTATTTGTAAAAAGGACAATGGAAATATTTTTTGAAAATTACGTATTACTAGCTTTTTCTAAAGTGATTGGAAGTGGTGTACATAATCAGTTATTTAAATATTTTGTTTCTTATTAAATATTTTATGCAAGTCAACATGGCTTTAAGAATCTCATTCTACTGAAACAGCTGTCCTGAAATTTATTGACGACATCATGCAATTTCTAGACCAAAGAACATTCCCTATAGTCATATATTTAGACTTATCAAAGGCATCCAACACTTTATTCATGATATACCCCTTGATAAACCTTAATAATCATTATGGTATTCCAGACATTTCTCTCAGCTGGTTCAAAGATTATGTTATCAACAGAAAACAGTATATCATATATGATGGTGTTTGTTCAAATATGTTACCAGTGGCTATGGGAGTCCTCCAAGGATCGATCCTTGGGCCCTTCTTGTTTATCATCTATAAAAATAACATACATATGGCACCGAATACATTTAAATCAATTTATATGCTGCCTACGCCACGTTGATCAATTCCTTGTGCTCCTTTACAAGCACGTCGGACACTTGTAATACCAGAAACATATCGAATTCGGTAAATTTGGAACTTATACACACGTATATACACACTTCAACTGTTCTTATTATGTGCAATTCTTTATTGTTATCTCATCTGAAATATTTTAGCATGCGGGTTTACCAGGGCCACATCTTCTTTTGGGAAAAACGAGTAAGACGTGTAATGTGTGATTCATCTTACCTGGCTCATACATACCCACATTTCAAACATTTAGGAAATTCAAAACTACATGACGTACTTACGTTAGAAGCGCCCTCTGGTACTATTACAGGTATACAAAGAAGGAGGTGCCTGACTATTTTCACAACATGTTCAAGGAATCCCATGTCACTCATTCTAACAACACTCGCCAGAGAGGAACGTCCATGATCCCGACGTCTACCACATCACAAAATAAAAACTGCATGATATATTATACTTCAAGCTTATTAACCCCCCACTCCATGTATCAAAGATGAAATATTCACACAGTCATACCATGGTTTATCCACATGTACAAAATCCTGCATTATAAATAGTTATCAATAACCATGTACCATACCAAACTGCTACATATGTAACAATTAATGAACGTTTGGTATACACATTAATGCCCTCTTTTATAGAGTGTATCACCATTCACATTTTTGTTAGCTTTAAGTGTTTAATCTAAGTGAATTCACCCCAAGGGGTACTAGCATTAGCGAATCGGCAATCTTTAATTAGGGTCATCGTGCCCGTCTTGCTTTTTTTTTTTTTTTTTGCATCAGAGCAGAATATATTCATTTCTTATTTTACATCTGTTTAATGATAAGGATGAGTTACAGTTACGCATGGGCAATATAAGGGAAACTTGTAGCTTTGATTTAGAAATAGTAAATTATCCACATATGACAGGTAACATCCCAACAAATATTGCTTATGGTGTCTTTGTCCCAAGACTGATGGCTTTTACACATATATGTACATTTTTTTTAGATTTTTTTAGTATAAACTGAGAAAAAGTGTTTAGAAAAGTCAAAGATAATCTAAAAGATGTTTTCATTACACATCACGATGATTTCTCTGAGCGCATCAATGTTTTCTCCTATAATTTCGATTGATACATTTTTCCTGCTTGCCATTTGAACAATATTAGCCTAATATACCAGAAAGCTACATTCACGATTTAGATCTTTGTCATGGCAATTCTGTATAGGCCTTTTACTCTTTTAATGAAATTTTCAGCAGTATATATGCTTATTCCAACCCACTGAAATGTAACAGTGCGTCTTCCAAGGAGTGAAGATACAAATTACTTTTGCTACAAAGACAGGAGGCATAGGACAAAACATTACAAGACAAGCACAGAGGGGCGTAACATCATGAGGTGCGTGAGAATAATTAGGATTTTAACCAGCATGGGGCCACACGCCTTCTGAATAACAGCAAGGGAACAGCTTTCACACACAACAGAGGTGAAACCGGCTTTTATGACGTATGCTTTCATGGTCTAAAGTGAAGTTTCTACAAACAGGAGCCCGGACACAATGGGGCCAGTACAACAGACTACATGTTCACTTCATGTCACTTGAAGTTGACTTGATGTTCACTTCAAGTTCACTTCAAGTTATGACTGAAAAATTGATACAAAGTAAATTAAGCCTCATTTACAAAATATGTGATTAAAAAAGGTGAAATTACCTATTTAAACAGACATAACACAAGTCGCTATGTTACTAAGCGTTTTACAATATAAAAATATGCCAATTTATACATGCGAAGAACATAGCCAGAGCCAGAACTGAATCAAATGACCGAGTTAAAACGTATACATTTAAATCTCTACAAACGAAGATACTTTGTTTTATGTATCTGAAAATAGGTATACTCGAGGCCTAATGTTCCAGAAACTACAAGACCACGCCCAAACTACATTCGTACAAGACGTGAGGGGAAGGATACACGCGCGCCACAAAAATATGGAAAAAAATATACATATACGTATTTTACTTAGAGACATATTGCCGAAAAATTAGCCTGGCCAATGGCTTTTCCATACTTGGAGTGTGTAACAAACATTACAACCGCAACAGGGATGCTAGACAACCTCACATGTAACCAAGACACCAGCCCAGAACCCCCGAAGGGAAAATGCTTGTATCGGTAAAGCAGACCCTCCCCTTGGTGTTCCAAAATCGTCGAAAAACGATGGAAGTCCTGGACAACACATGTATGGCCCATACATGTGAGCACGTACAGGCTGTGGCGACGCGCTTATGTAATTCCTGTAACATGACAAGCACAAAAACTGAAGCCACGAGTATCAACTTGTGACCTAATATACTGAAGGCAAAAATTCAGAAGTACATACACATTCAAGCAAAAAAAAAAAAATGAGGATATATATATAAACCTGGAAATATCAATTACTGCAATGAAGACGAGTTCAGGATCATGCTATGGCACCAGAACCGAATCTTTTTGTACTACAAACATAATTTAAACTGCTGATTATATTGCAGTTGACTCGTTTCGGTATGAGGACCATAATCAGAACCCTAAATTGCTGTATGTAGATTAATGGGAGTGATTGCTGTTATATAGGTATGCAAAATATTTCAAGAGTAAACGTTGTTGGGACCCGAAAAAAATAGTGGCCACATCCTTCATCCCCTTTCTACCACTGCATAATGGAGAATCTTTGAGACAAATTTTGTACACCTGGCTGTCTATCTGGCCATTCGTTATCTTGCATGTTGAATTGTAACTTCCCTGTTGCCAATATAATAAATACATTATGCTTGATTGGAAGAGTGATATTAGAATCATTTTCAAGTTTGAACTATGAGAGACATGAAACATCATGCTGGCGACATTCCCTTCAAAAGGAAGGACAAGAAAATTGAAATATACATCTGTTATATATTTCCTATGGGGCACACATATTACATCTTCATAGGTAAACTAACGAGACATACAAGTACTTCAGTACATGTGAACAATACATTTTGTGTTCCAGATGGGCCACAATCTCAATATTTCTTTAACACGGAAAATTAATGACCATGCTTATCAGATTAATTTGCATCAGTAAACCTTGGTCAAAAGAGCACTGATCTTATCTATACACGAGTTAGCATTTGAGGTACTCCTATTAAGACTGGTAGAATTATGAAAGAAGTGTAATTACATGATTACAAACTTCTAAAGGTAAAGCTTTCCAAAAGCTAGTACCTGATGGTAACAGTGATCTTTGACGAAATTTGGCTTACGTTTCCCAACCATTTTTCTCATATGATTTAGCTATGATGTTGTTTGCATTGAACCCAATACTACACGGGCACCACCAGCTGAATTTGTTTCAAACGGATTTACATCAACCTCAGCACAGTCATTCCAGACTTCGGAGGCATATTCCGAGGAGGGTCGTTTAAAAAAGCCGTTTATCACTTTAAATGTATCACAATCAAGACGATTTTGCAACAAATTGAAAATATTTAGCTGCTTGGATGTTTTGAAAACTAACTGATGTACATGGTCACTCCACCTTAGATAAGATTTAAGTGTTACGTGTAGATACTTCTGCACATTTAAATTACAAGTTTGTGACCTTCACAGATTAATGGCGGGTTGAAACGGGATTGGACTTTCGAGAAACAACCATAGAGTGAGTTTTTAAAGTAATAAATGTAATAAGCCACCTATTTATGGATACTTAATGCACTTTAATCTTCTCACCTCTAAAAGGTAGGGTTTCAAGGCCGCAGAGTTTACCATTTACCAACTTGTGTATATCCTCCATGACATTTATACCGGCCTTGAACTTTCAAGGAAACCAGGATGGTCTTCCTAGACGTATCTACTTACTGCCAAGATTAGTAAATCTTCACACTCACCTGTGCACCTTATAATGGCATGCACATATCACTTGTATAGCTAATAAAGATTGCACTCCTTTGTAGGTTTCAATATAAACGTTCACGTAAGGCCCTTCTGATAAACTGTATTTATCTCTGATTCGACCCATTACCGAATATGGCTGTGTCTTGTTCGAAAAATGTTGTCAAGGCTTATCTGACTTACAAGAATCAACCCAGTTGAAGGCTGCCAAAAAATGCATTGGTGCTCTTAGACATACCTCACTTGTTAATCTATGTGAGCCTGCTTGATCAACCCCTGCCACCAGACACAAGTACTTTAAACTGATTTTTTCTTTTACAAAGTGTAGCACAAATGAACTCCCCCATCCTTCCTTGCCGTGCATAATGCTCCTTACTACTTTATTCATTTTAACAGATTTCCCGACATCTTTCATACCCAACTACGACTGGGCTACTCCAGGTTAAACTTTGATCTTTTTTTAAGTCCATATGACTCCAAACCCTACTTGCTCTTGTACTTATCCTGCTGAAGATCTTGAACACTTTTTATTTTTCTGCCCTATGTATTCCGTACCTACAAACAATCTCTGCAACTCTATTTTTTCCAATTTTATATCCAGGTGTCCACCTTTGTTTGTTTATCCACCTTAACAGATTAATCAAATTTCTCCTCTTTGGTAGCAAGAAATTATTGGATCCCTTAAATGCTAAAATCTGTGAAGCATTCCAAAAGTACATTGTGGACACAAGGAGGTTTCTATACTAAATTTCTTTATTGCACTAGCAGGTGGGGTTATTATTACACTATGCATCCCTTGGGACATCACGTGAATGTTCTGCTACCTATAACAATGATATATGACTCTGTTTCCCCTATATTCACGCAATATAACGTGTATGTAATTAATCATTATGGATATGTCAGTCCAAAACAATGTACCTTGTATCAGGACATTGTTTTTTCTGCAATGATTTGGTAATATTGTTTGTTCTGTGTGTTCTGTAAATAAAGTACATGGCATTCTTTCTAACAATAAAAGAGGGCCAAGAAGAAGTGCTGGAAAAGTTTGAAGCAAGCTTCTGGTGGATCTCACAGAAATCAATACCTTTATTAATTGATAAAGGGTATGTTTTCTGAAATTTTTTTGACAGAACAAATTACTTTAACGATTATTTTGCTTTCCATTGGATAAAGGACGATTACATCTCTGAGTTGCCTGCAATTACTTATAGAAGGGATCAAAAGCAGGAGAGCATTATCATTCCAGATAGCAAGCTTTTTAACCTAACTTAAAAGTTACAAATTAGTAAAACAGGTAGTCCTGGTGGAATTCCAAATACGGTCTTACATTTGCTCACCCACTATATTCATATTGCATAGGCTAAATTGTTTAATCTTTCCCTCTGCACTTCCATCTTTCCTGATTTGTGGAAGAAAGCTAATGATTCAGCTGTATTTAAAAAGGCAATCCTCGAGTTGTTAAGAACAACAGAGAAGTTTCTCTACTTTGTGTTATATCTAAAATGTGTTTGAAATGTGTGTTTTTAATTTTCTGACAAGCCATAATATATTGACATATAGCAAATGTGGGTTGAGAAAAAATGGATAGCACTATAAACCAATTAATTCACATCGTGCGGGACTAAATTAAGCAGTCCATAAGGAAAAAGGAGTTTGCATGATCTTTTAAGACGTTTCAATGGCTTTTGATCGTGTGTGGCATCGTGGACTAGTATCAAAATTACAACATGTAGGTTTAAATGACACACTTCTTTCATACATCAGATCATATTAAAGTTTTACAAAGCAAACGGTAATCATTGAAGGCACCTTCTCGGACTGGTCAAATATTGAATCTGGCGTCCCCCCCCCCCCCCAGAGAGTGTCCTTGACCCTTTGTGCTCTTTAATATTTATAAATGACTTGGTTGATGATATTACTTGCAAAATCTACCTATTCGCATATAATACAGCACTGATGGTAATTGTGAAACGCCCGAGAGTACAATCATGAATTTTAATGCTAACTTGCAGGTTGTTGAAAAATGGAGGGAGGAGGTGAAAAGTGGATTTTAATCCTAAGAAAACCAAGAAAATGTTAATTTCAGCAAAAACGAAAAAGCCAACAGATGATCAATAGTCTTTTATGCACAAACATATCTACCGTGTACATGAGCATAACCAGATCGGCGTTTCTTTGTCTGATAAGCTGTGTTGGGAAAGCCACATAAAAATTAAATCTATAATAAGGCATCATTTGGTACAAGGTGCATCAAATCATGTATGTTTCATTAGCCCTGTAATGGAGTGTAAAAACACATCTTTCGTGCCCCCTATACTTGAATACGCTTTTCTTGTATATGACAACTGCTCTGGACGTGGTAGAGCAGTGCTGGAGTCTGCTCAGTGTAAGGCATCATTACTTGTCTCGAGTGCAATGAATATATTATATCAGTGAAGAATATTGTCAGGTCTTGTCTGGCCTAGCCTGCAAATAAGACGTAAATATCTTAAACTGGTCCTTTACTATAAAATAACTCATGGTACTTGTCCTGACCACTTAAGATCGCCGATCCCCAGACCTAACAGCCAGGAGGTCAATTACCGGTTATCCAATATTCATGGGCACTCCCAGGTTAATATGCCTACTTCATTATTAAAAAAAAAAAAAATGTTTGCTTTCATTGTGTACCCGACTTCGGAACGGCTTTGCATTACACATCAATAATTGCCCTTGTGTAAACTATTTGAAGGTACATCTTAAGCATTTGTTTTTCTTTTTTTTTTTTTTTTTTTTTTTGGTTTCCCGATAGGCGCGGGCAGTTAAGACACGGAACCAGAAAGATAAATATTTTGATTACTCATCTTCGAGTGGATTTCAGTGCAGTTAATGCACTTCTAGTCACTAGACACCATAATGGAAGCCTGAACTACTCCCGTGGTTGTCCCTCTGAAACTGAGATCCACCGTTTGCCGCAGTGTCCACTTCATAACATTCCAAGACAGTTTTTAGGGGGCAAGGATTTCAGATATCATCATGAATGAAAATCTAGAGATTAACTTCAATCGATTAACAAATTGTGAAAAAGTGCATTTATTACTTTTTGGATCTCACATAGCATCATATGAGTGTAATTGTATACTTATTGCAGCAACTATGCAGTTCATTGAAAGTTTCAAAAGATTTCCTTCAAGCACGTGATGCAATAGGGCTGATCTGGGTTGGTTTAATTTCTAGACACACAGCCTTTTGTTCCCATGGTGTATGTTTGTGACACCCAGCAACCCACCCCATTTGAAGTAAGGTGGGTCACCAAAGCCCATTACATTACACAGGCCTTGAAAGTTCCACCCTGCATATGCGGCCTATTTTTGGGAATTACCATTTTCTAATCCACCTGAAGTACATATTATTATCTTTTAAATACACCCAGATGTGATAAAAGGAAATTTTGATGCTTATTTGACAACATAAAGAGAGGATAAATTTATATATGCTAATTCTCCATATTAATATATTGAGAAAAAGTGAGAGTAATGGGGAGTGAACATAAGCGTGGGCGGTTAATCATGAACAGGATGGGCAGCACCACCTTTAGGCAATTTTACAACTAATCTGGCCAGATCTCTCCTATTGTATTCATGGAATGTCAAATTTATCGAACAAAGTGCCTCGGCACATGGTATCAGTGCATTTTCTACTGGTTATTTTTCTGGTGTACTATGTCTTCTTTTGTCGTTTTTTAGCTGTATTGTATGAAATATTAACCTATCTTGATGTACTTGCATTTACGCGAGGACATGTTTTTTTTTATTAGCCTCCGGCTATCTTCGCGATCCCAATTAAAGACATGAAGTTTATTATTAACTTATTAGTAGCATTTCGATGTACTATAGGGCGGTCCAGATGGAAGAAATATCTTTAAACTAAACAAATACCAGCTGAGGTAATTTTGGTGGGAGATACTTATGCATTCAATGCACCAACAGAGACGCCAAACTTTCCCACTACATCAAGCGTATTTTCCCCTGAAGTATAAGCCTGTACGAGTTGAAGTTTATTCAGAGAGAGATGAGATTTTCCTCTCACTGGATATTGTGCACGTTTAGTTCTGTTATCCTCTAACAGTAGCAATGAACTGAATAGTTGGTACATAATGTTTAAAATAGATCACAATTTGGTGATGTTTAAAAGGTTAGTCTTAATGTGCAAAACGAGCAACAGAGCTGCTGAAATAACATGCCTATGAAATTGCACCTTAATTAGCAGTGCTGTTTGTGCTTCCAATATACTGATACTCCTTGAAATTAATTCTCCTGGCTTTGGTGAGATAAACATAACGATCGACTATGTAAGTTATTGTGTTTTAGAATGGTCAAAGAAAGCACAGAAAACTAGTCCTATTATCCCAGAGAACATACGAGCAAGGTGCTATAAGTAAAATTGACACTTTTACCGGTCATCTTGTTGTCGTCATCTATAGAAATGGCAAAAGGTGTTCAACAGCTTGCCTGTAGGTGGTTTCTGCTACCGCTGGTGTAAGCAATTAGGTCTATTTCTCAAATTAATCTGTCTTTTCTGCCCTATCAGTAACTATTGAAATACACAAAACAGTTTTCTTATAATGGAAGTATATGCAAAAAATTGGGACTGAGAAAAAGGATTCAGTATAATGGGGTGTTCCACATATGGAGGTGTTTGGTAAGGAAGGTTTTACTTTCTCTGTATCTCTTTGCCTCTCTCGCTCTCTCTCTCTCTCTCTCTATCTATCAATCTCTTTCTATCTATCTCTCTCTCCATATATATATATATATATATATATATATATATATATATATATATATATATATATATATATATATATATACAGGATATAAAATATATGTATTGACTGATATTATCTAGATATATTACGTTTCCTTTTTCCTTTTTAAACTTGATTAAACGTCAATAGGTCAGGTGGTTCTTACTCCTGTTTACCGTGGTATATGCAGTGTACTTTAACCACACTGTAAAGGTGTTCAGGGTCTCTGCGCTATTTTTTCCAGACGCACCTGACTTCTGTAGGTTTCCCAAACACCATTAAAAAGATAATACGCAGGACTTGTGTTCAAGGTCTGGCTGAGCGTTTAGTTTCTCATGCTTGTAGTCAATACATCATAAATAAAGACGTGGTCCCACTGTAGACGGTTTTTGTGCATACTACACTGGCTTGGTGCAGCAATACAATGGCTGGTATATCGAGATCGGCAACCAGTTCTCCTCTCCTCCTCCTGATACCACCAAACTGACCATACTAGCTGAGGGTACTTTATTTATTTGCTGTGTGATTTCATCATCTTCTCATTCAAAGTGCTTATCAGTACATACCAGATATGTGAGCATAATTCCCTGTTTTACTTTAAACTTTGCTTAGGAATATAACTAACACGTCATCATTTGACTTCTTGTACCAGGCACTATCGCCATCTATCCTATCATTTCTACGCTAGAGGGAATGGCCTTTCAGATGTGAACCTCTGAGATCAGTCAGTACAAATGCAATTCCTACCTGTAACTATGGAAACTTATACCACTCTGTTCCCTATTACTTGGTGAATTAAACAATAGTATTTTTTCTTTATTAAAACATTTCCTTGTATAAAATATAGTTTAATTTCCATGCACCAAAGCTATTCATCTTTGTCATCATTCATCACCATCGAAATAGGTTGAATGGAGCTATGGTATAAGTATGTGGTAATCCCACTAAGTCAGTGATAACATCCCAGCTGCGTACACAATTTTATATGGTGTTTTGTGTTCAAATGTAATGACCTGTGAGGGATACGCACTCATTATATGCCCGTATAATTGATCCTGTTAACCCATTTCCCGAAATAGAGTAGGGTAGCTAAACATTCGCCACCTTTTTAAGTTAAGAATATGTATGCATCCATATGTTTGACCATGTTCAAATTGGATACATAGATGATACATGGGTTGTTCCAACCGTGCAGTGCTCTTAAAAAATAGGATGTGAAAATAATACTTTAATCACATTTTTATTTGAAAAAGTCACTGTGCATTCAATCGTCACATTCCATTCATTTTCGACACCCTAGTGGCGCGGAAGTTTAGTGACGTCCCAAACGCAGCTCTGCTAACTGACAGGGAAGACTTCATGCTAGTGAAGTATGGCTGTAATAATACATGTGGAAATATTCATTTTTCGTCCCTGTTCTCGTCCAGAATGAGACAGTGTGTTGCTGCTAATTGTATGAATACAAGTTTGCAACCATTAGCTTGTTTACATTCCCCAAACACCTTAAATTACGGTTTGGACTCGTGCAGTCAAGATTTACAGGGGCAAGTGAGTGTGCAAATAATAGCACGGTTCATTATCATACCCATGCAAACAAAGGCCATGTGGTCAGAAACGCAAAAAAACTGTTCAGTGTAAACAAAAGTTATGATCTTAATTTTCTCATATAAAGTTTTGCTCTAACATCTGATTTTGGGACCATTTAGTTTAAGTATCAAACTATCCAAAAATACTAAAAAGTGATAAGCAGTTATCCAAAGGTGCTGGCTGCTGATCTTGTACCTTTAAGACTCTTGAGATCGTGATACTTTAAAGAAATGAGTAACATTTCTGCAGCTCCATGGAAAGTTAGGGAGTCTTGGAACCACTTGTTCAGATGCTTGATTCATACCCCACATAAACAACACCTAACACTGAAACCAATGATACATGTTGGTATCCATACAAGGTCAGGATGAATTATTATACAACTTAAACAAGGCTATTGTTAGACTCTGAAAATTTCTAAATATTACGAGATCTATAGCAAGCTGTTAAATACAGATTTGCTATATTTGTATTTTTTATGTGTTTAGGATTATAAAATATTACGTACCCCATTGACATTCAATTAAATCATACATAGTGTTCACAAGGGAAGGCTCCTCATACAAAAGTTACTCACGAGGTTGTATTTAATTTCGTATCTACTTCCAGCATTGAAACTGAAATTGATCGGTCTGCACATTCGTCAGATTTCCATATAGTGTACAAATTTGTTGAAAAAGAACAGTGCAGTCAGTCATGCGTCCTCATGAGACAATTTCTTATGGAATGAAGACGTACCAGATGCACTTACAGCAAAGAGTGCTCTTGTGTTAGACACTAACAATCAAAATTCAGGAACAAAGGTACCTGTCTCTGATATTCACAAATTGTCGGAAATTGAAAATGGAGCATTCAATAAAGTTTCTCTGTCTCTTGATGACAACAGGGTCTCCGGCAAAGGCAAGGAATCTACAATAATTTTCATAATGACCCTGGGGTCAAAACCATTTGATTCTCAGACGGTAACATGTTCCGTCTCAGAATCTTGGATTACAAAGATTTTGTAATTATTACTTTTCAGGGACCACAGTCATTGCGTAGCGTGGTTGCGTAGATTTGTTCTGTTTTAATCTAAGCTCAAATTTAAAAAAGGTTCGCTTAATGTAAGTGAATTAAGTGTTACTCATAATTTTATCATAAGGCATTTTCCAAAGAAATCATTTGAGAATGAAATTTATCTCCTGGGTACAAAAAAAAAACCAACACTTTTTAGGTCAAGCAATATTTTGTCCAAAAACCCGTTTTCAGATAAAAAGGGTATTTTGCGCATAGGGAGTAGAACAGGTGAGGATCCTATTGTTATACTTAGTGCCAGTATTATAGTTCACTAGCCCATGTATTTTGTCCATCAAGATGCTCACTTAGCTAGAGAATGGACACTTGGTTTGGTTTGCGGAGAGTGTTTGACTAAAAAGGCTCGCTGTTGTGTACAGCGTGCCTTGCAGAAATGGAGAGTATTGAAGAAATTATATTTTAGGCCATCTTCCAAGCTAATAGCTGACTGGCATCCTGCTAGAATCAACCCATATACACTAGGTTTCACTCATGTTGGTCTGGATTGGTTTGGTCCCTATTTTACTAAATTTGATAGAGGACGAAAGGAAAGGTACGGATGCATTTTCACATGCATGATTCACTCCAGAGTTAAACATTTAGAAACGTTGCATTCTCTTGATGCAGATTCATTTTTGAATGCTCTCTGCAGAATCATTTCATTTAGAGGGAACATTCTACCATTTATTGTGACAATTCTGTTAAATCTGTGAAAGAGGAGTAAGAGTGGCTTAAGGTATTCAGCTTTTACAGCAGCAATACCCTGAAGCAATGTGCTAGCTCAAAATCTATTCAACTTGTATTCAGAGTTCTGCGTACTCCTCATTGGGTAGGGAATATGGACGATTGACTGGAGTTGTGAAAAGGGTACTTAGAGCAGTGCTTCCATATGCTTCATGACTTATAGATGAGGTTTACAAACCACACTCTGTGAAAGGCTGTGGTAAATAGTAAGCCTTTGACTAGGAGCAGCACAAATCCCGATGACTTCACTCCATGACCTGCCCCCTTGTCTGCCTACACTTCAATAGTGCACACATGTTAATCCAGGTTCCTCTTCAGTCACAGATTCATATCGACGTAGATTCAGGTTCTAAAAACATCTAGCTGATATGTATTGGTCCAAATAGCTGAAGCTTCACTTGCCTTCTTTGAATGTCCAATAAAAATAGTGAGTGCCTGCCAATGACATCTCAGTTGGAGAGTTGGTGTTGATATTTGAGAAGGGAATGCTTCGTGATTAACGGCCACTTGCTACTGTGAAAGAGGTATTTGTGGCCAGAGATGGCAAGTTAGGATTTGTCTTGCTTAAGACCTGCGCCGCTGAACTTTGTCGATCAGTACATCATATTGTGAGACCAAAAGAAGATGCTTAAGTATTCTAATGTAAAGAGTGCAGGTATTTACATGTTGATAACATTGCTAGGTATAGTTCTTTTTCAGTGTTCATTTACATTGCAGTTGCTGTACCGTAATAATGTATAATGACTGGATATTTGTCTTAAATATACGTGAAGAAAGTAAACTCGTATACTCATATGATATCTTCATAAGTAATGATAGTATTTGGATCGTTGATGATATGCTGTTGGACATGAAGATGGTATTATGGTTCTGTTACTGATATTATTTTTGATCATTGGTATCGACGATTAAGTGTATTAAAATGTAGGAAATCATATTGGTTGAGATGTGTGGGACATACCCATCACAGATTGCGTATTTGGTGTTTCAAATATTAAATCAAGGGACATCATCTGTGGATGGTTTATCTGAAGGAATAAATCTTCATACAAGCTTTCGTTTACTGCTTTTCATTAACAGGTTTAACGACAAGGAGAATTTTACACCACAGAAGCATCCAGAGGCAAAGTTTTCAGTTTACTCCATGATGGCAAGTAGCTCCAGCCTCTGCTTGAGAGGCCTGGAAGTAGTGTCTAACTGCTGTGAATCACTTGCCGGGGTATTTCAGCAGTGGTAACCACTATGGGTCAGAAACATTAAACAACCAAAACGATGCCGACTTGTCTTGTGATTAAATATATACAATGGCCTTTCCAGCTGGAAATGACCAGACTGCAGATCACTTTCATCACCAAGATAGGGAAGCCCCACTTTTGCGTAAAATGTTATGGCACTGAAGACAGTATTAACCCCCAGCATTTCTGTCATATCAGTGCAAAGATCCAGCTTAGAAAAAAAGTAAACTATTACAGGATATAAATGAACTTTTCTATTGTTTAAAATCATTCCTCAAGTTCCCCAAAGGACCTCCAACTGAACTTCTCTATTGTTTCAGACCTTACCTTAATTTCCACGACAGCGGACCTCCTATACAAACTGACGACTTACTGTTTTGTGGAAGAATTTTATGTACTTTTAGGTACTACTTTTGATGAACAGAAATGACAGACTGAAAGTTTTCAATGTTCCATACACTTTTATCTGAAGCAGATAAATTTTAGGCAGGCAAGAAGGGGAATTTTCCTTGTCTGCCTCCCGTCTGATATTCTATACACGCCTCATAGGAAGAACTGGCAGCTGTGCCTCGAGTGTTTTTTGATTTATCTCGCAGGTCCAGCAAAACGCCTATGGACCTGCACCACTTTCCTGACCTACCATGTATGATGCACAGGATCATGATTGCAATGATAGTAAAGTGGTTCTCTGTTTGTGATATGCAGCTTGTCCAAGACAATGTTTAAGAACATAAGGCGTGAACAAACATATTGAATAGCTGTTGAGTGCATGTTGAAGGAAAGGCAGAGGAAATGAATCCATGTGGTGAGTCTGTTAGGCTATTTCATGAAATGTGAACACCCTGAGTGCCAAAGGTAAAGTTCGTGACCCAGAGAAAATAATAAAAAAATCCTTGGTCTCACATAGTAAATTTCATTCTGTTATCTATTTCCCACCTGGCAACTTCAGTTGCTGAGCTGGCCTAAGTGTTCAATCACACATGATTTATTGCGCAAGGTTGATTGGGTACTACATGCAATTTGTAATGTGACAGTGGCAGCGTCTTTCACGCTTGGTGTACTGCATTTGATGACTTTAAGTTCAGAACAAATAAATGCAAGAAGTTTGCACATACGATGATCGCTCTTGCTGGGTAACTAGTCAACACAATTATCGTTGAAAAAAGAAATCCCTACACTAAAGGCCTGACATCAACGCTTGTTATGTTCCATGACCAAAAATGTTACAAAAATTATAATTTATCTTTCTACCGCAACAGCCAGAAACACATGACATTTTCCAGTATTTTCCAATTGCCTTCCTTTATATGCTGCGTTAAGACATGATGCAGGGCAGCATACAAGGTTACAGACCACAGTTGTGATTGGCTGGTTGCGCATCCCAACGGAGATAGTCCGTAATTGTGAAAATACTGTGTTTTCAGCATGCTGTAGCTTCTGTTTAAATAAACTTAGCTAAGTCAGGTTTACTGCATCGCAGAGTTGCTTCATTGGTGGTCATATAAGTGCCCTGTCTTCCAGGCCAGGTGGGAACCTTATGGTGGGGAAGGACAATGATGTGACCCTGGCAAGAGCACAGTTCATACACCTG
The DNA here is from genome assembly GCA_964020975.1 of Hermodice carunculata. Taxonomy (NCBI): domain Eukaryota; kingdom Metazoa; phylum Annelida; class Polychaeta; order Eunicida; family Amphinomidae; genus Hermodice; species Hermodice carunculata. Next base: position 65,685,659 of record OZ026623.1, read on the forward strand.
TATAAAGCTGACATCCAGGTGTTGTTTCGTATTTCAATTATCACAAATTAACGAGCTGGGAATTGTATGACAAAATTCCGTCCATATTTTTCTGACAATTTTATCTGTTAAATGCCGTTCACGGAATTTCAAAATACCAAAATGCTGATTTTTTAGACTGAAAAATGCTAATATGAAAAATAGAAGGATTTATAACTGTAGTCCGTGGCCTATTAGGGCTAACTCTGTATTTATTGGGACTCACATGGTCATGTTGTTATTCTATTATCGTCCATCAAGCAAGTTAAAAATGGGAAGTCAGTACTTTTTGACAGCTGCCTGGACAATTTTGAGTGATCCTAACAACTTTTACATGGATGGAGCCTGCAAGATATGATCCTGGGACTGTAGATCACAAGGCAAATGGTTCGGGCTATGGTATTGTGTACCTCAGGCCAGCTTATGAAAGGAGAAAAGAAGTTTTACACCCACAGATCGGCCGTGTATATTAAGTTTAACAGTCTCAATTTTCTAAAAATTCATGAAGTATCACATTTATGTCACAAATCATTGTGCATAGACATGTTGCACCTATCAGTGGAACCACACTGCATAAATAATAACAGGATTCGCTGCCAGACATTTAACAAGTGCACAGGCTATGCCTCCTTTGCTGACTGCTTGGTAGATAGATAGCTTCCATAGCCCTTCGTATTTAGCGATACCTCACAGATACCACACAGGTAATCATAGGTGTGGATGAGAAATTAACAATGCTAATATCATATGAATAAATTATGCTAATCCCATTGATATGAAACTTAGTGACCCTCTGTTTCAAACTTTTAATTTTGTGCCATTGTCATTGTAGGCCTACAGCCTCCATTCATATGCAGAGCTGTTTATACAAAATCATGTCAAAGTGATTTTCCGCATACCAGAAAAAATGTGCATTGTCTGTCAGTAGAGCTGTACAAATCTTAGCTAAAATGTAGATTTCTTTGTTTTTGGTTTTGTTTTTGTTTCCCCCCCCCACCCCCCACCCCACCCCCTTTTATTATTATTGTTTTTTTTTTTTTTTTGGTAGACAAAAGCTTGTCATATATGTGTATCATTTGACTGGGGTAAATCATTTAAAATCAGGCATGCTGACTTTGTTGAGCTGTTGAGTTCATCAGCATATCATTTTCACATAAACGAATCAATTTATATCCATGAATATGGATGACAGCACTTATGAACTGCAAATTTTATAACTTTTACCAAGGTAGTGTACATAGGTGGCAAAACATTTGAACTTCGACATACAACCACATATAATTATAAGAGTTTCAGAAAGTGAAACAAGGGGAAAAAGTTAGCTTCCATTAAACACTTGCCTAAAAACACTTGCGCCTGATAATTGGATTGATAATTGGATGTTTATCAAATTTAAAATCAGAGCACTTGTGAATACAAATATGCATTTATGATATTGGAGTAACTGTACAAACTTTTGTCATTTTCTTTCTAATATGTGCACATAAACCAGAAACCATGTCAATAAACCACAACTTATACAGTCTACTGCAGAAAAAACGGCATAGCACTATTGGTTTGTGGAAGCTTGATCACCCAACTGCCTTCCTAATGTTCAAACAATGGGCGTGTTAAAATTCCATAATTTTAGTACCAAAAAACATAATTTGCTGAATACTGCGACTCTTATCTGTGACCTACTGATCTTAAACTGTGCACTTTGATGGGCTTATAATGTTTAAACACTGAAACTGTTCCATTGTCTGCCATAATTCAGATTATATCAGGAAAATACTGCCATAATGACTGGTATTAGGTGCTGACCTGGTGTAATTGATACTCCCCCCATCCGCCTTTAATGCCTCAGCAGTGATAGATGTCATATTTTTTGTAGACAAATGTTACGAATCTATCCATAAATAGTAAAGAAATCACCAATTTCACCTAAAAATTCATAAAAAGTTTAGCAATATATTCAAATTTGCGGTTAAAATTAAGGGGTGGGGCATTGTAATTTGATCTCTCCTTGTAAGGGCAGGACATGCAGGCAAGTGATTATGGGTTTGCATCATAGCCCATTGTGTATCGTATTCATATTGGACAGAAAAGAATTGATTGGATGCAATTATATAATTTACCTCAAAATTTTAATTAATTATTTTATTTGTCATAAAAACTGATTTTTCAGATTTAAAGGTTGCTTGCAAAAAAGTTGATATTTTCCTTAATATTGAAGTTTGTTAAAGTTAATGCAAATCCTTTGCAGAAAACAAGTTGTGGCTTCAGTTAAACAAGTTTTAAAAATTTTGATAAGTCTATTAGGTTACAGACCACAGTTGTGATTGGCTGGTTGCGCATCCCAACGGAGATAGTCCGTAATTGTGAAAATACTGTGTTTTCAGCATGCTGTAGCTTCTGTTTAAATAAACTTAGCCAAGTCAGGTTTACTGCATCGCAGAGTTGCTTCATTGGTGGTCATATAAGTGCACTGTCTTCCAGGCCAGGTGGGAACTTTATGGTGGGGAAGGACAATGATGTGACCCTGGCAAGAGCACAGTTCATACACCTGTATAAAGCTGACATCCAGGTGTTGTTTCATATTTCAATTATCACAAATTAACGAGCTGGGAATTGTATGACAAAATTCCGTCCATATTTTTCTGACAATTTTATCTGTTAAATGCCGTTCACGGAATTTCAAAATACCAAAATGCTGATTTTCTAGACTGAAAAATGCTAATATGAAAAATAGAAGGATTTATAACTGTAGTCTGTGGCTTACATATTGCATGGTGTTGCGACTGCCTAATTCTGGAAATATATGCCTTTGTCGCCCAGTGACACTTGTTCTGTTGCAATAGTATGCAGTGTATTTTTATTCCACAAATCGTTGTTGAAAGGGTCCTTTGAACATCAGAATGGAAGGACAAAAGATGCATGTTGACCACCAACAAACTAGAAGGAACCCATAGTATGAGCCACTTGACACCTGACATAATATAAGAAACCTGTGACAGAGTGCACACTTCGATGCTCAGCCTAAACATGACGTGTGTGTGCTTTGTCGTTGTCGTGTCCTGGGGGGGGGGGGGGGGTTGTTTTTGCTTTTGGGTTTTGGAGGCTTTTTATGCTTGTTGTTTGTTTGTTTTTTGTTTTACTTATTTTTATTTATTTTTTTCTTTTGTTTCGGTTTTTTTTATTCATTTTTTTAACAAAATGGTGCAAGTGGATGACATTTTCCTGGATATTTCAATTGCCATCCTATCTACGCTGCAGTACGACACGTCATGGGATGGTCAGCTATGTGTAATATAGTGACACCTTTTTACTGGCCAAGTAAGCTTTTCAATCCCTGCATCCTGACAGAATAATTCTTTGGAGCCCAGTGATGCCTGCTAACACATCACAAAACAACGTGCTTTTTTCACTTTCACGTGTTGATAAGGGGGGAACTGAAAGTAATCTTTGCACACCTGTTACAATATATATATATATATATATATATATATATATATATGCCCTAAAAGCATGGTAACTTCCACAGAACCACGTGTAACCGATAAAATTCTAATTCTGATGAGACAAGCCTTCACTACCATGATTGCAGTTATGGATGCATGTTCCTTTGTTCTGGCCAAACAAAGTGTCACCAGCTGGTTAAATACACTCGATTATGCAATGAGCCCCACCATTCACTGGCCAGTTGGGATGCCATTACCTACCACCATCACCGGTACTACTCCTAAGACAACTGGTGCTGTCTCTCCTGTGTCTCCAAGTTGTCTGTGTTTCAATGTATAACCCATTACCCAAATGCCGACATTGACAAGTTTCCCTGTATCTGCTCCCACAGAGGAAGGCGGCACTGGTAGAGACACCATGCGGTCAGGGCATTCCCTTTGTATTACATGCTAAATGCATGAAAGTTGGGAAAGTTGCATCGTTTTTTTTTTTCATTGTCAGAAAACATAATCCTTCGAAAGCATATATATTTGAGTCTTTTAATATCGTCTATCTCTAATGTTTTTATGGTGTCAGTTGAACCACACTTCCTTTCAAAATACAAGCAACACAGCGTTTCATATACTTAACTGGACAGCTGGCACCTCATCACATCCCAGCAACATCATGTCCGGTGGAGGTTATATTCTCACCAAATACACATGTGCAAGGCAATCTGCGAAAGGGGTTATTGGCAGAGCATCTCTGCAAGTTGTCTTAATGCCTAGCAGTAAGTGTCGTGGGCAACAGTCTGAGAGCAGGAGCCCTGCCACATTGCTTATTCTAGTGGCGGCGCCAAGTTTTAATAATATACTCCCGACCAGATGCGTTGAAGCAAAATCGGCTGACATGAGCACTTTTCCCAGCCAGTCAGAGTATCAAGTCCAGCTGTGGGCATGGCATTCTAGATTATCGTTGCCTGCCGCATCAAGACCAAACCATGCATCTCCTCAACTACCAGTTTACAGGTATTCTCTGGAGCTGGGCTCTGGCCATTGTCCTGCGTATACAGAACCTTTCTGGCACTAAGACAAAGGACACGTTGGCATGGTCACTATTTCCAAGTTAACCATGAGAAGCAAAATCCTGGCCATAAAGATTCGTTGGCAGGAGTTAGTGCCCTCCATACCCATGGAAAATGTAATACAGAGGGGGTGGATTGCTACCCATCAGGGGATGTCCGCATCCAGTTGGAGTCAGGCTCTCATGGAAAGCAAGCTGGGTTCAGAGAGAACTCCGATTTTAGCGAGATACAAATCAGTTTCTCATATTTGCTGGTAATGTACAATTGGTTACCTATTCTTGCCATCTCCACCAGAGTGTTGGGGTCTCCACGACCCAGATGAAAGCATGAGTGAATGTTTTGAAAGGGTCCTCTTTTGGTGTAAGCATTTTTGGGGAGAATGCATTTGACTTAGGTCTGCACAGTCAATATTCTATATTATTCAGTATAATCACAGAAAACTGTGCAACAGAAATTTTTTATATTGTCTTTCATGACGTGCTAATTAGATAATTATCTGCTGAAAATTATCCGCAGCTGTTAAAAATCGGTATTACAGGCTAGGCACAGTTGTCGTACAAAAATGTTTCAATGGTGGATGACCTACTTCAGGACTCGCAAGACCTGTTCTGCAGGGTGAATAATTCTACAGCAAACAAATATATGTATATTAAAGCTCACTAAGAACTATCTATTAAAGGCAGTCAAATGGAAACTGGATGAGGTTGCACGTTGACTGGACAAACATTTGAAATACATATATGTTTTAGTATATATATATATATTACCATCTGCTGTAAATGCAGCCCTGGTTATCGTTCATGTGTAATGGGTTGATGTCAGTGCAATGGGTGTGTTATTTAGGAAAATGGTATCAAGATTAGGTTTGATATCAAGCAGGTGTGCTTATACCCGCATATCCAATAACACATAAGAAATCTCTCTTATTAAAATGGTTGCTAGGACCATTTCTCCTCAATTACCAATGAGAGATGTAAGAAGGTTTCCTAATTATAATAAACATCGTCCTGCAAATGACTGCGAACAAAGGGGACAGAGTGCCGAATACTATTCGCAACAGAAGTTTGAATTTGATCATTTAAATGGGAAAAGTTATGACAACACTGCACTGTCCCCTCCCCCCGAAAACTGGGCCACATTACCCCCCCCCCCCCCCCCCACTTATTTATTGAATAAAACACGACTGGATGGGATTATGAGGAATCTGATGGCCCCGGCCTTGGCCTGGCAGATCCATTTCCTGATAATTACACCATTGGTTCTGATTCTTACAAGAAAGTGGGATCGACAAAACCGCTAACAAAATCACCCTGCGGGTATGCGTATTGCAAAAACAAGAACAAACGATTCGAGCAGCAGACCTGTGATATCTGCTGTAGGCATGCCCGCAAGGTACTTTTGATTGCGCTTTTATCTCTGTACTTTGCCATCTAATTTGTCATGGTAAATTCGGAATAAACCACAACGGGAGCGGGGTGAGGGGTTATCAGGAATTTGATGGCCCCGTTGTGGTTTATTTAAATATGATATTTCTAAATGTGGCGTGCATTACACATTGTAATATTTACACGGAATGGAAATATAAAGGTTATCACATAGGTGTAGCTGTATCACCCATGGATTAGCTCCCAGCACCTATATCGTCACTCTAACTGACCTTCTATCTCCTGACCATGCAAGTGGTCGATACAGCTACAACCATGTGATATAATTATAGGTAACGTGTGTTTGTGTGTGTGTACTGTGCATAGAATGAGAACGAAATAAGTTTATTTATCCTGACAAAGTTCTTTCTGATGTTGATACATGTATTTGAACTACTTGTTTTGTAAACTGTACTATTATTTGCATGTCTTATAAAAAGATCCATACACATTTATCCCGAGCCAGCACTGAGTGAATGTAACGACACTTATAAGTTTTCTTAAGATGTGTATTACCCACATGATAGGTTTGGATTTTAACAGAAAGGAGGAAGTATCCAGCTTCCAAATGCATGGTTCTCTTTCACAAGTATTCCGTCAGAGTGTGCACTGCTGCAGCTGTGTCAATTGCATAGTACATACATATTAAGTATCATAATTAAATTTAATATTGATTTTTATGATTTATCTTGTGATCGTAGGTAATGAGAATTTTACCCATAGACAAATAAATTGGGGATTTTGACACTAATGTCTTCGATGTTGTGTGCTATAAGTAGTGCATGACTGTTATCCTGCTATCCCTAATAATTTATTGTTTGATTGTGAAAAACCATGTTACATAATAGTATTCATTGTTAGTTGGTAACTATATGCTGCGCAAGACATGGTTTTATATGTATATATATATATGTATAGATATATATATATACATATATATATATATATATATATATATATATATATATATATATATATATATATATCTTTATTCGTACACATACATGGCACACATTAATTCTGAGAAAAAGATAGTATTGAAGCAAGCGGCAAGAGTCCATAGTTTGCATACCGAAATGGTGACACAGCTATATATCTATCTATCTATCTATGTATCTATCTATCTATGTATCTATCTATCTATCTATCTATCTATCTATCTATCTATCTATCTATCTATCTATCTATCTATCTATCTATCTATCTATCTATCTATCAATCTATCTATCTATCTATCTATCTATCCATCCATCTATCTATCTATGTGTGTGTGTGTGTGTGTGTGTGTGTGTGTGTGTGTGTGTAGAAATAATTGAAATGCAAGCAGACAAATAATATGTACCGAGAGAGACAAGAAGCTCTCCGATGGACCAAACGACCCAAGTTACCTGTCAATGTTATAAAATATGTATGTAAATTGTCAATATAAAAACAAAATCCAGCACATAGATTGCTAGAAGTCTTTATGCAGTAAGTTGATCTCCTTGCACATTTATAAGCGTTCGCAAAAGTTAGAAGACGTTTCTGATCATCCTGAGAACTTAGCTCTATAAATATTTGTTTGCTCTTAGGCACATAGTGTACATATATGTTTTAGCGGCTTGCTACAAAATGTCCCCTCTATCAATTGCAATATTTGCTTCTAACAAAATCTGTCTATGCGTATATAAAGTAGAATGGGGTAAAAAGTACACGTCAAATTACCAAAGGAGCAAATATAGGGATATGAATTACATATATGAAACTGAAAAATAAAAGATAAAATCCCTCCAATTAGTATACCCTAATGTACAAAAAGTGTTGTAGTCAGTTCCAATGCTCTATGGCAGCTTGTAGCTAACAAAATATGCCCGGGACTCTAATATAGTCTTCAATATGTGTACAACAATTCAGATACTATATGAAAGTGATTTAGAATTTCATCATAATTACCCGGATGATAGATATATTCCCTGTTGAAGTTACATTGTGGACTTTGTGTCTGTTTTGACTGCATGCTGGTGGCATTCCTTTAAAAGTAGGGCTAAGATAATTGCAACATATACTCAATATATTTTTCCGATAGGACCTACATATTACTGTTGCACAGCTAAACTGACGATGCATATGACCATTTTAGTCAATATGAACAATGCATTTTGTGTTGCAGTTTGGCCACGATCTCTGAGATGACCTCGCCAGGTTAAAATAATGACTATGCCTTTCAAATTAGTTAGCATAAATAAACCTGTCGGGAATAGAGCATTGATCTTATCTCTTTCTGGGTTGGTCTTTGGAGTACTCCTAGTAAGACTGGTAGAATTATTAAAGAAGTGTAACCAACATCTGTGAATTTAAGGATATTATTTTGACTCATTTCTGTAAACCGTATTTGTCTGTTGAACATTTCTTGCTTTAGAACCAATTCACGTTTTCCCTTATATTTTTTCCCATTAATTCGTTGACTTGTAAATCCCCGTGAGGGGAATTATCACATTGAAATAAAAGGAAAATGTCCTCTCTGTGACTAAAAAATAGATATCTTTAAAATAAATTGAGCAAAACAAGAAGAAGAAGACGAAGCAGAAGCAGCAGAAGAAGAAGAAGAAGAAGAAGAAGAAGAAGAAGGAGAAGAAGAAGAAGAAGAGGAAGAAGAAGAAGAAGAAGAAGAAGAAGAAGAAGAAGAAGAAAAAGAAGAAGAAGAAGAAGAAGGAGAAGAAGAAGAAGAAGAAGAGCCTGATGATTCTATGCTGTACTGACTGGGATTTGCCACATGGGAACGCTCAGTCTTCCCTGCTGTATTTTATGTCCTGTATCAGAGCTTGTTTCAAAGTGACCATGCGTTCAATATTACCAAGATACTAATATTAAATACTAAATATTACCACAATAAAAATCAATTTGTCAGTTTGATCTTCTCAGATTATTCCAGGGCGAAATTAAACACGAAACCCCATTAGGTACTTTCCTATTTAATGCCAATACAACGTAACGGCCTGTGAACTACCATTATCAATATAATCCAGGATGTCAGATTTGCTGAGTCAGCAAAAAGACTTCATCCACTTAACACTATGTATGCATCCCCTGTCAGCGAATGCATATTCATTGCACCATTTACACAATTGTGGTGGATTCCATTATGCAAAATCAATATGTAAAAGTAAAATATCCCATACCACAGTTTTGACAACACTGCTGTGCAGCTATATCCATAGACAGTCGCAGCAATTTTGACACATGGTCCTAAAGTATAATATACCACATATTAATCAAAACACAACATGATCCTACTATTTTTGCAAAGGTTTTCAATGTTTAGTCCATGAAATTCTGATCAAATTTGATATAATCCTGTGTAGCTGTTCTTGGGGACAAATAGCCTAAAATCCTGGAAGCCTTACAATATTGCAATACTTGTAACCCACACAAACTCTCACGCTTTGAGATTTAAGCTTCAAACACTTTTCAAGATATAATGCATGTATTACTTACCCTCATGATAATAATAATAATGATAATAATAATAATAATAATAATAATAATAATAATAATAATAATAATAATAATAATAATAATAATAATAATAATAATAATAATAATAATAATAATAATAATAATAATAATAATAATAATAATAATAATAACTCTAGCCCTGTGTACAATTTTTACAAATCTTGGTTCACAACATTTGCAATACTAAAATCGTAAGTTACAGTTTGTTTCCCTTAAATGGGGCCCTAAATATTTTGATTTTAAAGCTGTTCACACTTGTTGCATTGCATACAGGCAGTGGAAAATCTCTTCAAATAGTAACAGAGCCATAAAGAAATAGAGATGCAGTTATTACTTTATGTTGCCCAGATAGACATTTCAGTTCTTGTTTGCTATTGAATCGTGTGCACGGACCTGTGTGATGAATATGAAACATGTGGTTTCTATATCTAGGTGTGCCTCAATTTATGCTCTTTTATAGATCAAGACTGCTTTTATAAATTTGATTCGATCCTCAATCTTTTGCCCATTTAATGTATTAAATAATAAACTTGAACTATTATTGGATTGATTGATTGATGGACCCCTTTCCTCTAACACTGTCCGTGCGACCCGATTTGGGGCTAGTTTGAGTCACTAACATGAGTTAAGCTGCCCAATACAGTAGAACAATAGTCCATGCGTGGCAAAATATGTACATTGACAAGTTTTCGAGT
>OZ026623.1:65700794-65723294 GCA_964020975.1 Hermodice carunculata
TTCTTTACCTTCGAACGCGTCGTATGTAATTAAGGTGTAACATGTCAAGAGATATATTGAGTTTGATCGCTTCCTTCCTGTTCGAACAAAGTTGCTTTAGAAAACATAGAATTTTTTAGATTATCAGAAATATGATACCCACTTTGATTCTTTTATGAACAACATGATAGGGTTCCTTCAGCAGCGTTTAATACCTGCAAATGGTCTTGTAAATGTATCATTGTTGCAGGCTTTCTGGGAGGCCAGGCTATGTATTTACACATTGTCAAGTAATCATGGACGGTTACCATGCAGCAGGGTTGCTTCCTCAAGCGACAGCCCACCACACCAGCTTCTATCCCGACACAGTTTTGGGGGACACAAAAGGCGTCCACTGTAGCAACAGATGCTCTTCTTTTCATTTCCTTTCTTTCTTTTTTTGGGGGGGGGGTCTCTTCTTTGCTTTCTTGGGGGTGGGTGGGTGGGGATGGTTAGTTATTTTGTTTGTTTGTTTGTTTCATTTTCGTATGTTTTGTTTTTGTCTTTGGCCTTTTAAAATTTTTTTGTACATTTTTTTTTCATTTTTTACCCCCATTTTATTTTTTTTGTGTGTAGTAGTATTGGTGTTGGTGGTGGTGGTACATGAATTTATGTGTCGTCAATGCTTGTTGACTAGGATCTGCTTCTGCCTCGGTCAGGATATAGAGATACATACATCCTTGGGCTGCATAGCGTTTGTCACAAAACTGCTTATAGGAATAATTAAACTTTTCCTCAAAGAAGAGGGGAATAAGATCAGTCCAAATGGTTACTGTGTCCCAAGGGAAAATGATATGGTTAATCCATTTTTTTTTTAAATTTGAGTATAATTTATAAGTATATCTAGACCAGGGTCAAGGGGCGACTGATAGATGTTTATGACTTTTTGGAAGGGGGGGGGGGATTTTACAAACAGTAGGCCATCTCTTTTTTATTGTCTTGTTTGCATTTTGTGATCTTCTGGTAGTATTGTTAAAGTATCAAAAGAAGTGCTATATTCCATTTCATATCAAGATGGGTAAAGTAAAAAACAGTCATGCTTTGTTTGGCAGTTTGAATAAAGTAAGTGATAACTGGACTTGCAGGTCTATTATTATTGTTCTTCATCTTCATCTTCTTCTTCTTCTTCTTCTTCTTCTTCTTCTTCTTCTTCTTCTTCTTCTTCTTCTTCTTCTTCTTCTTCTTCTTCTTCTTCTTCTTCTTCTTCTTATTATTATTATTATTATTATTATTATTATTGTTGTTGTTTTGTTGTTGTTATTATTATTATTATCATCATCATCATTATTATCATTATTATTATTATTATTATTATTATTATTATTATTATTATTATTATTATTATTATTATCATCATCCTGATTATTATCATCATCATTATTAACATTAATAGTCAGGTTGTCCAACCAACTTATGACGGATCATTACACCCATCGTCCCGTGTTCAAGTCAATCACTAACATTTGATATGTTTAGATATAATTATTGGTACACATGAACGAAATAGCTGGATTAAGAACACGAAAACAATTTTGTGTGCTATGCTTTGACTGCATACTTAAAGTTTTAAATATAACCTGCATATAATTCATAATGTGCAGTGCAACATTTATATTTGTATTTCCAGCTTGCTTGTCAGTTTGCGGTTTAGTTTTCCCGACGGTAAGTTACTTTAAGGGGTTGCAGGGTCAAAAGTTAACAGTACCTATTTCTGATAGGCTGTAAATGTTTAGTTTGGATTCCAGCACTATCAGTTCCTTGTGTGGGAAACATATTATTCTGCATCTGAACACTTTTTTAATTTACGAACATATTTTACTCGTATATACTTCCCTATAAAGCGTATGAAATGTTGAAATAGCTTAGCTTGGATTCCTACACTATAAGATCCTCGGCGGGAACCATATTGTTCTGCAGATGCACCCTGTATGGCAAGTGGAAATTCAACGCCTATACACCCTGAATTATGGGGTACCTCAAAGAGGATCGGGTGAACCAGCAAGGGAGGAAAGAGGTGTTGCTACAGTGGACATCAGAGTACAATGCTTAAATGTGCACACAGAGGCTGCCTTATAAACGGCCCACTTGCAGGCCAGCTATATTTGGAAACCCAGACTCTGCTGCCGTTTTTCCAGAGCATCAGGAGCTACCTTACGTAAACAGTCATTTGATTATGTCATAACTTCATATATGCACCTCCTACCGTTTTAGCAGTTGTAAAAGAATAATTTGCCCTTTTATTCAAAGCACAGATACACTTCATCAAGTCAATATTTGTTGAGATTACAACTTCAGAAGTTCATGCATTCACAAATTGTCCCCACATATCAAGTGGTGCTAAAATTAGGCCAGCATCTTTTGATACGCTGGTTGTAAAGTGACTTAAGAGACAAGAACTAAACCTACACAACAGAATTATACTTGAAACAGACAGAAAACATGTATGTGGACAGGTTCACCTTTAATATATGTTTTAAATGACCAAAGGGCAAGACTAAAAGTTCTGGTGCCAGGAATGTACACAAAGCAGGTTGTGTTAATACATGCACAAGAAGTGGGTCCAAAAAGGCCTCACATGTCCGTGAAAATGACACCAATTGTTTGCAAGCCAAGCTGAAAATAACCACAGCAGTATACGCTTAGGTACACGGACTGTAGATAGGCAGAATATAGGGCCTCCACATACAAATTTATTTTGATAAACATACATTCAAGCGAAAAATACAGTTGCATGGAAGAATACACGCATGAGGTTAGCGCCCACATTTTGAATTCAAACCAAAAGATCTGTCTAAATTAATGTTGCACAATATAACTGCTGATTACATATAAAATGTTATTTGCCTTAAATGTATTACTTCTTTCCATAAAATAAAGGTGTGCGTAACTTGCATTGTCATGATAATATGATTGCCAGTGGATATATGCTTCTTACCATTTGATCATTAGGAATAAATATAATTAGTTTCACATATGTTTGTTGCCACAGAACGGCGAAGTCTCGAACCAGCAACCTGCGGCACAATGACTAAGCCGAAAAAAGCGAAAAGTACGTGCCCACTGCCCAAAATCTCCATTCTTAAAAATCATGGTTCAAGGAGGCGTGAATGCCATAATCGACACCACCAAGTAAAAATGCATTTAATCCAGTACATCCACTATTTTTGAAAAATGTCGCAAAATCGGGGACTGTACATGTGTAAGTACACCAGCATCAAAGAAGCACCGAAGATATATATGTTTGTGACCACGGAACGGCTGGGTCTTGAACCATTTGTGTCATTTCTCTTCTCTTTGCTATTACGCAGCACTATCTGCTACATGAAAGTCATAAACAATAATTTTCTATTTTATAAGATTTACCATTCAGTAACCCTTTCCGAACGAAATGCCACGGCCATTTCTTTCTTCGAAGAAGACTCATTTATCCCTAGCATGAACATAGACAATCATCTATTTTACTAATTGTCCATAACACGTTTTTCATTTCCAAGAACACCCTGACGCTTTATTTGGTCATTCCCTTATCCAAAGTTAGCACCCGCAGGCTTCAGTGAGCCAACGGTCCTGTCAATTTCATTGTGTACATAGTCACCGGTCGCTGGTAGTCATAAATGGCTGCATGTGATATGGAACACAGCATCAGTTTGCTGGTGAGAGTTTTTTTTTTTTTTTTTTTTTTTTTTTTGACTTAATTTTTGAAGTTTGAAGACAAAGCAGGCACCCGCCCACTAACCAATACTCGAATCAAGTTATTAAAAGGGAATAGCAAAAAGTAATTATTAGAGCTCCAACAAGATCCTAAACCCATACTACGAAATAGTATTTTGGGAAACATGTTAAATGGTCTCATGGAACCTGCAAGGGATTTTCCCGGAATGAAAATATTTGTTGTTAGTACTATCATCCAAGCATGTGCAGTGCATAAAGCAATGGACATCCGCGGGATGTTTAGTAGCTCTATAGCAGTCTTTTTTTACAAACTAAACAATTGCTGTGTTTTAAGTGCCAAGCCCACATGCTCTTTATACCTAATTGTCATTTACCATGTGTTCGGGTTTGCTTCATTAATCTTATCCTCTCTTTACACAATATTAGTAACAAAGGCCATGGAAGAGAAACCCTGTGAGCGTTTCTTACTTACTTGTATCATAACTCTCATTCTGATTTGTGATTAGTATTTCGCTCTTTACAGAAACAATTTGACCACAGGATGTTTCTCAATAGGTAAAGAATGCTGATAAATGCCTATCACAGAAAACAAAAACCCTTCCCGGGAATGAGAACTGAAGGAGAGATCAAAGTAGTCCAACTGACCCCCCCCCCCCACCAATTTACAGCTTTGGTAAGGTTAACAAAAAGACGTCTCCTATTTGTGACATCAGGAGACACTGTTGATTTTCTAAAATAGTGAAATTTTCCATCTTTCAAGCATTAGATTGTAATGGAAAACAGGTTTCCATGGCATATCTTAATTTCATAACAGCCGTTTTCTGCCATTTTGATCCATGTCTTTGGTTAAAAAGAAAAAAATGAAGTAAAAATATCGAACACCAGAGTCCTTTTTGCAAGGGTTTTCATCCAAATATGCACGTTTATTCGAGCAAAAGTTTGAAACATTTACACAGATGGCAAAAGATGAATGTGTTGCATAGTTTTTTGTAAAGTACATTTATCGAAATTACGTGGCTATTATTGTAGAGTAGACTGTAGGCACCTGTGTGTGTGTTTGTGAGAGAGGGAGAGAATATCGGCAAATTGGCAATCCATTGTTCACACCAACATCATGCTTATGACAAACAACTTTAACACGCTGGAATGCCTTCATTATATAACGCATATAAAAACGTGTCAGTTTGCTTCTTTCTATTCCATAGAAATACGTTATGTGTACACTATGTCAATAATGAACGTTCGGTAACAGGTGGTATGTCCAGCCGAAAACATAAAATTTATGTGTATAAAACACCCCACCAGTAATAGCCATACAGAGAGAGACCCGGTACTCCACAAGGTACTGGAGTGCTCAGAGTAACGGTGATCAGTCAACTTAAAGGTAAGTTGTTGAAGCTTCAAATTTTGCAGAATAGGTCGAGTCAATCATTTTTAGCACCATATCGTGCAGGGTAAGCTATTGTATAGGGCATGTTAAATGGAGGGCTTCATTTTTAGTTGCAAAGTTTGAGACAAGCACATCTGTTATGGAAGAAGATAAAGAATAAGGACGTTTCACAATACTGGTCTGGACTTGTTGTGTGTCGCATTTGTACAGCAAGTTGGTGCCTATACACACACAGACACACAGAGACACACACGCACACATACATACACACACACACACACACATATATATATATATATATGTATATATATATATATATATATATATATATATATATATATATATATATATATATATATATATATATATATATATATATATATATATATATGGGGAAAAGAAAAAGAGAAGATGTTTTCTTAGCATTGATAGATATCCGTGTGCTGATTGTGTCCTTGGAAGTAGTTGTAGCTGCAAGAGAATTTTACTTGTGATAACAGGTCATGATACAAAAACAGGCAGTTAGAAACGAATTCTCCAGCAGTCTTTTGTCATTATTATATTCCCCCCTCTTGTTTGGTATTTAAAAACCCTGGACATTTCTGTCAGGCCGTCCAGCTGAATGCTGGAAGATGAAAAAAGGCAAGGCGACGACTATCATTAGACAATAATTCAGTATGTAAAATCACCTTTGCAACATTGCCGCTTCACATAGAAATGAAAAATGAAGTTACAGCAATTCTAAAGCCTCTAGTTTGTTTACAATGTGTCTGCCAAATTAGACAAATATACATCAATAGAATTGTAGCTGGTCCCACTAAGAGTATCTGGTATAAAATGCAGAATGCATTGCATATACAATACTGCAGTTGACATTATTTTCGTGTACTCAATGTTTTTTGTGTTACCCTTTCATTGACATAAAGGTCCACCTGTGATGAATTGATACAACAATATTTGACTCACCCATTGTTAGCCAAATGTCTTACAAGTACAACTATGCCCAGAGTGGCAGACACCCTCAAAATGATCCCAATCAAGGGTATAACTACAACTGTATAAGTGGGTATTTTAAAGTTAAGAAAACTTTGTGCCTGTCCAATCAAATAACTGTGACTATGTGTTACGTATACAATACCTGGCAAACTCTTAAGCTTGGCCGCAATACATTGTAATCATGTGACGAATTAAGCCATGTTTTTTCATAATCAGGTGCCATTAGTGGGCACATATTTTTCATAAGGCCTTTTCATCTGAGCACAGATTCTCAGAAGACAACTAAGAAGAATATCTTTATGTAGAAAATGGTAAGGACAACAATATTCGTAGCTTATCAGTGCAAACATGCTGTGTGTTCTCTGTTTTGTGTTAATGCCAGTATAACATTAAAACAATTCGTCAGTTTTATTAAAAGAGTTATTACTGTTTTGTTCAAGGCAGCATTGCTTTGCAGTGCAACCTAACCAGAGGATGAGACACCAACTGCGTTTATTGTGCCCACTGGTCTTGTTATTGGCCACCTCTGGGCAGGGTTATGCGTTTTCCAAGCACTGGAGTTGGAAGCCACCTGGCGAAAGTGGAGGGAGCTACTACAGCTATGGTTCAAAAAGCGGCTACGGTAATCTGGGGGGAAAGATTTTTTCCTCAAGCTCAGGGTATGACTCAGGTTGGGACTCCATGTCCAGCTCAAGCTCCAGCTCAAGCTCCAGCTCAAGCTCCACAAGTTGGATCTCTGACTATGGCTATAGTGGTAAATCAATTGTTTTGTTATAATTATCCATGCCGCATTTATCAGTAAACTGGAGATACAGAAACTTTAGATACCATACGATTATTAGCCATTTTACATACTAAGAATGAAACATTGCGTTATACTGAAATTTCCTAATGACTCTAAATCTAAATGTACAACGACCTCTAATTCGAATACTTCCACCACTATAGTTACAAAGGTGGACAAAATAGTCTTGGTCGACACATTTCCTTGAGGTAATTGGAGCTGTTGACCCAGTTTACAACATACCACTGAAACTGGAAACAATATTGACACTACCAGACAATTCCATGCAACCTGCGTACCTTTCTATTTGTGATTTCCTTTTAAACGACAAAGGTTAACTTTTGTGGACTTACAACAGTTTCAGGTAACAGATGTCATCTATAAGTGTCAGTATCTTGGGTTTATGCAAGAGTTAAAGAGCTGCAGACACGAACTAATCATTGCTACATTTTATCAAAATGGTGCCTTTATGGTAATTGTACTGTAGCAGGTGCCATATGAAAAGATTTTACTTTGTGGCACCGTCAAAATTATATACAAATGATATTGAATCCGCTTTATGTCTGTCTTTCTCAAGCTCCACTGCCTTGGAAGTTAAAATATGCAGTATAGTGCAAATTGTATTTCAATTGCAGTCAGCTATCTGACTTAACATATATCATTGGCCAGATAGTTCCAGCCTTAGTTGGAAATAATTTTCAGGTTCAAAACTGCTTCATTTTGAGCAAAAGGATTTTCATTCAACTTGATCTTGTGAAACAGTGCGTGCTTTTTTGGCTAACAGGGCACATTTTTAAAGGTATCATCAGCAACAGATTTAGAAACGGTGCTAAAGTTGGCGGCAGAGATGGACTCCATCTGGTTAACTACTATAATGTGAATTCCTGGGTCAACCTACGGTCGGGTGGTAAGCATCATTACGTAAAACTTGATGGATGTGCGTCATATATGCCTTCCTATTGAACGGTATAAATTTAACCTTTACCGACGTCATACCAATTTTCAAGTCAGAACTCGGCGATTTATAATTTTACATTTAAAACATGCGTTTCTCAGCTGTAAAACAATTCTTTAAAAAACTGCGAGAAGTTATCCTATTGCCATTCTTAATATACGTGTCAACAATCCAGTAACTGACTATAGTGTTAATGTTATTCACAGTGTTAAAATGAAACTATCTATCACAGTTTAATTTATATCAAGTGTTACATTTCTAGTAACTGACTGGTCTCTCCACAGTCATAGTATGAAATCAGGATAACTTATCAAATGGTCACTTTTGTTTGAAGAAATTACCCTCCCCCCCGTCCTTGTTTGTCATATTGCTAAATAAGTAAGGTGTTGGCAATGTATATGAAGCTATACAAAATTAAAGTACCTTGCTGTGCAGAGGTATGAGCCTACGTCTCTGGATATACATTTTACATGGGCTATATATAACCAAAAATACAGCCACTATTAGGTATAAAAAAAATTGTGCTGTGAAATGTAGTTGCACTTTCATTGCAAAATGGAATTTTAAGCACGTTTGTGTAGTAATGCACAAGATCATTACATCTCATGAGACCAATTGCTGTCTTTCTTTTAGGAGGTCATGTTTATGGCTGGGAAAGTATATACAGGCCCGATCTTGATTCATGGAGTGACGCCGTCTACATTACAGGGCCAGAAAGAAAGATTCAAACGTCAGGGCAAATAGCAGCCTGGCAGGTATATATTAGACGAGCAGGTACCATTTACCTGCAAATTTGGAGAAAAGTTTCGTACAAGAGATACAGGCTAATCAATTCAATGAAATTGTATGTCACATCAAGGGAAGTGGGTACAGGTACCATGGCGACTATTTGGCCAAAGAAACCGGTAAACGTTAAAGCAGGGGATGTGATTGGTATTTACTTCCCTAGAAACAGTATGATCCCATTCACTGCCCAACATCGCTGCTCTGGAGGAAAAGGGTTGTACCTCCATTATCAGAAGCCCCAGGTGAATACAGATTATTATTTCAAGGAAATGTTGCCTGGATGGAGAAATTGCAGAGATTATTCGGTTGCAGTCATTGTTGGACATTGTGAGTACAGTTTTTATAATACTCCTTGCATTCTGGTGATGGACGTATCTGTATTTCTGGGTGACGCCATCAGTACCTTTCACCTTGCGGTTCCTCAGCAAAACAATTACTGTTTGTTAGAATTTTATGTTACTACCTTGATATTCCGGGACATGATTCTGTGTATATCTGTGTGAAAATGACTGTATATTTCATGTGCAGGTTCTGTTTCAGAGCAAAGTCACATGGAAGGATAAACAACTCGCCAGCAGATGACGTCAGTGGGATCAATAATGTTTATCGGCACGGTTTTTGGGTTATTGCAGCAATAATTTTGTTAATACCCCCATGTCACGAAGTAACCTTATTCTCAACAAAGATTGCCATCAAAATAATTTTGACCTCTTGCAAAACATGCCTTTCTAAAAGAAATAGCAAGTCTTCATGGTGATTCAACTAGATCGTTGCCAAAAATAGTACTTTAAGTCAATATTACATTTTCCATTATTCAAATGCATATACAGGCAAACATGCTTGGGATCTGAAAGAATTATAAGAATTGAAATTGCTTGTCATTACTGCAGATATATTTGAAACCCAAGCACACTTAACACAAATGCATTTAAATAAAAGTTCTAAATCAAATCAATAATAACAACATTCTTTGTCCATTAAAGTTAATAAGATATGATGTACCGATCCATATTTATGTATAAAGAGTCTTGATTCTAAAGTATCGCTGGTTCCCTTGGTGGAAAAGTATCACCTAATGTAGGGACCTTCAACCAAATGAAGAGTGTATCTTTTATTTATAGTTGAAAATTCTACAGAGAGAAACAAGTAACATGAATAGGAGTGGGTAGTTTTGATACAGTGGTCTGAGGAGTGCTTTCTCCTTCAATATAAGTCCTTTGACCTTGAATAGCTGGACATGTGCTAGTATAAAGAAATTTAGTGAGACCATAATAACAAGAAACTAATAAATAAATAGCAGATGCCATGATATCAAATAAAGGCACTAAAAATTCTTCTTAACCTCATAAGTACTGCAAGGCAGCAGGGTTTGGGGGGGGGGGCGATTGGTCTTTAATCTTGTCTTATCGTATGTCGCAGGTAGTGACTACTTTTATAAGTATGAGTTATTATTCTACAATATTCTATAAACCTAGTTCACACTACTGTAGAAAATGTTACAAAACGTCACAGGTGTCCTGCTGAATTTCTGCATATTCTAAAGGATAAAACTTGTTGATTTGAACCATTTTGTACTGCTAAATAATCATAACAATCTTTGTTTAAAAAAATACAGAGGTATTTGAAGTAGTTCCACAGTAGTTGTATGCATGTTTTTTTCAGGATTAATGCAGCATTGGCACACATTTCTCGTTAACCAAAGTGTAAATAGTCTGGATAGTCACCGTGCCACTCTAAAACCAGCAAGTTTTCATTAACGTTTTATTTCGTTAATGAGTCGTCTCAGATTCCTTGCAGTATGCTAGTCTACAAGTAAATGTTGTATCTTGATATAACCATGCTGACAACTGAGTTTGATGCAGTGGACATATATCAATATTGCACCATATATTCATTATCGTCTTTTTGCAGCAATGGGTAGCATGACCACTTGGGTTGGAATTGGAACAACTGCAATGTTTACAGGTAAATTATAATTGTGAGGATTCGTAATGTCAAGACATTTCAGAAGTCATCTCTAAGAAATGTTACAACATGTCACCATTTGTTTCAGTAAAAAATTGTTGCATGAGCCTAACGGTAATATGCAATAGCCTAATATCATAATTGTGAATTACTGTGACCAAAAGATATTTCACCTGTTCCTGTAATTAAAAGCAAGCCAACTGTCACTTTCACTCGTCACCACAATATTCAACTGTAAGAGCAAAAATATGCCTTTGAACATGTTTACGTGTGTTTGTGTTGCTTTGTACGCAATCAATGTTGATGATTATTGATATATTGCAAAAGAAAAAGTTTAACAAGAGACATTCATAAGTGCATGTATGCATGTACGTGCATACGCATACGTATATGGTATCCTAAGTAGGTATACCATCGGTGCATTAGCTATATATCCTAGTGATTTGTGGCCGGATTTTCTCAAGTAGTTTATAACGTATCCCATAGTTGTCTCTTCTGATCTTTAAAAGTGCCTGAGATAAGGTTTCTTGATAAGTTATCAATAGGTCTGCAATTCCTATCAAACAGTTTAATGGACTGTTGGTAAATGGTTATTATTAGGCTTCCAAATGTTTTTAGCTGATTTATAAAAATGGTCAAGGTTTATACCGTTCCTTGACTGTTGAACAAGTCCATAGCTTAAAACCACAAGGCCTTCTGGCTAGGAATATTGACATTATAGTCTAAATAATGCACTTACATTCTTCCGTATCTGTACACTTACAATCAATGGTCATGTAAGAAATGATAGACCTGGTGAATATCTAGTAAGGGGTGTCAATTTCTGATACCACAGTATGTCTTTTTCCATAGTTTAAGAGTTGCAGACATGAACCAATGACTGATGTCTTTTATCAGCAGTAGTCTATTTTATAATTTAAGTAGATTTCTGGCCATGTTTCTATTACCAGTGGCCTATTATCAGTGGTGCCACCTCAGCAATGGTTTCTTCGGCCTAATCCTGCTGAACTGGAACCATAATGTTACATTTCAGTTTAGAGTCACGCACGTTACACGTTGCAAGGGTAAAATCACCTCTCTCTCACTTTCTCTCTTATATAAATGTATATATTTATATATATATATATATATATATATATATATATATATATATATATATATATATATATATATATATATATATATATATATAGATATAGATATATACATACATATAGATAGATATACATATAACATGATCTCCGATTAAGATTACCTCAATCACCTCAATCAAGAAACTGTTTTTATATTATGACCACCAATTTATGGACCTTTTGTATCCTTACTGAAATGATACACACATTATGACCACTCTCCTAATAAGACCACATTTGTCAGTTCCTCATGTGGTCAGATATATATGTGTGTGTGTTTAATATTATTATTTTTTTTTACATTGGCCATTCCTAAAATACCGTCATAGTTGCAAAGTAAATGTGTTGCAAACTTTAATGTAACCATGGGTGATATTTTTTTTTTTTTTGCATAATAAGAAGAAATTGCTTGGCCAATTTGCATCAGCTATAGTCGGGAATAATATTCAAATTCAAGACTGAAGGTTTCAAAATAAGAGCTCTCTTATGCAACATAATCTTGTGAGACAATGCGTGTTCTGTATGTTCTCTCATTTGCAGGTCACATAACAAAAGGCATCGTCACCAGCAGGTTTAAAAACGGAGAAAGAGTGGGTGGCACAGGTGGACTTCCTGTTGTTAACTATTATAATGTGGATTCCTGGATCAACTTACAAATGGGTGGTAAGAGTCATTGCAGAAAACCTCAGTTTGAATCTTTGCTTATTCCAGTACCGTTTCTAGGAATTTAAAGTAAATATTTTTCTCACAACACCATGAATGTCTAACTTTCAAAAATACTGACATCTAATTTTACCTTGGATATGCGTGTGTTTGTTGTGTCCTCTATTATTTATCTCTTTGAGTACTATATTTTTAACAGAAAGAATAGCTTTCTTTAGCACCCAAACCACACCTAGAAAAGCTTTTGACATGGACTACTACATTTTTATGTAACTATAGGCACTCTGGTACTTGAATGACAGATAATCTTACCGGGGACATGCCGAGAGTACCGTTGCTATGATTCAGAACAGTTCGCTTCAGCCTTTCTCGTATGCCATACATTACAACATATATTTAAATATCTGAAAAAATACAAGTTACCTTAATGTCATCTATAGTCTTAGTCTCAATATTACAATTACTGGCGATGCTGTTACCTTCACTTGTAGTTTTAAAATAAAAGTTTATTGACGAACTTTTGATTTACTTCCAGTAGTGCAATTACAGTCACCTCACAGTCTATCTTTAGTTTTCATGTTAAATGTATTGTAATTTACCATTTGATCCCCTGGATACCAAATGGCTTTATTGTGTCCTGTTGCTACGCACACACATGTATGTTCATTGCTGGCAGATATAAATGGTACATTACACTACCATCAATAGCTCTGAAAATATTATTTGTACAGTTTATTATAATTGTTTTCTTGTTTGGCTTGTGTGTGTGTTTTATATATTTGTCTTTTGTTTTTGATGAAAACGAGAGACAATTGATTATAAACTTGGGAAAGATACAATGCTATGAATTTCATATACATATATAGCACAAATAGGGAGCATAAAATGCGGAGGATTTTGGAATTATGTTTCTATAATCCAACCCAAAAACCTATTATCTCGCTGACTGTACTGTCCATATATTCCAGTAGGTAAGCACGTAATGCCATGCAATCGATGTCCTTCGTAATAAGAATGTAAGAAATGTACTGTACTTAATGAGGTTATTTTGAATCAAATTAACCATGGTCTCTTTGTTTCAGGAGGCCGTATTTATGGCTGGAAAAGTATATACAGGCCCGATCTTGATTCATGGAGTGACGCCGTCTACATTACAGGACCAGAAAGAAAGATTCAAATGTCAGGGCAAATAGCAGCCTGGCAGGTATATATTAGACGAGCAGGTACCATTTACCTGCAAATTTGGAGAAAAGTTTCGTACAAGAGATACAGGCTAATCAATTCAATGAAATTGTATGTCACATCAAGGGAAGTGGGTACAGGTACCATGGCGACTATTTGGCCAAAGAAACCGGTAAACGTTAAAGCAGGGGATGTGATTGGTATTTACTTCCCTAGAAACAGTATGATCCCATTCACTGCCCAACATCGCTGCTCTGGAGGAAAAGGGTTGTACCTCCATTATCAGAAGCCCCAGGTGAATACAGATTATTATTTCAAGGAAATGTTGCCTGAATGGAGAAATTGCAGAGACTATTCGGTTGCAGTCATTGTTGGACAGTGTGAGTACAGTTTTTATAATATATCTTGCATTCTGGTGATGTACGTATCTGTATTTCTGGATGAGGCTATCAGTACCTTTCACCTTGCGGTTCTTCATTATTGGACAGTGTGAGTTCAGATTTTATATTACTCCTTGAATTCTTGCGACAGACTTCCGCGTACTTCTGGGTGAGAGTATTATTATATTTCATCTTGAGGTTCTTCGGGAATAAACTTACTGGCATGTCGCAATTTATGAAAAAGGGATATGAAACTATCACACACACACACACACACACACACACACCACACACACACACACACACCCACACACACACGTGATTACAACTTTGAAAACTCGTACATAAAAAAGAGAGTTGCACTAACTAGTTTCTGATCCTTTTGGTGGCTTGATTGTTTAAGCATACCAGCCTACTGATCTTTGCTTGGAACCTGTCTCATCGCCCATTACACGCCATGGAATTTTCATAAGTATGATTGTTATCTTGTAATATGCTATTTGGTTAAGAATAAAAAACGACACCAAAAGTTTATATGGTCGTTCTAGATACTACAGGCTGTAATTACAATCTTAAAGTGGTTGATTGGACCCAAGATGCATCAGTAGTTGTTCTGAACATTAAAATACTAAACTTTGTAAAGCAGGAGCACAAAAAACTGCAAAGGAAATTCCCAAGTTAGGTTACACACTGTGACACAGCTCTCCCGTTTACAAAATAAAGTTGAAATCGAACTAGAAAGACCAGCGAGTTTTTATATGCTTTGAATTGGTAGGTGGGTAGTTTCATTTTCCTCACTTAGTTAATATCTTTATAGCTGTAACATGATATGTTAATTTAACGCTTTAGATGTCATATTGACACCCAGCCGTTTATCACCGATCGTCTTTTTTTCTATTAGCGACTGGTACCTCGACCCACTGGTCACAAACAACTATAACTACTTCAGGTAGAGCAACATAATTTTCAGTATAAATGACGGGGAATTGTACTGCCATCTGACTGGGCAAAAAGTATCACATTTCACCATTTATTCAAATATCAAATGTTGCATTATCATAATTGTCATTCTCATTTGATCATTTTATGACTCAAATCACTTTCACAAATATTGTTCCCTTATTGGCACCCTTAAATGCAAACAATTATCGCTTTACACAGGTGCTGTAATGTCTTATTGTCTCTGAACTCTTACCAGTAAAATGTGTTTTTGAGCAGCTGCACTTATACTAAATTTGATGGATAACTTGACGAAACAATATAACAATACAACGACCTTGCTACAACATGGCAATTTCCGTATATATCTGTTGCAACTAACATGCCCTGCTGTATATGAATAAAGCTTTGTGGCATCAATATCTGCATAGAAATGGATAGAAATTCTGCCATTACGTTCAAGTACACAAGTTATGTTAGGTAAATATCAGTGAAATATATTTACTGGACTACTCATTCTCACTAAGATATGTGGTTCACTGGCAATCGCTATATCCAAAGATTGTGATCACGATAAACAACTCAGTAGATTTTCCTGTATAAATTATTGTGTTTAGCATCCTTCCCTGTTGAAATACTGCTACCGGTATGTTAAAGGAGTGCCAACAGTATATTTTCAGGTTTAATACATTCGCTTGTGCCTGGGCTTAACATCTTTCTGCGTTTTTTTTTTTGTAGGATATCGTGAAACATACTATTTTTATGATGTGAGGGGTTACATACTGCGGTCGACACACTTCAGGTCTGGTCAAATAGTAGGTGGCGCCACTGGAATCCAGCTTAATGTGGACAAGAACTTAGCCGCTCGTATCCGTTTAGGAACTTTAGGTACAGGGTTGATGAAATATACTTTGTTTAAAATTTGTATATCAACAAAAACGTTCAAACAAACAGCATGTTCTCTATCTTCACGTTTCTTCACCAAAGGACAGTAGGCTATAATAGAAACACTTCAAGTTCACTGCGAGTGGAAAAAAAAGCTTCACGTTTTCTAAGGAATCCCAACAAATAAGCATGAATGTAGCTGTTAAAATAAAAGAATTAATCATTAAATAACGAAGCCAAGATGTTATTAAGACAATGCCATATTGAGTGCATTGATTTTCAAAGGAAAAAAACTGTTGTCTATGGATAACATATATTTTACCACTTTCTGCTTTCAAATGGTGGCAAAGTTTCATTCAAACTGGAGTGACCATTATCTGCGAATCAAGACATTGAAGTTCAGAAAGATAAGATATTTGTGATGATTTGGTAACCTTAATTAAAATTACAACTTTAACATAAAGGTATGTGTGCATATAACCTATCCTGGAGTTTTTTTCCCTAAAGGAGGATACATATACGGCTGGGAGATCAAATCAAGACCTAACATCGACAGTTGGACAAATCGCATATATATCCCTGCCCCACAGACAAAGATTCAGAACAATGGGCGACTAACAAGTTGGTTGATATATGTAGAGAGAGCAAACGTCCCAATCTACTTGCAGATTTGGAGTCCGGTAGAGAAAAATAAATACAAACTAGTCGTCGAGGAGAAGTACACACCGAGAGCAATTGGCCCTAAAGCTCTTATACCAAAATCCAATGTGAATGTGACTAAAGATGATGTCATTGGTTTTTACTTCCCAAAAGAGAGTGCAATTCCATTTTCAAACAACAAAACGTGCAGCACAGACAAAGTGTTATTCATTCAAAACCCCGGGGGCAGCGTCCAGGTGCAAAAAGAATTCACCTTTCATCCGATGAGTTACATGAATAAGCCTTGCAGAGAATACTCCATTTCTGTCATAGTTGAGCGTAAGTGATATTCTTATGTATTTTTGCTCATAAATAAACATGTGAATGCATCATAATTCTCAGTCACGGCAACCAGATCACCTACAGTGTTTCCCAAGCAATAGATACTTTGGTAAGGAAGCTTTGGTTTAGCGTGTTCATTATCTAGACGAAACTCAATATTGTTCCTCTTCAGGGACACCACGAAGGAATAATGTGAGATAAGAAGCAAAAGTAACTTTGTTGGGCACAGGTAGTCCATTTATTTTGGTATGGTAAAAATCAACATGCATAAATTCGCCATAGATTTTTATTATTCCGTTTACTTTTACAGCTGAGTTTAAAACAAAAAATTCACAAAATATGGATATGCCCAGTGGCAAAACATGATGTCCGCACCATTGAAATTGGATCAAATCCTCAATGAAGAGGTGATAGACGGCATAATATTAACAATAATGATGATGATTATGACAATATTAGTAATGATAATAAATGAATAATGAATAAATAAATACGAATTCTCTTCAAATCAGTGCAAACACCCTAGACTTCTGAGGCTTCAGAACCACCTTATTATATATTTACAAATGTGTGTTCTTCATAACGCATTGACAATGTCAATAGGAATAATTGAAGATCCAGGTTAACGCTGGATAAAAAATATGTTTCCCTTATCACCGGTAATATATCTTTTGTCAAAGGAATGCAAAATTATATCATTCAAATATTTTGTCAGTTGTCGTTTTAGAGTGTGGAAATGTAAATTTCTACATTTTCTAAAATGGCATTTTTTTCTGAATAAGCGTGTATGTTCTACTTCAGTTTAGCGCGGGGGGGGGGGCAGTCCCAACACTATATTACTTTTTAAAATGGTTCTTTTGGATAAAAAAAGTACAACAAGCAGGAGACATGTGTATCTGCATGAGTGTTAGTGTTGGACTTGGACTGTCTTCAGCCAATATGCCCCTCATTTAATATCAAATTTATTCATTTCAAAGGTACGAAATGGCAACCCGGCCCTGCACCAACAACTAGTACCATTGGTCCCACAGTTGTAAGGGTAAGCACAAGGAAGCCAAGTCAGATGGTCAAGACATGGTATACAACGATTGACGAAGTGATTAAAGATAGAGTGAATGGAACAACATACTGGACACTCGGCACAAATCCCATCAAACGCATAAAGACACCAAAACTTGAAGGTCAACTCCATTTCTATATTTTTTGTTGAACTATTATCCACAAATCTTATTCTATCTATTTAATCTTTGTAGGTTTATTTCAACTCATTTCGTGTGTTTCACTGCCTTTTAGCACTATCATAACTAAGACACTATGGCTTAATCACTTTTGCTAGCATTCTTTCACTATATTTTCCTCCAACATATCCTGCCAACTGCCATAGTTTTACATGGATGCGCATTTTGGCCAGTCCAGTATTGGGTGCTCCAAAAGCAAAGGTCATTATGATGTGCTAATAGTTTTGGTTTACTTGAGAACTGAGGCCACCACCTTGCAGAAGGGGCTATCTTTCATGATGCATGATGGCCAAATGGTGGCAGATCATTTGTGTAACAGACCAATAAAATTGGGCAATTTCGTGGACACAGTTCCTCAAACTAAATTATACTGTCATACTGTGCAAGCCTGCCTGCAACAGGGACATTCTGTATGCTTGAAAATAAAGAACCACTATAATTGCTAGTAAAGTTCGTTTTGATTTCCAGTTATGTGCGCAAGGGTCCTACTCATTCAATATTTTTTCGTGCACTGAACGTAACAAATACTCTTTTTCAGAAGTCTGGATTTTTGGACGAGAATCAAGGCCACGATCTCATATTGATACAGGGAAGAACACAGTCTACATTCCAGAACCAAGTCATGCAATAAAGCAGAAAGGCCTCCTCCGAGCTGTGCAACTGTATGTTAGTAAAGTACCAAAAACATCTGGGATTTTCATCCAAGTATGGAGAAAAACAACCACTGAGTCATATGTACTTGTAGGCCAGGTGTGGTTTGCCCCCACTGTTACAGGAATGCAAACGATCGATGTGTCCACAATCAAGGCCATTAGAGTTGAACCTGGTGATCTGATTGGTTATTATTTCCCCCAAGAAAGTGTCATTCCCTACACTGTAGAGCGATGTGCAAGAGGCACCAAACCTGCTCTCTATATTCCTCTACACACTTCAGAATCATCACAACCAGGAAGGACGTCGAGTTTTAAAGATACACCTAGCAGGAATTGTCGCAAATATTCATTCTCTGTGGCTGTACAACCTGAAGGTAAGGCATTATTCATATACGTTTGTCAATGCATATGTTCAAATTTTCAACAAACACAAATTCCTCTTTGTTCTAGAGATTGACTTGTGTAAAATGTGAGGTGGATATTCTACATAAACCAAGTAAATTCAAAGTATGAAGGCCATTTTGCAAAAAACAAAAAACAAAAAAACAAAAACAAAAAAGAAAACAAAAAAAAAAAAGAAAAAAACAAACAAGCAAAAAAAAAACAAAAAAAAAAAAAAAAAAAAAAAAAACAAACAAAAAAAACTCCTAACCAAATTAAAACATTACCTCGCCTTTTCTGTCATATTTATTTTGATTGATCCCCAGATTGTCGTCAAGGATGTTGGTAATCTAGTTACAGTTGATATTGTCAATATGCATTTTCAAAATTTACAACATCAATATCTCAAAGTGACAGCAAGTCATACAAATGGACCATACCTTAAAAAAATAATTATAGTTAGCTGTCAGAATTTTGAATCCCATCCAACCACAATCTATCCTTTAGCAAATATAAAGAAATATTTCGTACATGATTTAAGTTTTTGTCATGAATGTTTTGGTGCTGGTATTTATAGTGTAAACTATTTCATATTTCTCAGTGATGTCGCTTCCTCCAACAGGTTTTACACGACTCACAACAACAACCTCATCCACACCAGGCTCCTCATCTGCAACCCCTACTCCTAAAAAACCGAGCACACCATCAGGTAGACAAACAACTGAAACTTTAACACCAAACACTTCAACAGATGGAACTGGATCCACGCCTTCAGGACCAAGCCCATCACCATCAGGATCTTCAACTGGATCTTCAACACTAAGCACATCAACAAGGACGACTAGAACCACGCCTTCAGGACCAAGCTCATCACCAACAGGATCATCAACAGGATCTTCAACACCAAGCACATCAACAGGCAAAACTGGAACCACGCCTCTGGGACCAATCTCATCACCAGCTGTACGCACAACTGGACCTTCAACACCAAGCACATCAACAGGTGAAACTGGAAGCACACCATCAGGACCAAGAACATCACCAACTGGAGTGACAACAGGTGCTAAATATATTTCGGTCAAAATAGTATAAGTTCATATAGTCTGATATTGACATCAGGTGAACAACTTTGCTTATAAACACATTGCATCTTATTTAATTCAACAATATTATGCCAGGACTTTACCACTGTAAGCATTTGCGAAAAAGAACACCCTTTGTTTGATCACTCCGGGTTTGCCACATACAACTCGAAGTATATTATTATGCTCACAAAAATAGGTGGAGCAAAAATGACAAAGAAGGATTTTATCATGAAGGGTGTATACTTTGCAACATCTGAAGAAAAAGCTACATTGAAATAGTTCTGGAGACCATGACCAACATGGCTTCACATTATAAAGAGAATGTGTCGTTTTAGCGAGTTTGTGCACTTCCAAAATTTGTCCAACAAAATCAAAGAATTACCAAACTGGAATTTGCATTATAAAATGACCTTGAATCTATAAAATCTGGCGGCTTTTACCTACACATGTTCACAAATCACTCCATGCCAGTTTTATATAACACTTTGTAAGTATCCAATGATAGAGTTCAGAAAGTTGTTCATCAACCCAAGATTATACAAAGAAACAATTAACTCTGAAACTTCATAGCTTTATTTTGCTTTTCCCAGGTGTAACAAAACAAACCCGACCTGTAACAACGGCCAAGTCTAGACAACCAACTCCTATTTCAGTTAGCAAACGTAAACCAAATAGGATTACCACAACATGGTATACAACGATTGATGAAGTAATCACAGACACTGTACATGGACCAACATACTGGACTATTGGTCCAAACTTTAGTACCAAGATTGTGACTCCAAAGTTTAAAGGTAAATAACACTCTATTTAGAATAATTTAAACATCTGACTGACTGCTCTTTCTTTGTTTAGGTATGTTTTGCACTTTAAGTTCACACGACTCCAAATTTGGAATGATTTTGATTATTTTTGTTGAATGGTATGAAGCAAGCTGTAGCATATCAGTTGTAAAAACATCTGGTTTATATATATATAGCCATAGTCTATTTTGCATAGATGTTTTTATGTTGTGGGAATATATTTGGACCAATACAACCACTGGGTACTGAGAAGTAATATAGATTATAAACTGGAAAAAATAGTTAAACATTTTGCATAGGAGTTGGCGTCTACAAGGGTTCCATAACATCACATTTTGTAGGATGCTTCTCAGCTCATCCTGGCAATGTACACAAAGTATCGATCCAAAGTGGTCACCAGGTTTAACAGTTTTTTAGTGTACTCCCTTTAGTAAGCTACAATCCTAGGAACTAAGATCTCAAATGTTTTATGTAACAAATTTCTTTGAAGAAATCTACGTTTATGGGCATGAATCAACACCACGACCTAAGCTTGACTCATGGATGAACACCATCTACATCCTTGAACCACGTCGACCGATTACAGAAAGTGGCATCCTTCGGGCTGTCCAGTTATATGTCCAGAAAATACCAAACACATCTGGGATCTTCATCCAAATATGGAGACAAACAAGACCCAAGTCATATACACTGGTGGGCCAAGTGTGGTTTGTCCCCACTGTTACAGGCATACAGACAATTGACATATCAACAATCAGGACCATACGAGTTGAACCTGGTGATCTGATTGGTTACTACTTTCCAAAGGAAAGCGTTATTCCCTATACTGTGGAACCATGTACTTCAAAAACCAAACCAGTTGTCTTTATTTCTCGTCCAACTACAGCGTCATTAGAACCAGGGAAATCTTCACCTTTTAGAGAGATACCGAACCATCAATGTCGCAAATACTCATTGTCTGTGGCAATAAAGCCTGAAGGTAATGTATCATCCTCATATTCCCAACAACACATTTATCCATTGCGTTTCCCAAACAGATATTTAATGTAAAAGGCTCACTCCATTATGCTTGGTAACCACGTCTGCCATTGATAGTGATGGGAATCAATGTAAAGTAAGAAAGCATGTCATATCCATCCATGTTGCATATTTGGAGTAGTGTTTATGCCAGCAGCGTGCCCAAATACAGCTTGCTCCTTATACAGCCTGATTCCATCCAATTACCAAACTTATTGATTAAATGGGTTATACTTCAATACCGATATATTTTTGTTTATGTATGTACAAATATATATATATATATATATATATTAAATTAAAGGGCAATCAATTTTCAATGCAAATCTAATATGCAAGTGATGTCGAAAATATTTTTCTTCGGATTCTGATAACAGGAGTTTGATTTTTCACTGGCAAAATTTTTTCTGTACTAACTTACTTTCATAATAACTAGGTTTAAGAATTTATCCATAAAGCACACCTTGATCTAATTTGTGTGATCAATGATAAAACAGTACTCTGCTTGGTTCTATTTCCGATCCATGCTACAACTTAATCTGTGATGTTAATATGGCAATTCCACGATTTATTGTGTTTGTTTACCATTGATTT